>BGZK01000581.1:0-351614 GCA_005406025.1 Eumeta japonica | reverse complement strand
ATATTTTTGCTGTTCATACACGTAATGCAAAAGGGACTATCTTTTTTCCCCGCATTCCGCTATATCTGATATAGTCGCCACATTAATAACGCTCTGTGAATAAACAACTCAATTAAGAAAATTTCTTGCTCAATTCTTCCATCTCCTGTCAACATGTTGCGTTCAGATGCTGTCTTTTTTCAAACACCGTTTGCCTCGATTTGCTCTTGTTTGATCTCAGTCTTTTTTCAACAGAATTGGTGATTGATGGTTTATTCTTATGTTATTCTTAGAAATAGTTTTAATTGAAATTACAAATAAATTAATTAAATGACCATTCAAGATGAATAGGAAGTATTCTCAGTTTTGTCTAAGAATTATTTCTACAATAAATCAAAAATGTAGCTTAATTGTCTTACAACATCAAAAATGTAATAAGACAATTCCTTTTTAAATAAATTTGACGACGCTTAAGCTACATTTACAAAAAAATCGACTAACAATAAATGTTTATTCACAAATAAAGAGTAGGTAATAAAATAAAAATGGATTTGTTATTCTAATTTTGATCTCTCTTTATTTGTAGCAAATCTTCAACGGGACTCTCCATTACGTACGTTTGAGTCAAGTTTTGCTACGTTATTTTTTTATAACTAAAATATCCTTAACTATTCTAACGTTATGCAGGATAAATATATCCGTCGCGTAGAATAAAACAATGTAAACATTACCCACCGATAGGCACAGCATTTATAGTCGTTTTCTAAAATTTCCGCCCATTATTCCAGTTGTCGACGTTTGATTTTACGCAAATTTTGTATAGCATGGTAGCCACGCAATCGCATGCGCAGAGAAAAAAAGTAAATAAATGGTCGGAAATATTATATTTATGTTCAGGCGGTTGAATTCATTTTTCTCTAGTATTGTATGAAAAAAGTGATTTGGCTCTTCATGTTTAATATTAGACCAAGCTTAGACAGTTTCGTAGTTTTGGAATAAATATTTAAAAAAATATGTCTATTCTCAATGTATATAACTCAAAGATCTAACATCCCTGTATCACCACTGGTCTAACGACCAGCACGCGTGAGCTTGCGCCGGATGAGCTCGCGCACCCACGACGATGCGGTTCGTAAACATTTTTCGGTTAATGTACTCACTACGTGTAATACATGTTGTTTCATTTGGAAGAAAAAAATATTGAATGTTTCATACAGTTGTATGATGTATTTTTAAAATATATAAAGTACATTACAGTTTCGTATTTCAGAATGGGAATCAGTTTCATCCTTCAATTTCTTTAATGCAAGGTGTCATTATAAATATGTATTAAATCGTGTTATTGTATCGAAACTACAGTTGATGCTTTAAGCATGCTGTAAGTTAAGGACGAAAGCTCGATTTTTAGAAGCTCATTTGACATTTATTTCTATTTTTTAAGAACTTCGTAAAGAAATAAAACCTTATTTAAAGGAAGTTTTCTACCAGAAATGGTAGATTTATTTCCTCATCATATGAGCACGAATATGCGTAACATGAACAATTCTATTTATTCTCGTCTTAAGAATTTCCTTGGTGTACACCATTTAAATATATAAATAAGCTGTTTATATAAAAGAATATATAATTAAAGTTATCCAAAATAAAACACCATCTCTAAACGATTTTATCTGCACCAGACCTTGAATCATTAAAGGTTACTAGTGTCCCATTAAAACTTAACTTATTAAAACAGTGTTCTTAGAGAGCGGTGTTGTTTGAAGGACAATGTAGTGATTAGAGTAGAAAGAGGTATGTTGCGTTGGTTTGGGCATCTGCAAAGGATTAATACATGTATATTAACATTATTAAATTAACATTATTCAATTTATATTAACATTAATTAATAAAATAAATCTGTAGAGCGAATGTCTGTGATGGAATGGTCGGCAAGTGTTGCCCTAGAAAATGCTATGCCGATCATATGATCTGAATAGCATTTTCTAGGGCATTTCCAGATCATTTTATACGCCACCAATATTGTTGGCATATAAAAAGGGCTCAAATTTTAAGCACCCGAAACAGAGAAGCTCGCATGAAAAGATTGATGGATGTCAGTGAGGCAAGAGAGATACGCAAAGAACGTACCAGGTAAAAATCTATAGTATCTGCCTACCCTTCTGGGAAATAGGCGTGAGTTTATACTATTATTATCAGAACTTATAAAACCGATTTGTTGACCAGAACCCCCGAATATCGTCGACGAAGGGACGAGCGGGGATCTCGTGGCCCGCGAAGGTCAAGACGCCATTCTGTCCTGCAAGGCGGAGGGCCGCCCGCCCCCGAGGATACTCTGGAGGAGGGAGGACGGCGTCAACATACAGCTGAGGAACGACGCCGGAGAGCTGAGGAAAGGTATTCAAATTAAACGATATAAATGTAAATACGTTTTCCGATCGAGTCATAGTCGTATCGTTTATTGCGTATCAATATGATTACAGTAGGCGACACAGGAGTGATGCATACTAAACGTGAAACCTGAGCGGATGTTGTATTATAAAATAAATATAATTATGTGCACCATTAATATAAAAACCTTGTATGTATCTATATAGAGTATAATATATATGTAGAGTATAATCTCCAGATAGAATACAGAATAGAAAAATACGTTCTCATGAGTAATATGAGCTGTATTTCGGTATTTTTTATTATTGTCATTTTCCTGAAACTCCATTCAGTATTTTAATGTTCAATAGTAACAAACATACAAGTCATTATTCGTCTTTGATCTTTAAAACATTAGTGCGGTATGATAATAAGTTTTACGTTTCAAAGTTACAAGGCCATAAACAAACACAACTCTATATCTAACTGCATGTTTTTGTAAACACTACAGTACATTTTGTACACCGACATGAGTTAATAGCACTAATTATAAACGCGAGATAGAATAAGGATAGTATGCCACATGGTAGAAATAGCAGAGAATCATCATAAGATATGTACCTAAACAAAATTTAGAATGAAGTCGGAATGGGAATAAATAGTGATAAACCAAATCCTACTACAATAATAAGTTTTGATTTTGGAGTCAATACCGGCTAAATGTATGCTTGTCGCAACTGTCGCTTTATAAAATGGCATTATTATGACTCAATAACTCTCATTTTGTTATAATTCTTATATATTTAAATGTCGAGTTTGGTTGTCGTATTAACTTATGTATTTATCGCTTTTAATAGGGTGACATGGTTTGTTATCCTATTGAAAGAGATAACGTAGTTTGTTATATTAATATTTTTATTATTTTGATATATTTATTTTATTTAATATTTTTAGTGATTAGGTAATTGAACTACATAATCCATCTTAGTTTTACGTATGACTTAAAATAATTGTGCATGTATGTAATTGATCAGGAGTAATGCATGTTGCGTAAGTAATTGTAATGGAAGCGATTTTAATGTGTAACTAAGAAAGTTTTTAACCAATTTTTATATCGAGTCGTAGTCTTGAGAAGTTTTCTTGGCGTTTCACCATCAGTTGCATATGCAATTGGATAAACACCAACTTCATAAAATAATGCTTCCGGAGGACAAAAGCTTGAGTTATTATACAAAATAAAAAACGTGTTGAACATGTGCCTATAATATTTGAAACGTTGATTTCATAATCAGAGCATAGCTAATATATTATAGTTCGACTGCACAACGTGCATTTTGATAAGCAAGAGTTGCTTAACAATGTCAACCAAATCTCATCATTCTCCGCCAAATCCATATCAAAGTTCCAGGGTCATTTGTCCATCATCAGTTTCATTTCATCAAATGATGTTTTCAAAAAAACACTCGTATTATTTACCATAGCAGATTTCATACACGTTTGCATATAATATTTGAAGAGTTCCGTCAATGTCTAATGGATTCATTACTGTATATCAGTTATCTCAACAACCAACCTAGGCATATATTTCTAATAAAAAAAGTGATAACGTTTGAGAATAAATAAAAGTTAAATTAAATGAATCGTAATATTTAATAAATCAAGATATCGATAACGAACTTATGAAATCACTAAAGAGCGCCATCGATTATATTTTTTCAAGAATTTGTTAAATTTGTCTATCTGCACAATTACGTAATTTTTGCAACCGATAACAGATGTCACTGTCATACCTATTTATAAATAGAGAATTTATTAAAAAAATAAAATTAAATAAAAAAATATTCTATACAACCAAAAAAGTCAAAGAGTTGCATAAATTATTTTAGTAAAATTAAAATGAAATATAATTTATATAAAAAGAAACAAAAAATAACATCAAAGAGTTTCATTTATTATTTCAAGAAAAGAGAATGTCACATAGAGAGGGCGTAACACTTTTTCGTTGTGTTTTGATTTCTACCAGTCAACTTCAACCACAAATCGTATTAAGGAACTTCGTTTCAAAAAAATTGGAATTGAGAACTTCTTTATTTGGAGTCGATTAAAAATGAGTAAAATTCACTCTACGTCCACGCGGGTGGAGCTGTGAGTGAAAATTAGTCTTATAATGTATGTCGTCATATTTGTGATTACCTATTCGTTATTTTATATTGTTTGCAAGTAGCAACGATATAAATAAAATAATAAAATACAGACAAATATTAAGACTAAATTATCGTTCAGTATATTCCTGTGTAATGTGTGGATGTTGAGGCTTATAGTAATAAATAGACATTACACATAGCTCCATCGATTGAGATATTCGAATCGCACCACTTCGTTTGACACGGAGAAATCAAGGGAGAAATATGTATAGTTTGTCAAACATTACTACTATAGTCAATCTTAATTATTTTCATGTATAAACAATGCAACATCTTTTTAAAATATTTTATACGGTATACTTGTGTCGCCTACAATGGTTCAATGATTGAACTTAGAAGTTGTTGAAACTAAAATAAAAAAAAAAAACATATAGCATTCAATGTACATGACAGATTTCTAAATTACATAACAAAGGATGTATTTTTTTCTTATTCGTAATAATGATTTTGTGTCACTGAAATACTTTACATCCGTGACCAGACCCCCGTATTCCTGAAAATACGTGAAGTTTTTATTTTAGACGAAGAATTTCTTTTGTCGTCGTTGAACTGATGAGCCTTTCAAACTGACAATAGATATTTATTCGGATCACTGAACTGTCGAGCGTGGAGTATGTGTGATCAGATTGTGAGCAAAAACGAAAAAAATTGCCCCGGAAAAAAATTGGTCAATAGACATATTAAAATTGATAAATACGTAGATGTCCTAAATCGTGATATCATGATCGCCTTGCAGATAAAATGTACAGGCTGTTCCGTTAACTGTATACCGCATTTTTTTTTCCATTTTCATCCAGTCGTCAAGGTTCGGTTTTGAAAATATTAGTCGTTTATTGGAAAACTAAAGATATATAACATTGGATTAGTCTAGGATCTATCATAGTTTTTTTTACAGAGTTTTAATCCTATGTGGTATACTTCTATGGAAAGTTATAAATTATTATATTTTAACGTATTCGTCGCCAAAGCACGAAAAGTATGATGGTTTTTGTAAACAATATTATGACTATTATCTGAAAGACAAGTAATTTTGAGTAAATTGTAAATGTTGTGGGAAATAATTGAAAACGAACTGACGTAACAATTAAAGGGTTGAGATCGGTGTTAAGCTTTAAGTCGAGATAATAGTTGGGGTTTAGTTTCAGGTGGGAAGTTCACGCCGGTAAAGAATCAAACGTATCTTAATTGTAATATAAATAAAGGCAATGTTTAAATTTAATATTAGTTATGTATGCTTTTAGTTATACCAACAAATAAGTACGGCAACGTTTGAACGACTCTAAATTCATAATTATACTGAAGTTCAAATAAATAAACATTTATACAGTAAGCCAAAAACTTTAATAGTCCCTGTCGAATTTAAATAAAATAACGATTTCTAAGTAA
Organism: Eumeta japonica; assembly: GCA_005406025.1. Lineage (NCBI taxonomy): Eukaryota > Metazoa > Arthropoda > Insecta > Lepidoptera > Psychidae > Eumeta > Eumeta japonica. Next base: position 345,678 of record BGZK01000581.1, on the reverse strand, counting down.
TAAAATAAACATTGCTGTGTTATAAGGCTTGAAGTACAAATGCAAACTACTTCTTTACGGTACGTAGGAATATTAAAATTAGACTGCGATTTATATCGAAAATACCGATTCAAAATTATATTTAATTTATATGATTGTCCATTAGCATGAATAGGAACAGGGTTTTTGTGAGGAAATATATTTCGATAAAATCCTTAATTCTTGTTTTACAAGAAAAATCCTGTCACGGATACGCTCAAAAAATAACTCCAATACGAATCGCACTAATTGGTCCTTTTAACTTTACGTCTTCCAAATTCTTCTCTAATCTTTAGATCTTTATTTATTTCTTTCCACTTGTAATCAATTTAAAAAACCTCCTTTGTTCTGCTTATTTCTACGCTTTCGGAACAATTTTTCGATCAAAGAAACGAGGTAAAGATTGAACTGTTAATATTAAAAATTCTCTTGTATTTGTTTCGATATTGGATTATCCTTTAATTGCATTCTTTTCCTTTGATATCGACGTTTCATAGTCTCCTAAGTTTTCCCATCTTTTCCTCGACAGTTGTTTTTGATTTCGTCCTCATATATGATCACGGTATCAGTTTCCATCCAGCATCTTCTTGATTTCGGTTTCGATTCAGTCCACTGTCCTTTTTCGATACTTAATCAGATGGTCATCATCAATTATGACCTCTGTTCTGCCTGAATTATTACATTATGATATAATGCATTATTTAGTACAAACCCGACTTCACTTCAAACTAGTACGAAATAAACATTTTGTTCGAAAAGCTTATCGAAAGACGGTCCCACTGAATTATTCCAACGTATAACAACTACAACATCCATCGCTTTGGGCAATGTAAATGGAGGCTTAATTCAGATGAATATTAAATTTGTTGAATCATTCGCATTATTCTTTTGTGCCTTCAATAATTTCTTAAACGGACGGAAATATAAAATTGTGACTGTAAAAATAAATCTTATGGATGACTCAATGTTCCCGTATTTTCTTTTAGGCTGCTTTAGGTAAATGGACCTACATTTCTCCGATCTCGTACCGTGTTCGTACAATAACGTTTTATCATAAAACTGTCTCGAGCCCGTGGCTCTCTCTATATGGATATAGTTACGTTAATATACTTCCTTTCTCTATTTTCATTCTTAAGTTCCTCTTCGTCAAGGTTTATTTTTAAACTATACCTCTACACTAAACATTTATAAATCAACGTGATTGTAATAAGATAATAGTTCTATTAGTTCACGTATATGTTGCCTATAATTTATGTTCTAGAACCTGAACGGATGAATTGTTTTACATAAAATGTGATGCTAAAATCTGTAATGCTTCGCTGTTTATTTAATATTATAAATGCTAGCCGCGTTTTGTAACCAAGTTCCTTTTGCGGAAGAGGTTAGTCGGCAAAAATCGTCACGTAAGGAAAAAGCGTTATGATTGTTATGCCTAGTCCATTCGACTCTCGGTGACTCTCTCTCTATCTCTCTCTCTCTCTCTCTCTCTCTCTCTCTCTCTCTCTTTCTCTCTCTAATACTCGCCAGCCATCAAACAAGTGTAGCGGCAATCGGCGCGGTGCTAATTTCGTTTTTCAAAATTTTGTCAAAAATATCTATCTATTATCATGTTACACGCATCTGAAATAAATAGAAATGTTATTGAGGTAGTTTCTTTATAATTATTTTTCGACTTTTATTTGGTTTTGGAGGAGTTTTAAATTTTAAGTCTTTAATTAACTCATTTTATACATATAAAAGCAGTATCTCTTATCGATAACAAAATTAACATAAATGCAGCTTGACGAACTTAGCAAAGTTCTTAATAAAAAAAAAGATGGGGCAGTTTAGTATTTTATTTTGTGGTTTTTATTGTATATATAACTTAAGACTTCACTATTTCATATACATTATATCCAATTTTCAGTAAATGAATTTTTTTTAAGGCATTATTATGTATTTCTTTAATGACTCTCAAAAATATTTAATTTATTTCACTGTTCCCGTAATTTGATATAATGTGATATAAAGCGTAAAGAACTTTGTTCCAATAGGGTGTACCACGACCTACCTCTAGTTTTTGCTAGGAATGCATTGAAACGTTTTATAAAATATGCAATATCTCGGTTTAAAGCAACTATGAATTTTCGTGGTTACTTTTAGGATACAAAAGTTACTGCTATATCTTCTCATCGAGTTTATTCTCCATCTCTACGTTCGATCAATGTTTCTGATCTCGATTGCGGTTACAATTTCGTTTCCAATTCTATCCAATCGCGACCTTAAACGAAATGGGTGTATTACGAGAAAATGAAAGAAAAAACTGGCTAAGAGTACATTGGACCATGCTCAGTGTATGGTTCCGTAGACGTTACTATAAAGAAATGCATTATAGATGATTCCCACTCAGAGTAAGTATAAACGCTTTAGTTGCTTATAACTAGATAAACAAGTAGGTATATCAACTATTCTTCTTAAACTAACAGTGCTGACTTAGCCGTTATGGTTTTGTTTTTAAGTCCGTTATTTACTATCAACATTTTTTAAAGTTTTTTTTTAAGCTAGGGTGGAAAGGACCCTTACCTCTAACAAAAGTTAACAAAAGTTACAACAGATAGCTGTATAAAAAAGTAGTCTATACGACTCTGCAATATATTTTTAAGGCCTATCTAACAAAACCCCACACTGAGATAAAAGTATAAACAAGAAAAAAAACGCTGAAAATTTTGATTTTAATATATTTATATGAGTACATAATACTGTATTAATTTTTTAGTGCGTTAAAACACAATGAAAACACTTGTATGTAACACAAAAATGTAAGAATACGATGTGAAAAATGTATCAGCAAATGAACGTATCTTAGAGGATCTTCGTCCTTTTGTTGAAAAGCATATTTTTTTGGCGAAACCCAGAAACAGTATACCTATCAGATTTTCTTGAATATAATTTTTTTTAAAAGTACTTATCAAGAGTTATTTTGGCAATTTTTTTCATATTTTTTGGATGTATAATTTAAAAGATAAAGTGAGGGACACAATTCATGCTACTTTAGAAGCGTTTATTTCTGAAAATATTCATTTAGTCAAAAAAAAAAATGCTTAGAAACCTTAGTGTTTTTTAAAGAACTGTTGATATATGTGCCACACATTGATGTTTCCTAAAAAAATCGGACGGACGGACATGATGAAATTATGAAAGTACCGTTTTTGGTTTTTTGGTTAGGTAACCCTAATAAAAGAACCATGTCGAGCGAGTCGGACTCGCACAAGAATGGCTTCGTACTACCGTACAATACTCAAAAATATATGTGATTGTGGTTATATTTTTTGGTAAATAGGTATCTATAGCTTTACTGGTTATTCGTAATATATTCCATTATAAATAAATATACACCGAAAACATCTTAAAAATGAATAGGTAGGACTTACGATCACTGCCGCGCAGGTTTTTCATACATGGTATGAGAGTAGAAAGAGATGGATATATGTATAAATATATATGTAATACAACTAATATCATTTGAATAATTTAGTAAATAAGGTGTAATTTAATATTTGAGATCGTTACTAGTTAATAAACAAGCCTTGGGACCGTATCAGCTGAGGCCGATCTTGGGTATAGTGTCTGTCGTTCATGGGGGATTGTATACCAGTGTATGTATCTATTTGTTGTTGTAAAGTACACTATACATACTCATTATTATGCACTGAGGTCGGACGAAGTCTGAGGCCCTTATATGGCGAAGGAACAAATAATTTAGTGAGCGTTCGACTCACATTTTTATTACAACATTTTATGTTTTTTTTTTTTTATAACGGTCACATTAATACATATCATATAAAAATGTCTCTACCTATCATCGTTCAAAAAGTACTGACAGACGGACGGACTGACATCGGAGTCCAAGTAATAAAGTCCCGTTGACAGACTTCGGGTACGGAACCTTGAAAAGAAACCGTATAAACGAAAACGCTCGCTTTGACTGTGTCATGAAGAAAATTCGGAAAAAGAAAAGGCTATGTGTTTCTGTTAACAATGAATACTCGTTACAGCGACAAGGCTTCTCAAACAAAGTACTAGTTACGAAACACCACACGGACGGCCTCCGTATTGCGAACACGGCCGTGTGTGCTGGTACCTAACCTCGCGCATTTTATTTAAGTATATTCTAATATACATAATATTATACGTTCGTGCCTTCTACGAATACTGAAAATTCAAGAGATATCTGTTCCATCATCTCTAAGTGAAAGTCGATATAACGAAATTACATCACTTTCGGTGTTATTCACTTGGCTCCATATTAACTTTAATATTATTACTTACTAATTTTACTTTATTTTGCCTTTGAAGGCACATTTTTCGTTTTCATATATGATATGCTCTCGTTATATATATTACATATAAAATAATACTTTCTGAAATAATATACAACTTTTATTCAAGCACTAGTCAGTATTCATGGTACATTATATACCCATATACAACGAAGTCCTCAGCGAGAGTCTACTCTTCTGTCTGTATATGTGTACTCGTTAATCTCGAGAAGTACTCAGTACTCAATGAATTTAGATGCCGTTTCTACTGTTGTGGTTTACATTTCTCTAGTAAGGTTTTTTTTTTTTTGTAAATTGCCATTACATGAAGGGCTGATTATTGAAATTTTGAAGAAACTGAATTCAATTTTTTTATCCGCATCTATTTTCGCCCAAACTAAACTTAAATTACTTACGCTGTTGACACGATTGGTTTGTTAACGACATTTAAAGACAAATAGTTTGCTGCAAAAATCGTCGAAAAAAACGATTATACTAATACAGAAATTGTACAAAATGTACACTTTCCTTTTATATTTAATAAATTAGATTTAATTTTTTTCCAGATAATCAATATTATTAATCATATTGCGATCGTGGATAAAACCATCCGTCTTTATCTCACTTCAGAAACAATGTATCGTCGTATGTAAACTAATGTCTAATGGCGCCGTAGTAATATTCATATTGTACTTTTGGGATTTGGGGAAAACGCTGATAAAGTACAAAAAATGTGGGTTTTTTTTTTCGGAATAATAATTTTATGAATTAATGTAAAAATTTGTTGTCTAGAGGACTGGAAAAAAGTGACTCTCAAAAAAATACCTATATAATCTTATGAGATCAATGAACACGTTATTTTAAATGAATTAACTAATTAATTGCATAGTAAACGATTAATTGCTATTTTATACAATATTCAAATATTTCGTTATAAATATTTTTTTATTGAGCCGTATATGTATATTACAAATCTAATGTATAAGAAGTTATTATTTATGAATAATAAAATGTGTCACAACAATGGTTTGTAACTGCACACGTATATAACTTTCACTGTGTATATAAGAGTGACTATTAAATTAGGGGTGTGGCAGAGGAAACATAAAAATTTGATTAATGCAATAGAGATGCAATATATGCGTATCGCATGTAGAATGCATTTTAAAAATAAATGTTAGACTGTTGAACAGCGGTATTCTTGCATGAGAGGTAGTGACTATAATAGAGAAATATGGTAAACAATGTTGTGGCGTTTTGGCCCTATGTATAGTACAACGCATGAAACATTAACGTTCTGAATTGCCTGCGAGTAATGTATTGTGCAGGTTTAACACTGACCGTTTTGTTTTATCCCCCGCCTGTCAATTTTATGCCATTGCGACGCTTCCGTGACTAACTTCACAGCGGCAGAGTTTCGTGTGCAAACGATGACTGAACGTAAACTGACAAATCAAATCTATAGAGCGAATCGATGTGATGATTGCCAAGCGCTAAAGGCTAAATTTAAAATTTCCGAAACCGACGATCTCGCCAGAAACGATTGATGGATGTCAGTGAAACCAAGAAAAATATATATAGACCGTTCCATGCAGAGTTTCATGTGAACCCTGTCTGTCGTTTTAGGAAATAGGTGCCAACATATCGATAAATAAAAAAAATAATAAGAGATTACTTATGAAACAACTTATGATCTTATAAAATTATGTGTCGTCATTTTTTTAAGCGCGATTAGCCATTAGTTTCAAAAACGAATCGAATTTTCATTTTAAACGATTGCAGAAATTTTCAGGGACTCTTATTCTATCAGTGTCTTTATATTACGTACGTATATATTGAAAGTGTTATCTGGAGCCGCATTATCATTCTTATCTTATGGTTTTGGTTTTTACCCGTTTTCCTCCGTCATAAAATTAGGACTTTGAAATTTATAAGAAACTTATGCGGTGAAACCTGTATCTGTCCGTTTGTCTTTACATTCTTTATATTTTTAACCATTATTAATTACTCTTAGGTACTTCTAGGTATTGTTGTTGACTTTGTCTTATTTACAATGTCGGTAATCACATTAAAACGCTTACTTACACAACTCAAAACAAATATTTCGTTTTATTTAAGCCCTATCGCTTGTTGATTTATGCACAATATTTCGCATAAGATTAGAAATAGTTCGTAACAGTTCAAAGTTTGATCTATATCATAGATGAACATAAGAAAGTTACGGACATTTTTACGTGTTAAAAATAGATAAATGTATTCGTTTCTTAACTACACTTAAAATCTTAATAAATAGTATGCAAATAAAATTGTTATTATTGCATAAGTTGTAATACGGAAAATTTAAGGAATATAGCATATTCATAAAATACTTAAATTCAAATAAACGTTTGAAGATCAAAATGTCGGTCCTACGCGTTTACTAAAAGCATATTATTATGATTAATTTTTTAAGGAATTTTTGTTGTCAATGATGGCTCAGCATTAAAATCACTACTTTCCATTCTTTTTTCAGAGAAAAATTGACAAATAAATTTTAAAATTAAATCAAATTAAAATCACTAATTTTGTGCCTCGGAGAGCAAGTTAAGACTTTAGTCACACGCATCTCGATCAGCATTAGGTAAGCGTGAAAAACTTAAGATCAAATCTCTACAATTTCATTTACATAACACAACCACAACAACAAGGGCTTTTCTTATCGTATTCTTCGACTGTTACTCGATGGATCTCACTTTATTGGTGCAAATATTGATGCTTATTTTATTTATTTTATTTTCCATTTTCCGATGTATTTAATGTCCGCCTAACCGTTTAAGGATGATATATTACGAACGTTCGAATTAGTATACTTTTGAAATGCAATTATTAACATTGTCACAAATGTAAAATTCCAGTTTATTTCGGAACACGATAACATCACACCGGGCGCGGAGACAAAAGGGCCTTTGTCGCGTGACGTGTGTTATTTATGTGCCGCAACATCGAGATATGAGGGCGCGTTACAAATGAATGCAGCGGCACAACATTTCACCAAAGGAAATAAAACGGGGCGGGGACGCGCGGCGCGCGGTGCCCCATCGGATAATTGTTTTCGAGGACCGTCTACCGAATGACAAATGTGCGCCGCGAATTCGGACTGAATATTCATAAAATAATTGCCGGCGCCGGGGAAGGATTCCCCGCGGACGCGGAACGGGAAAGCGGAAGTTTTTAACAAGCGCCCGCGACGGCGCGACCTGCGCGTGCGCCGGTCCGCGTGCGACCGCATCGCCTATCGCAAAGCCGACTTCCCGATGCGCGGCCGGTCTTTCTCCCGCGTGCAGGGCACCGGGGAGGAAGTCCCTTTTTCTATTCGTATGCGGCCCCCCGCCCCGTGCCCCCCGGCCCCAGATTACGCCGCGGCTGTCGCGGAACGATCACGGGACCCGCCCGTTTTATCTGTCGGCCGCCAAAAGTCTTAATCCGATTTGCGTTCGGAAGAGTGAAATTTTTGTTGGTGTAAAAGTCAAGACTAGCGTACTTTTCGCGATTCACGTTGCGCGTTGGGAATGATAATTAAAGTCAGAAATAACCCCGATAGATGCTTGCATAATATTTAGTTTGATATTCATTTTCGATCGAAATTCGATGTATTAAATACATCGTCAGAATAAAAACTGCAAATTTCTTGAGCGTCTTTAACTTACATAGTGACTCACAAAAATACAATACATGTCAAATGATCAAAGTCTTTGTGCTTTGATCTCTTGTACCACTAACTATATAGTTACATTTAAACGTATTGTACTGGATTGGCCGACTTATTACCCTTAGGTAACAGGCCTAGGTTACAATTTTGTACGAATTGTCCCCTCTAGTTCAATATAAAAATTTAAATCTCTTTGCTACGAAACACTATTAAATAACTGGAACCATCTGAGTAAGTACTTTATGCAATAAAGTAAGATATATGAAGAAAATTCATTAAATGATTTACAGTTTTATTCTAAAAATGAATTCCCGGATAAATTCTTGAAATTATTTATGAATAATATCTATGTTGATGGCGACCGAGATTCCTGTTATTCCATAAAATCATACCTCTATACAGTCCGTAGCTTTTCCACAGATGCTCTGATGTTTATGCAAACAGACCTGACAGGTGGATTCATGTTTGTTCTAAAAACGATTGTTTTGGTTGAATACGCCCCAAGTCAGTATAAAGGAATTTTCATCTAAACATATAATAACGGCTAGCTTCCGCCTGCGGGTTCGCTCGCGTGCACATAGAATGAATCCTTCATCTAATATATAGACTGATTACGGTCTTGATGATAATTCCGACCGCAGTCCTGCTTATGATTTCGAACCCGGTCTCGATCTAACTAGATTTCGATTCTAGTCCCGTCCTCGATTCCACTCGCGCTCTCAATTCTGATCTCGGTACTGCTTCTTTTTGCGATTCCGATAACGGTCTTAATTCTAATTTTAGACCCACATTTGATTCCGACCTTAGTTCTGTTCTATATTTCGATCTCTCACGATCTCAATTCACGAATTTCGCTTCTTGTCCCGTCTGCAATTTCAATTCTGCTACAGGTTACAGTTTCGTCACAGTTTCATTAAAATAAAATGCTCTATTACTCGGGGAGTGTAGTTTTCTTTAAGTGGTAGGATTTCTAGAATCTGTAACTGCACAAATATTCAGATTACGACAAAGTGAAATGTTATTAGTCTGTTTTACTCACGGAGATTCTTATTCGCGAAGGATTTTTTGAGTACGGATCAGTAGTTTCGTTCGATGGTACGAATACGCAGGCAAAACTGGAAACGGTTACTAAAACCTTTCGGTTTCCAAACGCAACATATCGTCAATTTTAAAATGATTGTGTGAATGGCAAAGGCACTAAAGAAGACGAATAATATACACATTAATTTGTACACACTATAAAACCCCACTCCTTTCTCCACTTCATCGTAAAAGACGTGTCTTGCCAATTGAATAACAATATTCATACCTTAATATAGTCCTATCAGAACTCTTAAAGAGATTCATGTGAAAGTCAACTCGCTTTTATTCCGATAAAAAGCGATTTTCAAAATTTTTTTTTGTAATGGGTTCTTAAATTATGCAAACCATCATGAAAAAATTCAATTTTCTACTAATACAAACGATTTCGCATCGAACGGTCAGTCTCAATTACAATCCGTTCAGCCTTCAGGGTATGACAAAAATCTATATAAACATGCGTTTACATTTTTTGTGTTATGATTTAACACAAAAAATGTAAAATTACAATAATTTACAATTTTTGTGTTCTACAGATCTAAAGACGATGCCGCGTCGACTAGTCATAGTCCCGTGCTGATACACAAACACACACACACACGCACACACACACACACACACTCACACACACACATATATTAAATAGATTATTTAATAAACCACTCCATCAATTAATGTTCTGTAAAAAAAAAATTATCCATGAAATGACCATAGTGATTGTTGTGTCAGGCTTTATTTATTGCGTTAAGATTTATCCTTCCACGATTTTTTTATTCAGATAAAGGGTCTTATACCTTAAGCCTTCCACGCTGATCCAGTACGGATTTGAAACTTACATCACCAACGCGATGATAAACGTCCGCGACCGACAGCTTGAGGCACGGAGCGTGTGCTTTACTTTTACTTGACTTAAGTTAGAACTCATTGGTTGATACAGTTGTGGTCAGAATCGAGCCTGATACTTTCGGTTCCGAAGCCAAAGTCATAATTACCCAGCGACCATTGCTCCTTACTGGATAGACTAATTGTATTTATAAAAAAAAATATAAAATATGCTGGAAGATTATATCCAAAACTTCATTTGGTAAATCTTTTTCACTTGCGACATGAAAATCGTCTCTGGCCTGCAATATTTAATTAATTATAGAATTAACCTAATTAAGCATTGATATATAATGTTGTGAACTTATGTGTCTTTACAAATAAGTCCACGGTGAAAATATTATTCTTTAATAGCTTACTATCAAAGGATAATATTTTTAATATACAGTATGTTTCTTTATTTTAAACTATTTAGGCAGTGCCGGCAGATAAATAAACTGCACACGTCTATTCTTGTCCAACCTCAATTATTGTTATTGTGATTTCTTACTAAAAACACATCTTTGTCAGAATTAAACATAGTTTATAGCATTCAAGCAAGCAAATAATAACTTCCTATTAGTGAGAGAATTTTCAGAATCGGATCAATAATTCCAAAGATTACCCACTACAAATTGACAAGCTTTACCTCTTTACAATATTATCGCAAAAAAATAGCAATCGAATACTTCTTTTATTTGCAAATAAATGACAGATTTAACATAACCCTTACTAAAAAAATGAACGTACAGACAGACGCTACAGGTTTATATGGCAGTATAAATAACATAGCGTTAAAATTAGATCGTGAGACCATAAACCTATTTAGATATGATAATAAACCCACACGTTGTCACCCTGATTGAAACGAAGTCGCTGGTAATAAACCGATTTTTTTTTTCTCAAAACCTTCTCGTCTAGTGGACATGTACATGGGGCCGGACCTGAACCTCACCAAGGTTGAGCGCCGGCAGATGGGCGCCTACCTCTGCATCGCCTCTAACGACGTGCCGCCCTCCGTCAGCAAGCGCATCATGGTCAGCGTCGTCTGTGAGTATACCGATCGCGGCTGTGGGGCACGTCACTTTCTCGTTGTGCCCTAAGGGTTTTGTGGGACTTACGAGCGAAATAAAAAATCCGATATTTTTAGATAATCACAAATATATGGGACATTTATCGGTTTTTCAAGTAAGTTCTAACACGGCCTATGTATTTTAATATGTGAAGAGGCCATTGGTTAAAGTGGAAATGAATGCTCGTTCCTGAGATGTCTTTCTTTGATTTGTGTTAAGGTTTACTACGTCTTGAATGTTTCTTAATTAAGTATTCCGAGACTTATTTTTCATTTTTGGAAATAAATAGAAATTGCAAGTTTCAAAGTACAATCTATAATGTGAGCGAATATTTAAAACAGTTTTTAAGAGACCAAAACCTCCATAGTCAAATGAATGTAGAAGGAAAAACGTTGTCATCGTGAGAAGAGTAATTTTACTTATAGTTCTTCTTATTTTCACTTCTTTCAAGACAGCAGACAAACAAATCATTGTGTATCATTCTGCATTGACTTTTTTCTTTGAGAGTTTACCTGCATAGTAACATAGTGACCGGTTATACCAAAATATTATATCATCTTTTTACTTTCAACGCTTCGATGTTGCTTTACTTTGGGGAACACGCCTCTGAAAGAAATATCCACTAATCTAACTGACGCTGGGTATCAGGATTATCACAGTAGATATATCCAAGTTCATTACCTTTTATACTTAATATTATAAATGACAGTCTACATGCTATCGCTTTTTAGGTTGAGTCATTAAACGGCGGTAAAAGCTGTCAAAGCATGGCTTACATGAGAATTATTACACAAAATAAACGGATCACACTTCGACTCGAAATTGTCTCAAATATATCCGATGGAGAAACCTATGTCGACAAATGCTGACTGAAGTTGGACATGGCTTTTCTGGGTAGTGAGTCAACAACAAAAGACATAACAACACGAAAATTTACGCGTGGCAACTCGATTTTATAATTTGCACAAAATTTTCATAGTTCCGGCCTATCAAAAAAGGAAAAGAAAAGGATATAGACTACCATAATGTTCAAAGAGCTTTATATTTTAAACTACCTTTCGCCCGCGGTTCCGTCTGGGTGGACATAGAATGAATTCATCTCTAATATCGGCTGATCACCCTGCCAACCACTATCCTGATTTTACTGGCGTTTTCAATTCTGATTGTAGTTCCGTCCTCGATTTTGATTTCGGTATCTATCTTCATTCCGAACCCGATCAAATAATTCGAGAACGACCTATATCCTAGCACTAGAAACACGCTGGCGCCGAATTACAGTAATTAAATTACAATTATTTATTGTATGTATGGATGTACATATAATTTTATAGAAATCGAAGCAATAAATATGAGTATCTATAAAGACTACATATAACATCATTGAAGTGTTGTATCAAATTAAACGTACTACTAAACAATAGGAGTTGTTAACTGTTTTATGAATTAATACAATACTTATATTTAAAAATTTAATATATAGTTTTCAATTCCATTGATTCTTTTTGTTATTACACGGTTTGTGTTTGGAAATGAATTGAGTAATATTTTTAATATAACCAAGTTCCTAATGCCCCAACCCTCATTCTTATAACATTCGGGGAAAAAGGAAATAATTTAAAAAAATGAGTACTAAAACAGTTTTCATGAAGCGATATTTTTTTGTTTAAAACAATTCATAGATAGGTGCCGAGAGCTGGAAACCCGGCATCAGCGCTGGAGGCGGATCAAATTGGTCCGTAAATCAAATCAAATCGAGCAGAATTTTTTTGTCATAAATTTTTATATTCCGCACGCGTACTTTATTTATTTTAAAGCGCCCGATGATTTTTATTTTCGTGTGTAAATAAAACTGGCAAAATTCTAATATTGTCTCTCAACATCAATTATGTAAGCGTCGTGACAATGTATTCTATTGTGATGGTGCGTTCGTTATACATGTATTTTTAATGGTTTTAATTTGAACCCTATTTACGTTTTCGTTGAAATGTGAACTTATTTTTTGGAGTTTTACTTTCAAATAATAATTAATAGAATTTTGAACGATTCGACTGCTTCGAATGAAACGCTTCTAAATTTATTATAGAAGTAATGGTTTAGTTTACTAGTATTTAGAGTATTATGTTTATTGATGAGTTATGTAAACTGACTTGACATGATGACTTCAATGAAATTAAAATTGATTAAAATATATGAACTAGAAGCCATCTAAAATTCTACGCCACCTTTATCTTGCAAAACGGAGTTTGACGTTATTCTATAAAGAACTAAAAAAGAGTGACGTCATTCTGTATTAGTACTTTGTCTGTGTAATTAGCTATTCAAAAAAAAATCATTACGCAGTTACTTTTAATGTCCTCTCACCACACTTTTTATTCATATAACAAACTTTGAACATTATTGAATACAAAAAATATAGTAAGCTACCCTATTGAAATTTTAAGGACAGAAGAGTGAGAAAACTAAATAAAATACTTTTTTGTCATTTTTATGCATTTAATGTGCATAGAAAATAAATTTTCTAATTCATATTTGGTATAAATAAATACATCATATAATAATCAAAGACTATATTGTATTGTAGAAGGGGACAAGTGGAAGCCATACACATAAATCGCTAAATACTTTCGGTAAAAGTAATATTTAACATTGTAACTAAGTAATTAAATAAAAAGTTTGCCTGTTGAAAATATAGTAAGAGAGTGCAACATATATATATATATATATGTACACTTTTTTACCAGATCTCTGTGAGCATTCTACAAATTCAAAAGTTCATGTGCGTGTCCTAAATATCGATTTCTACATCATCTTTGACATTTATGACAAAGGAAGTTTTACAATATAAAGATATTTATAAGGTCGTTATGCTCACTTAAGCCCATTATTCCACATGGAATAATGGGCTTAAGAGAAATTGATTCCAAAAAAGTCAACGTATCCATATCCTGTATACGCAGACAGTGAAATAAAAATGTTCATATATACATGGATTTGCTAAAATATTAAGATATATTTAACATAGATGGTTTACATTCAAGAATTTATTCATGTAGCTAAGGAGAAGAGGTTACGGAACTATTTCTTGTTCTTTAATGCAATACCTTTTTATTTAGAAAGGCTGTTTCTTTCAGCCGTTGACTCATTTGATCTTTATTAACGATCGCTCTCCCGAAACCGACTCGTTGCAGTCCCGCCCACGGTGCTGGTGGCCACGAAGGTGATCGGCGTGCCGACGGGGGCGCGCGCGCGGCTCGAGTGCTTCTTGGAGGCGCACCCGCCCGCCATCAGCTACTGGCTCAAGGGCGGCGAGGAAATGATACTCAACGGGTATTCATTAAATATAATTGAATTCTCCCCTTCTTCTCTTAGTTTTCGAATCTTACGGTTTGTATTTAAATAATGCGCTTTTTGCGTGTTTTACATTTTTTGAAGTAAACATTTTTTAGGCGCGTTATTTCCCAGAAATTTTTCATGTGTAAAACCTTATGATTTCGCGTCATCGACACGCTGATGTTTGAGTACGTAAATTTAATGTATGTACACATATGTGCATACATATACAAATATACTGAATATATATGAGTAAGATAAATACCCTTTGATATTAGGCGTCTTCAGACCTTGTTGAAGGTGGTACATTGGATAATATATATCTATTATACTGTTTTTAACTAACTTGAACATAATTTTTTTATTGTAAAAATTAAAACAATGACGGACGCTCTTGTTTTTCTTCCATTCGTGATATATAATAATAAATTAATGAATTTATTAAACTATGTAAAATTTTCTTTTTATTAGTGTAAGAAAGAAAAATGACTCTAAGATAAAAACATAAAACCACTGCCTTTGTTTGACGAGTTCAAATTGTTATATCCAAAGATATTGAAAAATACTGCAAATAATTCTCCTACCACTTCAGATGTAAAGGTAATGTTTTACTATTACTCTCAAAAAAGCAACTAATGTTTTAAAAGTAAAAACAAGGCATTCGCATAAGTAAATAATGCCTTTGTTTATCTATACTATTATATATTTCTTAATAACTCTCTTCAGGTTCGACTTGTGACAATAAGTTTGTATTTTAGTAAAGATAATTTTTTTTTATACACTTATTTAAAGACAAGTGGGACGCTCTTAACAAGGCTCACAAGATTGTGTGTCTCTTTGTAGAATACAAAGAGATGCTTGGGAGCGTATTCAAAGAGATACAACCTTTGGAATAAAATTGAAACATGAAAATGTAAAATCCTTTTTTTTTATTTCCGAGAAAGAAAATTTTACTGTCAAGAGGAAGGCGTAAGTCTATGAAGTATCTCCCGTTTCTCGTTATTCTAGAAGAAAGATATTGTTGCATTCCATTCCAAAGGGGGTGCGGGAAATGAGATAAAGAAGAAAATTCTAGAAAAAAGAGTTGATGTTTATATCATCTTTCACTTCAATGTATTTCAGTTGTTAACCTTCACATTTCTAAATTTATTTTTTCGATGCGTACCTTTTTAAACATTAGTCATTGTCAGTTTTAATCGTAAACAAAGTCATAAATAGAAAATTCTGGAACAGTCTAATCGAAATTTGTAAGAAAATTTCTGTTATTTATTGGCAAAAAGGCTTTATGTTTTTGAAACGAGGTGTCTCATCATGCCTTTGGCGGATAGGAGCTAAGCATGGGAAAAAGTGTCCGACCGATACTTGAAACAGAGCGAAGAAAGAGTAAGAGAGGGTAAACGTATACTTGGCACCGAGGAACGACTACTCCTGTATATTAGTTTATCTTATAGCATGTTTATCAGCTTCCGTCTATGTATATAGATAATTTTTGCAGTATAGACGTGCGGTGCGGTAAGTAGTTTATATGTGTTGAATTTACTGATTTTTTTTATATTCTAATAGTAATAATTAATAATAAATCATTTATTTTAACGACTTGATAAACGAAAACCTTTAAAAGAATATTAAATAAAACTTTATTACCATTTTTTGATCGTATTTATTATTTAATAATACATAACAAACAGCGAAAGGAACTTTGTTCCCACCGGGTGACCACCGACATCTCTCGTTAATTTTATGTGTTGTTTTATGTATGTAGCCTGCAACAGCATATTAAAGTTAAATTAAAGTGGAAAATAATAGCAAATACTATTGAAAATATATTAAGAATGTTCAAATAAAAACATTTTCGTAAATGAGGCATCGAGTAAACAACAGTGTAAATTTTAATGAGTGACATACACGCTATCACAAGTAATTTCCAATTAAACTCGCTCACGTTAATTAACGAATGTACAATGTCAAATTAATAAAGTAGACGCGGCGCGACGACGACGTCCCGTGAAGCCTACAAGTGCTTCAGACCTTAATTATGATGTCAGGCTGTGTCGGTGGCCTTTAACTTGAAATTTTCGTATTTCAGTTCTAAATAAGACGAACCATTCTGAGAGTTTCAATTTTCTTGGCATTGACTAAATTTTTTATTACTTACCTATTTTGTGCCGTCAACTTAAATATAGTGATTTTTTTTGCGAACGTCTCCCGTTTAGTACTAGCCACAATTTACATTTTTGTTTGCAAGCCCTATAACACTGACATACCATAGACACATCCTATATCGTGATGATATGTGCGTAGATATAAACTACTTCCAGATATAGTAGAATAACATCAAAGAAGATTGCATTAAAATACATACCATTCGATGCAATATTTTTGCTTTACTAATTAGATATATTAATGTACTTATTTTCACAACAAAATTTTAAAGAATAATACTGGAGTGTCGCTAAATATGCCCTTCAATTTAAAATAAAAAGATTAGTAAAACCTGATACAATCGAATAGTTCATATTCCAAAGTTATGCACTTTTCGTTCAGGGGCAACATCGACATATCCGAAGAGCGCATCTCCAGCTACCAGGTGCGCACCATGCTGACCATGAGCGGGTTCGGCGGCGAGGACATCGGCGCCTACACCTGCGTCGCCACCAACACCATGGGAAAGGCGGAGGGCACCATAAGGTTATACGGTGAGGATTCACTTAATTATTAACCTTATCAAAATTTTATGAAACAAATGCATATATTGTAACTTATACGTTTTGCCCGTTGAGTTGTCCCAATGATCTTTCGGGCTTTTTGGTATTAAACGGAATATATTTATTTACGGCTGTGCTTTGGTTTAATGAGTGTGTGATAATAATTAATAAATTAAACAAACTTGACTTAACTCTTTTTGCCAAACACAAGCAATAATTTCCTAATTTATTAGGAACTGTAGGAATCCAATGTAATGTATTCCATATTAATAGTATTCCAATGTATCGTCTTTGGCGGGTAATCAGTGTACGTAAGCGGGATCGTCAATAGCTTCCAACAATTTCCAACAATTCTGTTGTAAAATATGTTACTTTGAAATTGCGTATTACACGCAAATACTTTACACAAGGCATATTTTCCTTTTGTGTCACATTCCATTCGATGAATTGTAAGATTTTCTATTATGATCCTCATAAACTTTTGCTTTGTCCTCGTTTCCTTTGACTATAATTGTGATAAAAAAAACATTTCTTAGTTTTGGACGTTAAATGATTAATGTCAAGAAAGGTTGTGATACACTAAGAGGCAGAATTTGAAAAGGTTCCTGTATGTGACTGTTTGTGATGTGTTTTGCCAATTTGGACACAGAACGGAATAATTGTGTTGCATTGCTGTACTTAAAAGTTATAAAAGGGAAGCAATTATTATTTACAAATGTCTAGTGTTCTGTAACAGGATTACAAAAACGGTACATAGAAAGAAAAAATGAGAATAAATTATTTGTCTGTTTCTACTCTATCTTTAGTCCGATATTTATTCGTCTGTTTGCCTGTCACAAGCATTGTTCTGTGAGATTATTTCACGTTGTAGATTGAAATCCATTAGTTAGAGAGAATACGAACACTTAAACGCAAACGTTAGGTTCATAAATTGATGTGTCGCCTTAAAGCATTATTTAAAGTTAAGTTAAGTTAAGTTAAGAAAAATAATTGTGAAGTCATCATGTAAGAAATGTAATGAATTATCATTGAAACTCATAGTAAAAGTTGTATAACATGTAATGTTATGTTTATTTTTTTCTACAAATTTTTTGAAATCTCTAAATTGACTATGTTAAGCTTATTTCCAAAAGTACCCCTTCGTGAAATTTATAAAATAAAAGAACATATTTCAGTATAAATTGAAGGAAAGTAATTTTTTCAAAATGAAAATAGCTACTGTTCTGTTACATTTTTATTACGGATAAAATTGATTTTCGGTATATTGAATGTTTTTATTTTATTAGATTACGAACCTAAACGTATTAAATCAAAAAGTCCTTTTTTCATGACACGTTTCGTGTTTTTATTTTTTTCTACAAACACAGTCATTAGAAGGCAGGTCCCTCATTAGCCTAAAACAAATGGAATTTTAAAGTTCTGCTTCTCTCATAAAAAAAATAGTCACGAATATCAAATTAATAATAAAACCTTCAAAATTAAGTATTAACTAATGTAAATAAACGTAAACCTGTACCTTTTTTTATGTAATCGAGTTGTATATAAATGCAATGTTTTGATTATTGTATAGAAATCAAAATAACTACGACTACCACAACCACTACGACGACTACGACGACTACAACTACGACTAGCGCTCCGCCGCCGACCACAAGTGAGAGGGCGCCACCGCCACGTTAGTACAATACACATAGTCTAGGAAATATACAATGATTGCTATGTGCATATATAAAGCGAAGCTTCTGTTTCTATATGCACACGTAAGAGTTAGCATATAACACCATAAGTTGGACAATATTTTTTCTTTGTCGTGCAACAGCCTATTTTAAGCAAGTCGAACAGGATTCCTTAATTACCTAATATTAACATAGTATTGAAACGCATCACAACGCTTCGTAATGTATTAACATTTATGATTAACATGACAGTTACCCTTTATAGCAGTTGAGGAATAGGTTACTCATATAAATAATAAATATTATATCATAAAATCAAATGTTGAATATGATGTTCTATAGATATGTCGAATTTTTGTATTGGCCTTTCGTATGTAAAAGTAGAATATTTGTTATTTAATAAAAATATACAAAATACATTTTCAAATTATTGAAAACACAATGGCTAATAGTTCGAGGTGAGTAATCTGTTTCAATGTTTCATCTATGACAAATTCAAAGGTAGTTGGTATCTTCAAGAAGCATACAGGAGATAATATATGGTTTTATGTCACATCCGACACGAACGTACCTATTCTCAACATTGAAGACTAAAGAGATGCATGCCTTGATAACAAATGCAGAAGAATGCCTTTATCATTTTCGGTTAGGTAACAAAGCAAATTCGAAAAGGCATTATTTCATTGTACCCGTCGCGAGATAATGTTACAAAGCCGAATGTCTTTTCGGTGATTTTTCACGAGCATTTGTGAAAACGTTGATTTTAGAATTATAAAGGCAAACAATGTCCACTTTGTTAGTGTGCGGTTAGACTTTCATAGTCACGTGTTTTAAAATAAAGATTCCATTTAAATAATTTAATTATTAATTAGTTTTAACATTGTGTAATGAAAATTGAAAATTTACATAAAATGTCTTGTATGTAATTTTATAAATCATTGGTATGACAATTAAAAGCAAAAAAATATATTTTTATCCTGTTCTGATGCATAAAAATATTGAAAAGAAACGACAGAAAAGCGTAATAGAAAATTAAAAACATGCACACAATCAAATTAAAAGTTTGCATTCCTTGTGCATCGGTGATTTCATATATATGTTGTATTAATGAATGTATAGGCATTTTGCATTGTGCAATCTTTACTTAAGAGGCATACATATGCATACATATTTCATTTGACTACTTGTAGTTTGTGGATATTTATTGTTTCATCCACATTTCTGCTTCAAATAGACTTTAATTTTGATGTAAGAAAATCAAGTCCGATATGTTATTTTTCCAATATCGCGATTGTTTCTCTATATCTCATTGAGCTCAATGAGAAAAATTGTATTTCTGAAACTTTCAGACCAAAATTTTCGCTTCTAAATGGTATGTTTTGAAAATTTTTGTTGTATAAAAAATATATATTTTACAAAATTTTTTGACTTATATTCGCCTACAGTCAATAAAAGTAAATGAGCAAGTATTTTTAACTTTTATCGATTTACCTTAAATATAATGGGATGCATTTTTTTTTCTTATATCAGGGGTGGTGGTGCAGTTGCAGCCGGCAGAGCAGAAGTATTTTACACCCGACGTCACCACATATGGTGAGGTTTATGGGAAAGATAAAGGATCTTATAGTATCCGCTTGTTGCTTATTTTTGAAATTGAAAAAAGCTGTTTTCCAATTTTACTGCATGATTTTGTTGAATTGATATAACGAAACTATAAATTATTATACAAATCGAAAACATATGATTATTAGAATCACAAAAAGCTATGCATTTATTCTGATGGTATTTTGTTTTTCTGACTTTCTTTCACGATATTTTTTGTAGAAGTCGTTTAACATGTAACGTGCACTGAAAATTTCTGGAACGAATGAGAAAAAATTGCTAAGATGAGACAAAAATGAATTTATTGTGTCTCAAAACATTCTCCGTTAGCATAAATGCACTTTTTCGTATAAATAAACCAATTTTGAAAACATTTATGCCTCTCCTCCATAGTGACCTCGGTAACATGTTTTTTATAATCTTCCACAATCTCTTCTGGTGATGAAAATCGTTGACCGCGTAATTGGTTCTTAATTTTTGCGAACAAAAATGTCAAAAGGTGCCAGTTCGGGATTGTATGCAGAATTGTTCATAAGTTCTGTGATTTTTTCCTTCAAAAATCTATTTGTCTGTTTGGCCGTGTGAGAACGGGCATTGTCGTGGTACAAGATGAAACGACGTTTACGGTTATTTTTACGAAGTACGTCAATAATATCCAACAAACAAATGGTCGTGTACCAATCACCATTCACGTTACGAGAATCTTCAAAGCAATAGTAGCTAAGTGTCTGGTTTTATTAAAAAAAGAAGCAACCGTCCGCTTAGAGGCACTTCGCTCGCACGCCATTTTGGTTAGTTCAGGCTCATCTTGATCGATCCATACGGTTTATTGCTGCTTAGGTTTGGGATAGTAGCAACAAATCCGTATTTTTTCACCTGTTATCATGCCTTACATCAAATTTAATGCCCCTTCCTTGAGCCTAGCAGTACGGCATATTCTAGTAAATCATATAGCGCACAGATCAATGTTTTTGTTGTTCACAGCGTTGAACGAGCGACCACCACGAAATTCGTCACTGAGATTGACGTAACCGCGCTTGAATTCTGCAAACCATTTATAAATAGTCATCTTGCTTCATTGTCAAAAGCAGTTCGAAGCCTAACGAGGCTCTGCTGAGCTGTAAAATTACATTTAATATCATAGAAAATCATACGACGAAAATTTGCACAATTTAAATCCATAGCGATGAAGACACACAGATTTTGAAATGACGCCACAACGTAAAACAATTAATAGTTATATAAAACAAACTGTACTCTACAGCCAAAGAGTTCCACTTTCAAATGTAGTAATTATTTTTAAATAATGCTTATGTAAGTGGCCAGTTCCAGAAACTTTTAGTGCACTCCATGTACAGGATGTGTTTTCGAATTTATGAGGCAATTATACTATCGTATTAAATAAGTCGTCAAAAGTAATAAATTGTTACGGCGTGTATCAAAATTGTAGTGGAGGGGGGATGTTTTAATTATTTATTATTACATAATCACCAGTTCAAATAACCAGATTATATGTTATTTTGATACGTTGGCTGAATATTAATCGATGATATAAACTTATGAGACTGTCTGTAAAATACCAAATTTTCCATTTCTATTGAGATGGTATACATATCTTCTTATCTTCCTAGACACGATGCAGAACGTGATCGAGCAGTCGGTCCTGGACAACAACTGGCTACCGACCGCCGAATCGACTGGCTCCAGGGCCCACGGCCTCCTGCCACTTCCTTCTCTCATCTTCTCAGCCGCGTCCACTTACCTCGTACGAGCTTTACACCATCTATGCGCGAACGAGGCGTATTCTCCCATCATTTCGAGATGATACAACAATATGGCGACCCTGTAATTATAGTGCTCAAGTCAATTTTAAGGACATCCAAACGATCGATATCATAATCAGAGAATTACATAATTTGTACGACATCCCATCAAGCCTGAACGTTAGATTTCATTTGTGTGGATTAGCCGCGTTGGAAATGTACATATGCGTTGCTATTGTGCCTGTGTATTTTTGTAAGATTGACTTTTTAATTTAAAAAAAAAGACGTAAGTTTATGATATTGAGATTGTGATAAATTGTTAATCGATGAATGAATGAAGGGCGGTGTATTTTTTTTACGATTTGCGTTCCGTGTTCAAAACACGGATAATGTCATTTGTAGCTTATGATTTAAACGATCAACACATATGATAAAAATCGTCATCGAGTCATACCGCTTTCAAATTGTATCAGATTTGAGCAACTGAAGCATATCAATACTGTGTAAAAATATAGCGACTTGTAAATATGACAGTGGAACTTCGTTTGGACGAGAAACACCATCGGAGACTTATTACTTTCTGTCAATGGTAAAAGACAAATCTTTTGTAGAACAAAATGTTGCAAAGTCAAAGTGTACTGTAACATATGATATTCACTTATTGAAAACAAAAGGTTTTGTGACTCAATTTAAGAAATAGCTCTTACAATTCTAATGTTTATTTATGTATATTTGTAATATGAAATAAATGTTTGCCATTGTCTATCACTGTTAATACTCATGAGGGTTATAATACATATATGAATGACGCCCAATCACATCTTATGCAGAAGAAATGAGTGACACATTAAAGAAGTTTTAAGTTTTAATATTCCGAAAACGACGAGTCGGTATAATAAGATTGTTGAAAAAAAAGTACCCCTATGGATATCTGTGACCTCTACCTACTCCTCTTGAGAAACAGTTATGTGCTGATATCACTTTGTGTATGAGTTATATATCACATTCAAATTTTAAAATTTTGATGTGGTATATAGCCCACATACTACATAGCTTAAAGTTGACCGTATTAGTAGCTTATATTAATTTCTGTATAAAATCATTTATTTTAAAAATAAAACGGAAGGCGTTGACTGCCTAAAAATAAATCTGTACAACATTAAACACAATCGAAAAGGTCTTCCAAGTGGTAGTGTAAATAAACCTCCGTTTGCAGTCGCGCTTGACTCGCCGCGACCATCAAACCTTCGGCCAAACGTTGTTAGCAATACAATACCAATATTCGCCAAATAAAATGTGTGGGTCGTACCACAGCACAGTCACATTATTGATCGAATATTTACAAAAGACATAAGTGTTATTTAGTTGTAAAAATTCATTATGTACATATTAGTGATAAAGTATTCATCATTAGACATAAGTTAGCGTAAGTCTAATTAAACATCATAATAGTTGTACAATTGCAATTTGTAGAGAAAAATTATATATAAATTAAGTTGTGCAAATGCATTAATTTCTACAAAATAATTTGGTTTTAATAACTTATTCTCCGATATTGGTAACATTCCTATTTAATATTTTGAACAGTTTTCTATCGATTTAAATTTTTAGTAATAAATAAATTTAGTCTTCTTTAACATTATTTACGTTTTGCTTATAAAATTGTAATTAGCGAATGTATTCGAACGTACAAACATCGTGGTTCGAGCATATGTATTTTTTTAGAAAATTTATAGTACGTGCCTTTATTTTATTTTAATACATAAAATGAGTTGTGATCAGTTCATTAGGTTTGCTGTGTGGTTTTATTTAAGCTCTTGAGACTTCAACAAGAGTACAGCTTTCAATCAAATATACAAATATTTAATCATTACATGATGAATTCAGATACTTATCAATTTAGAATAATTAAAATTTAAAAATGATCACCGCCACGCACGCACGAGATGCAAACAAGCTTACAAGGCTTAAGCCGCAGGAGCGGAAGTCCGTGGCTTCTAGCTTCTCGGCAAGGTCACTGTGAACTTAAATATTGCACAACCGTTGTACAGTGAAATGAGCTGCAGAGGCCATTACACTAGTTAACTTAATGACGGACCGGCTTTTGGATCTTTGCACTGGAGAGCCCGGCGGCGTATTTTGGAAGAAAGTAACGGACCGTATCTAAAAAAAAAAGCTGTTCCGAAAACAATTGAAGCTTATGGTATAGAAACAGCTTAAAGGTGTGTGCGCGGCGTACTACCACCGTACGCTTCATGTGCAACGTTCTGCCACGTACTGTAAAGCTATGGAATGATCTACCATCAGCGGTATTCCCTAACAAGACAGGAGAGTCTTCTATAAATGAACCTATTCCTTTCTAAAATACCGGCAATTCGATAGTGACTCCCTTGGGGATGCGAATGTCCATGGACGACTGCGACCGCCTGCGGTCTACACAAGCTCATTTTTTCTTAAAAATCCTATAAAAAAAAGCTATATATAAAAACTTTTACATCACATCGTAAACAGTTTTTGTAAATAATGGTAAAAATAGAAACTACAAATTAAAAAAAATAATATTTACTTAAAATTCATAACTACTCGTATCTATAGAAAAACGCTGTAAAAGTAATAATGTTACTACTTGAATAAACAAACGAACTATTGGATTTTTTTCTCAATGGAAAATGTTTATAAAAATAAATTTAAAAATGTGTCACCCTTGAAAATTGATATCAATGTTTATTAATTTTGATTCTGTTTACAGCCTAATCATTTAAAAGCGATCAATCGACATATAAGATTTATAATATTTTGAATACTTAATTTGTACCTATTCATATTATTAATTTAAAATATTGATTTTTACAACGTCTAATAAAAGGAGTAATATAACACAATAAAAGTAATAAATAACTCGTTATAAAATATGTCAAAGAAGAATAAAATAATAGTATCAGAAGTGATAATAATAAACGATAAGACCTAAATTATCTTTATATTTTAATACTCGCGATCCAATTTGATTTCTTTATTTTATTTTTCTTATATCGTAAAATTACATCCCAATAAAGACATAACATAAGTATCTTATTTTTTTAATCACGTCACAGTGGCACAACTAATTACCCACATAACAGGCAGCACCACAAAATGAAATACCATTATCATTATAATTGCGTATGCAATTGCCATAGATTAAATTAAAATAAATAAACAATAAATAGTGCACCAGTACTATTCAACAGACGGTTCTACGAAAATTTGAAGCTAATTAAGAAAACCTCAGCTCACTCAAGTTACTCGAGAGTTGGCTTGAATGCGTACTAATTGGCATCCCAAGAGAAAATTATTCCAATCGGTTTTTTTTTTACATAATTATCTTAATCCAAGAACTTAAAGTAATATTAAGTTGTGTTATTAATTCTTAAGTTATCGAACATTATCAAATGAATTGTTTGAAAAGAAAAATTTAAATGTCATTGAAAATGGTATATTTTTTATGTCACATAGTCTATCTCTTTCGTGTTGCGACAATAAATCATAGCTTTTTTGATGAGGAATTTTTAGACACCGGTTGACAGATATTAATTAAAGTATGAATAAAATGTAAGCTATTATTACGTTTTCTTTACTTAGAAAGAATTATCTTATGTAGGTTACACTCAAAATTTTTGGAATTGGCCGCATAGAAACTGTAAAATAATAAAACATATATGAATTTAAAAAATGAAACTTTTTGCCAACCTTATGCATATTGCATTTATTTTACATTTATTTTTACATATTGGAGGCAAAAAGAAAATTATTTGCATAACGTTAACATGAATTTAAGGCGAAAAAACTTTCTATGCTTTTGTTGCCATATAAGCCAACAATAAAGTTATAACAGACTTTAGTTGGCCTTTCATAATGAAGCTCCATCCCTTGCCACGGTTTATAACTGGCTTACAGAGTTCAACCGTGGGCGCATTAATATGACTGACGACTTGCGTCAGGGACGTTCTTCTACGGCGACGACGGAAGAGAACATCAGTGTTGTGTTGTGCGGTTCATGATAGAAACTGACCAAAGAGTGACCTACCAGCAGATTGGGACAAGCTTAGACCGATGGTCAAGCTTATTCTAATTTGATGGTTGAATTTTTTGCACTTCATACCGTTTTATAAAGTGTAAAAAATCTTTAGCTGTCAGGAAGCTTTCTACTCGGTGGACACCTCATAATTTTACCAATGTTCAAGCGAAATAATGAAAAGATTTTCCCGTGGTGCCTCAAATGCTGTGTACCACATGGTTACAGCTGGATGTACTGTTACGATCCCGAAACTAAAGGACAGTTTGCTCAGTGGGTGTTTCCTTACGAGGATTTGCCTACTAAAGTAAAATGAGGTCGAAGCGATGAAAAAAAGATGGTGGCCTTTTTCTTCGGAATGGCAGGTCATTATGCTACGACAATTGTTTTAGAAGATCAAAAAACAATCCTCACAGACTGGTACACTAATATTAGTTCGCCTTTTGTTTTGGAAAAATGCTCGTGACAAAGACGTCGTAATAGTATTTTTCTTCATTACAACGCCGCAAGACATACCGCTAGACAAACACGTGACTGTTTGAGGACTTTAGGTATAAAAATACGCCTTTCAGCCCTGACCTCGCACCGTGCGATTTTTATATATTTCCTAAAGTAAAAAGACTTTGATGAAAGTGGTTTACGGATGCCGAAAAGCTGTCGAATGCAGTGGTTCCACACGAAAAGCTGTCGAAGCGACCCCTAAGTGCGAGTGGACAAAGCTTTCTGTCAATGGTTCCATCTAATTCAGTGATCTTTGTGGACATTATTTTGAATAACAATGATAGTAAAAATAATTTAGTCAATTTTTGATTTTCTTAGGACTTTCCATTTAACCCACCTAAAAAAAATTTTATTAGAAAGCTTTTTGATATAATAGTGGTTCAATAGTAGTATCATGCGTAATTCATTTAAGGAAATTTAAATAGAAATGCTCTAAATAAGCAAAAATTAGTGTATGACATTTTCAGTATTTCAGGAAATCGGAACAATTTTAACCTATTGCGTGTATTTTACGCCTTTAACAACAATCTTTTTTCTTACAGGTCGCTGAGATATTTATATCTGGTGACATATATAAAAATCGAATTTAGTATATAAGTTTATATTTTACAATAATGCATGGGGTAAGGATATTAAAAATAAAATTTTAAAAGTAGTAAAGATATCCCTAGATATCCCTCAATACTGTACACAGGAAGTTAGAAAACTTATTCCATAAAAATGAATGCTCGGAATGTTATTTGTTTGGAAAATTGTTGAGTACCATTAGTATGTACATCTTCATTCGATTTTCTTTGTTTTGATTTTTTTTCATAGACAAAAAATATTTGCCTAAGAGAAAGTTTTGACGAAATTTATTGAACTACATGAAAGTAAAATAAATAATCAACTGGTCTAATTGAAATCCTCAAAATAACCGACCAAAGTGGAAAGCTGGAGGATATATTTCGTCTTAACATTTGTAGTTGTTGTATCAATTTATTTCATGTAAATTTGATAATTTAAGATTAATGTATACATGTAATCTTGTACGTATGCATTTTGAATCGATATAATATTATGGTGACTATCGATTTTCACTTTCATATTTATCTTAATAAACTCGATCTTAGATAGGCGACTTGAAGTTATGGACAAATCTCATTAACCTTAATAGATCCAAGTGAGTCCACTCCGGATTATTAGGAACATTGTTTGTCAGAATTTGGAACATTTAGGTTGTAGACTTATATCGTAATTAATTTTACGAATTTTAAGAATTAATTTGATTTTATTAAAACCTAAATGTAAGTATATAAATAAAATGAATAACACATGGCTTGGTGTAAAGAACTGTAGAAATATATTGCGACTAGCGCACTTAACGCCCGCAATGGTCTTCTGGTCTACACACTTATCCACGGCAGAGAAAGTTGGGTGTGTCGGAAAACATGAACGATGCATATAAAAATAGAGATGTAAGAGAACTTGTGTTTTGTAAGATGTCTGACGAAGGCGAAACTTGTGAAAATAATATGAATGAAAAAACATGGTAACGTTGTTTAGGCACTTGCAAAGTATCAATGAAACTAAATTAATTGAAGGTATCATAGGAGTGAACGTTTGTGGCGAAAAGTGCGGCAAGGAACGCCCTAGAACAACTTCTGTAAACAAATTGGTTGGCAATCGAATGTCATATTTTAGCGCCTGAAACCGGCGAGCTTGCATTAAACGACTTATGGATTTCAATGAATCAATAGAGCTAAGTATGTAAAAAATCGAAATATATGCATATCTGTGATCTACGCATGTTTACATAACTGGGAAGAAAGGGTGTCCTTATAAAAAATTAAAAACATTAAATAACTCTAATTCATCTGTCGAAATGACGTTAAAATATCTTTTGACTGTGTCGCATCACTATTTTACTGTACTCAGATCAGGAATAAACAAACACTTTTTGAATGTTAGCATGCAAGCTAGCTAGCTAGCGAGAGTTTAGTTATAAATAATTTATGACAGAAATTTTAATGCAGCTATGGTCATAATGATTATTTATATAATGTAGGAAAAATATGCTAGCATTTTAATACAATATTTTTTTAAGGAAAATGGTGAATGTGATTAATTGCGTTACATTCTAATGACCTGTTACCCGCGCTATGCGAAAAGAATTATAGTTCTAGGGCTAGCCGAATAATTTTATGATAAGAAATTACAAGACATCTTTTTTTAATCCGATAAATTCAAATAAATTTATATGGAATGAGTTGTTATATAACAGCTGTGTCAGATTTTATTTACCATTTTGCTAAGCACAGCCTTGCAATAATTTTGTTTCAGCTTGAGAAATTTGGTTGTTATGTACATCACGCTGGCCCGGAGCGGGTTCAGTAGTTCAGTAATAAAATTTCTAAATAAAAATACAGCTAAAGAAATATAAATGTTTTTTATTAAGGCGAAATACTTTCCATTATTTTTGTATCATCATCAAACGACCTTAATATCTTTCCACATAATATATGTACGAGGGCTGTTATTTATGTGTCTGGAATAGAAAAAAGAAATAAACATATATCACTTATTATAGTTTTATTGCTTTTTAAAATATTCGCCATGATGATCGATGCACTTTGGATACGCTTAAACCAAATTTTATACCACTTTTTCCATTGTGATTAAGATATCCCCAAAACGAGCATTTTGAACGCATCAACGGCCTCTTCATGGCTCAAGAAACGTTGACCACGTAATTTATTCTTCACGCTTGGCAATAAATAGGAATCCTTGGGTGCCAAATCGGAGCTGTACGGCGGATGATCCGTCAATTCGATCTTATGACCTTCCAAACACCGAATTGTTTCGGCCGAAGTGTGATAGCTACCATTGTCATGATGAAGAATGATTCTGCGTTGTCGCTTGTTTTTTTCTATTTTTTCAATGACTTCTGGCAAACAAATGGTCGTGTACCACTCCGAACTAACCGTTTTAGTATTTTATGATGGCACTTTAACCACATGTCCACTTATACCAAAAAAAACAGGCAACCATTTGCTTCAAAATGCTTTTGGCGCGAATCATTTTTATTGGGTTCGGCTCATCTTGGAACACACATACACCGTTGACTGTTGTTTAGTATGGGGGTTGTACACATAGATTCAAGATAAATAAACTGTGTAGATATTACAAACAATTTTTAACGCACCATGATTGTATTTTTTTATCATTTTTTTTTGCACCAATCGACACGAGCCTATATTTGATTGATGTTCAAGTTCTGTGGAATCTAACGAAAAAAAAATTTTTTACAGCCAATTATCGCGTAATATCTTATGTATTTTCGTCATACTTAAGCCCAGGGACGCCTCTATCTCGCGATATGTAACATGACAGTATTTCATTGTTAGTTCTCGTACTGCATTGATATTTTGTGGTACAACAACCGATTTAAGGTGATCTTAAATTTTTTCCCTGAGCATAGACCACCCATGAGTAAATTCACTAAACCAGTGAAACACAATGGTTTTTGATGGAGTTCTATCCCTAAAAGTCGAAGTGAGTTGATTGATGCACTATTTTTGAGTTAGTCTACGCCGAAAATCGTATGAAATCATCGCACGAAAATTTTCACGAGTTAAATCCAGGGTGATAAAGACATGTCATATTCAAAATGACGCCACAATGGTAAAACAATTGACAGTGACTTGAAACACATTGTGTTCTATAGCCAAGGAGTTTCATTTTCAAAAATATTAATCACTTTTTTAATATTATATATGCTGTATATGACCAGTTCCCAATACATAAATAGCAGCTCTCGTACAATGATAACCTATTATATCTCCAAAATTAAAACGGTTTACGTGTTTGAGATATATTGAGCAAACAAAATAATGCCTCTCTCTTGAGATTAGATTAAGCCAGTGATTAAATGGATAAACTACTTAATGTTAGAAATAAGTATAAAAGTGTGAGAAGTGTCTTGATTCAGAGGACAATCTGTAACGTAGATTAAGTAATTTATTAACCAGTCGCTATTTTGTCTATCAGGAATAGACATGGATGCGAAAGATAATAATACTTATTTAGAAAAAAAAAATCAAAAATTAGAATACGAAACCTTTGAATAATTCCACATGAAAGTAAAAAGTTTGTGTTATTTCTAAAAAGCATATTATTGATAGAATACGATAAAGATCATTACGGAGCGATATTGATGTGGTATTAGGTATATAACAGCACAAATTAAGTTGTCTGTACCGAAAACTGAGTAAAATACTATGAACAAAATAATAATCGTTTGGCGGGAAGGTTCTGCTATGATTTGATTTTTATATTGTTTTAAAATGAGGGTCAGTACGATTAAGTGAAGAAAACAAAAACATTATTAGAACGAAGTTTCTTAACTCGCACTGCGGGAAATGTTAATTGGCAGAAACCGTCACGTAAGGAAAAACCGTTATACCTCCCCCATTCGACACGTAACGACTGTCTCTGTTTTTATTTAACAGATGCTAATTAATTAAGCAAATGTAACAACAGGTGCGTGTGGCGCGGCGCTGATTGGGTTAATAATAATTTAATAAACTTATTTTGTACATATAAAATAACGTCTATTGTCGGTGTCAAAAATTACATGATGTTCAGCTTGACGAACTTAACAAACTTTTTAATAAAAAAAAGATGGAGCTGTATAGTGCTTTATTTAGTATTTTTTTTTTATATAAATTTCAATTCACTATTCTATGTGTTATATTCAATTTTAAGTAAATGAATATTTTTCTTAAAATATTATTTCATATTTTTTATTTAATTGCTCTCAAAAATAGTTAATTTATTTCACTGTTCCTGTTATTTGATATAACGTAATATAAAGCGAAAAGAACTTTTTTCCAACTGGATGTCCCACAACATCTCTAGTTTGTTATATTGTTGAGGTATCATTTAAAACTGCTACCTTTGATAATGTTAAAAATATTTTTTATAGTGTTTTGTAGAGTGATTTGATTGATGCAACTGAAAATTCAAAAGAAATGATTATTTTCTTCAGTTTGTTTGTCTCTAAGGCTGAAAGTGAGTTTTCAAATAGGTTAGGTTAGGTTGTATTATAAGATTACTAGACAATCACTATTAGACAGAATACCTGCAGTTTTTTCGACAGAGCCATAGTGGCTGAAAAAAAGAAATAAATAAAATTAAGTCTTAACTTATGAAAATTTTAAATCTGTTTTTAACCAATCTTTATCAAGTAAATATTGGTACGGAACGTTAATTATGAACGTCCCGCTCCTTCATAGTCGGTTTTTGCCTTCCTTTAAGAACACATAATTCAAAAATTAATTTGTTTTTAACACATAGGGAATGAAGATCACAATATACATTTTGGAAGATGTGTGTACGATTTCAATGAAATTATCTTTTTCATTATCTGAAATAGCAACTTCTTTTGAACTATAGCCTATTTTAAACACATCTAGTAGATGGTTATTTAATATGTGGAAAGAACTATTTGTGCAGTTATTGTATTTAAAGTAAGCATTGAGCAGCGCAACTTTGACATGTTTTGTGCTAATTTAAATATTGTATTTATTAAAGAGAACTATTTAAAAAACTTATATATATTATCGACAAAAAAAATAAGGTAAAAAATTATTGCGATAATAAAATAATATTTTAAAAATTGTAAATATTTGTGTTTTAACAAATTCACATTCGCTTACTTTTTAAAATAAAAATTGGTTCAAGTGTACTTGCTACGGGTAATTATTATTATTAAATTAAATTGAAAGTTTATCGCTCTATATATAAACATGAATCGATAGATCATTTATTTTACGGAGAAAATTTAGTCATAACAAGCGTGAAAGAGTATTATACTTCGTATTCGATGCAGCTATATATTTAACTTGTTATTAACATATACCTAATATACACGCAAATATAATATATCCCTCTCTATATAAACGATGGAAATATCGAGATTGTTACACTCGACTCGTCCCTAGCAATAAAAGAAAATTTCAATAAAGGGCTCTGTGTAATCATTTCGTAACGCCTAAATCAGAACGAATATTAGGAAATCCTCTATTGAAACTGAAATATAAATCCTAAACAAACATAATAAAAAGTGAACGCAAAAGCATATATGAAATGTGATATCGAGTATTGTGTGCTTATTGTGGATACTCTTTGATGTGGACGCAGACTAGGAATTAATTTAAGAAAAGGGTCCGACTGTCTCTGAATATCGGTATAAAATATGATATCGATATGTCGAAGTATATAACAGTGGGTTTACAGGGAACAAAAGAATTACTCATTACAGACGGGTAGACATTACGATTTGCGTTCACCATTCGGTTCCAATATTTATTTCAAATTATAATTTTTCGTATTAATATGTAGTGACTTTTATAATAGTGTTTTAAAATAGTACGATTATTGCTTGATTTAGTTATATATCACGTTCGTTATGTACTTGCATAAGTGTATGCATAAGTGTAAAATCTAATAAAAATGAATTATTTTAATATTTTCTGCCAAAATACAAGAATTATTTTTGACGTGACAACGTCTTAAATTAGGTTGCGGCTGGGAGTCACTTTGAAAAAGTGTAACGCTCGGTAACGTAACGATGAGTCACCGAACGAGAGAGGCCCGCCGAATGCCCTTGCGTCTCTCCCACTCAACCATGATCGGTCTGCCGCGCGCAGCACTAGAGAATTAGTGCATAGCTTGCAAATGTATTGCAAGTTATTGTATGTATATTTGTATATAAATACGTATGTATGTGTAAAGGTAAAAATAAAATTTGTTAATATGAAATTCAGTGCGAGATTCTTTGTATAAATTAATGTTTTAAATATAATTCTTTGTATAAATAAATGTTTTAAATTGTTACTATTATTTCATCCTTCTTCCTACTATACGAATGAATATTCACATTAAAATGATTTTACCATTCAAAGTCGTTGTCACGTAAAACTTTCGCCCGTATACCGACTTTACAGGCAACCAAATTTTTTTATAATTGTCATCTGTTTTTTGAAGATATTATACAAATTTCGGCGACTCAATCACGAACATACCATGTCAATAAATTAATTATAATTTTGGGGAGCCAATTGGAAAAAAATAAAACTTTGGTTAAGTTCATCATGTAAGGTATCAAATGAACGGGTTTGTTAAGGAAAATATAAATACATATTGTTATACTTTTTGAAATGCAAAATTTTCAAGATATCCCTTTTAATATCCATAATTGTTCAATCTAATTTTAA
Organism: Eumeta japonica; assembly: GCA_005406025.1. Taxonomy (NCBI): domain Eukaryota; kingdom Metazoa; phylum Arthropoda; class Insecta; order Lepidoptera; family Psychidae; genus Eumeta; species Eumeta japonica. Next base: position 311,770 of record BGZK01000581.1, on the reverse strand, counting down.
TTATTTTAAATATCTTGAATAGCCAATACGTCTTTAGGTATCGGTTATTCAAACTGTTCATAGATAGCTGTCAACATAATGTGAAAAAGTATAAGTGTGGCCTAAGAATGGATTAGCTGTCTGTCAAATGCCTCCTGTACGCCGATGACCAAGTAATCCTTGCGCCGACAACGTGCGTGTTGCAGGAGATGGTAACTAAAATTAATGATTCTGTTAAGAAAATAGGTATGAAAATATGTCAGCAAAAATAAGGTGTTTGAAATAGACGCAAGCGTGTCTGAATACCATATGTATATGTATATGAATTTATATGTGAATGAAATGCATGTAGAAAATCAGAGAATAATTTATTAATACCACCAGCGACCCTTACATCACTGACAACATCAAGTGTCATTTGCAAATAAGCGACTAAATAAATTCGGCGACGTCCGGCCCTGCACTTAGTAGGGTTTTCTTTGTAGTTTATTTTATCGTTCATATTGTTTAAAAGCATACCTTCGATGATATATTTTTATTATAATTACTTTGGCAAAGTGGTTCTAAAAAAGAACGAGATTATGAATATTTGCAGAAGGAAGCACGATCGATTCCGTACGGTATATACTGAAGGTCAGAGAGACGAAAAAGGGAAACACTTCATATACTTGGTCAGCCAAGGTTTATATGAAATAACCCTAAATAAAGCAACGCTTGCAATAAAAATTTATCGTATTTCTAGGAAAGGCAACTTGTATGTAAATAAACTTGAAAAAAAAAACTATATTAAAATGCAAATTTACATCGAAATTGATCTAACAGTTTTCAAGATAGTCATGTATTAGGTTTTTACATATAAAAGAATTACTTGAAGTAATAAGACGGAATAAAGCAAGAACGCTTCGACGACGTGTTGAAATCCAATCAAAGCACTGATCGATCCTTATCATGCCATATCTTTCGTTACGATCACAGCGCCGCCTAGCGAGCGGAGCCGGCAGACCAAGGTGCGGCCGATGGCGTCACGTATTTGTTCTTGTCTCGGGTGACAGTGATAAATACCGATAGGTCGCGGCGCGCGCGTGTGTCCGACGGCGCACCGCAAATGAGACCATCCTGTGAGGGTGTTTTTTTTCACGGTCCGACACGACAACGACACCTATTCCGATGTTCCGGATTAAATACAACCCGGGATCGGTCCGTTTCTGTGTAATACGTCGTTGGATAAGCAACAAATGTAACACGAAAGGCGGACAATTCAATGAGAGCGTATAAGCCGATAATTTTTTTTATGCTTAGCAATAATGAACACTCGAAATCCTCGAGTATTTCATACGAATACTTTATTTAAATAGAATATCGTAAACAGTAAAAATTATGGCCGAATTTCGAGACGTGTGTATGTATATAAAAATATATGAAGAATTTTGAAAGATGATTTTTAATAATACATATTTTTGGGTTTGGAGTTATTAGTTATTTTTAAAAAAAGTTCGTATGAGCAAGAGCCTCTTTCTTAATCAACATTCCTCAACTTTATTGTTTTGGCTATAAAGCGCTTTGCATCTGGAAGGCAATTTTTAAAGTTTAAAAAAGTGTTAGGCACTCAGATTTGTTACTCCAACGAAAAAAATTTAACAGTTTCAGAACATTTATACATTTGTGTTGTCACTTAAAAACTTTTATCCTAATACAAAAATTTCTTTCACCGTTTCATCGGTAAAACGTTAACTTATAAAAAAAAACTTATCATTTAATTTTCTTTAATGAGAAATAAAATGTAAGGAATTCGATGTGGTAGAAAGCTAGAAAGCCAGTGTACAGAAGACGAACATTATAGAACAGCACAAAAACACCGACAGATATCTTGTCGCCTCAATATACGATCTGATATGGAGATAACGAAAATCTTCTATGAAAATAGACCATTTGGTGGCGGTCGGAAACGGCCAAGAACGTGGCCTACACAGCAAAAAGTTTAAATTCTGACCAACAACAAAATGAGTGATTCATAACTGGAGTCAAATTAACCCGCTCCATGATTGGGAGGTAAGGGTCGCGTTAATAGCTCCCGAATAATAACCATGAAAACCCCTAACAAATAATAGTGAAAATCTAAGATCCTTGATCCGAAATAAAAAGAATACGGGAGGCTTCATCTTAGAAGGATATTGGTGAGATACAGACAAAAATGTATACCCAATTGTTACTCTTTAAATTGAAGGAAATGATAAGGCAGCAGCGGACCCGTACCTTTTCGCGTATAAATGGCCGAAGTGAATTTTTAGATACTGCGACAATACGATCGGCATACGTTCTATTTTGATTTGCATCGCACGCGACGAGCGACGCGTCATAGAAAATGCATAAGCGGGCATAATTGGCGTAGGGACGGGCGTCGCTCGTGATGGACACTCGCCGCGCGTCTCGCGGCACCTTTCCGCTTCAATAATAAATAAGGGCGGGCCGATGCGGAGGTGAGAGGACGAATAATTGTTCTATTTGTTGCCGATGAACCCGCCGGAGAGTAGGGTCGGTGGTCACACCGCCCCTAATTTATTTACGCCGGCCGCCGCACGGCCTCGTGTCCCGCGCGCCGGAACGGCTCGCCGTGATGCCATTTTTTTGCTTGCAACGTGTTTTTCTTTTTCACCTCGTCCGAACGGGATACTAAAAGCGTATTCGGATTGATGGCACATTTTGAATGCGATCAAAACGTTTATTCGTTCGCAGTGGGAAGGGAGACCGGTAACATTCTTTTAGATTTATTAATACGGATGGACAGGGCACGGGCCAGCTCGCGAGCGTCCGCCAATAAAGGAAATAAAAAAAAAATTGAAAAATCTGTCAAGCAAACAATACATCTAAAAGGTAATAAATTAATATATATTTGCCTTTTAATTTTAATATAAGTATCATCGTGATCCAACAGTTTTAGTGTCGGGGAACGCTAAAGTCTCAACTAAGACAGACTCAAAAGTCAAATATTGATGTTTTGACGCGACAACGTCTAAAAACTCGATATTACGGGCTGCATGCACGAAAAAGTTGACGTCATTGTCCCGTTACGCTCGATGTCCCGTTCCGCAAGCGAGGCTCGAGTGGTCGGCTCAGTTCGTTTCGTGCTGCATCTCCCTCTACTCGATCAGCCTAGCACAAAGATACACGTGAACTGTTTTCGTCAAATGTTTATAAAGTGAAGTGAAATGTTATTGTGATTTTCATGTGTGTTTAATATTGCGACAATAATGGTAAGTAATTTTGCATTTAAAAATCTCATTGTTTAAGCTTATGTGTTTAATCTTTTCATTAATATTTCTTTTATTTTTTATTATTTATTATTTAAAAGTAGCCTCGGTCGGCGAGAGCAGTAATGATAGGTTATGTTCCAATTGACTGAAAATAATGAAGATTCATATAATTGATAGTTTAAACAATTAACTTTTCTCCTTGTGTCGTTCTGTATATTATGTTACTGTAATGTTTGACGTTGTCACGTCAAACTACCGTCCGTAAACCGACTTTACAGACAACGAGTTTTTATATACATTTACGATGCCTAAATAACGTATGTTTATTTAAAATTCATACTATATTATTTTTAATTGTATTCCGTTGTTATATTTATCAACTTAGCGGTCTCCCGAGGCGACGTTTGGATCAAAATATTAATTACTATTTATATTAAAATTAAAGGGCCATTTTGTACTATTTTTTTACTTTTTAAACATATTTTTTGCATCAAAGTTGTTAAATTTTAAATGTAATTTAATTTCCTTGTTTTAAAACTCCCTCTGTTTGCATCGAGGGTTTAAGCGAAGCGGAATTAAAGTAAAAATGAGAAAACAAATTGGATCGTAAGCGTAACTAGCCAACTGAATGATAACGTAGAGAGTTTAACGGTGATGGATGATACCACAAACTAAATATAAAAATCGGTTACATAGTACTTTTGTGTTAAACACTTAAAATTACATTATTTTCGTTCATGCGTTTGTGGATACCTTGCGAGAGCCCCACTCATTCTTGGCTTATCTTAATTTTAGTTTTCTTATGTTTGCATTATGATCACGCCAAATTTGATGCTTCTATATATTACAGCTCTTACGATAGACCAAAAATAAAGTAAACAAAGTAATACGCACCAACAACGCACTCAAGCACTGAGTAAGTTTCATTTAATACTGCACATTTAAACGAGCTGAAACGAAACAAGCTATAGACATATTATAGGTTTTCCTGTAATTTATAAGTAAAGAAATATTTCTTGTATTTTTTTAAACTTTAACCGCAGTGGTTTAGAAATAAGGGGTATGTCAATTTTCGTCTATTTTCTGAAATGATTTTAGAACATAAAAAACATTAAGGATCCGTGAAAAGGATTTCTAACAAGTAATAGTCAACCAACTTATAAAATATGCTTGGAGAAATAAAAAGCATTTCGTATAAATTCCTTTGGAAAATACTTAGGCTTATGAACCATGTAAAATTATGGATATATAGAATCTTAAGATGCTCCATACACGTTATATGCGGGCCAGTTTTAGATATTATTAGCTGTTAAACTCAATCGATAGGCCCATAGTATCAAATAAAAAGCCACCTTGAGAGTTCGTATATTGTGACGGGCAAATGCAGAACCCCACTTAGGATATATCTAAAGTTATTAGGTTTCCAATATTCACTAATCATTAGCATCACTGTAAACTTACACCTATGCTGAATAATGCGAATACATTATAAAAGCTTGATTGATGGCATGATCATGTATCAAAACAATTACGTTTATGGTAGGTTAAAAAAGAGACAATTAAAATAGAAGTTATATTTTCACCTTTCATTGCGATAAGTGGCAGCAGATTTAATCAAAATAAAATAAAACCATCATTCGCTTCGCTGTTCGAGCAAAAAGAAAACATACGTTAAGGTGGGCACGTCCCGCGCGAACAAGGTAAACTAAACAAGGCCAAAGACAAACCAGACCTCGGGCAGACGAGAGCGTTCGGGACTAGAGCGCTCCGAATAAGATGTTCTCGACTAACGTCTCTGTCGTTGCCTAACTGTTAAGTTATAACATTGTTTTGGAACTCTATCAGTAAAATTATTGTTGTGGTTAATGACCGGATGTCTATCTAAATAAACATAAAGGTGATATCACACATACAATTCATATTTATTTCTTCTCGTTAGAATTGTTTAAGATGATCAGATAGAAGATAAGCGAATAGACAAACTTTAGGCATATGCATGTGTTTATAGTAAGTGTATATACCACATGACTTATCGTGTTTTTCATCATCATCGACATTGCTATATGCATCCCTATTATATACATCTCTATATCAGATATATTATTTGACCTTGCAAATGGATTAATGACAAGAAAAATTTTAATGTGATGATTTTACGCCTGCAATGGCACTGATGGCTATAACATTTGTATAGAAAACGTAAGATGTGAATAAAAAATATGTTTGTCTTCATGGGTAGTTTGTTTATAAATTATGATAGAGATCCTGAAAGGATAGTAAATACAAGAAATAAAATGAATGGGGTCATATTTGTTATGAATTGACACGAATAAACGCATTTGGCTATCCATAATAAAGTCTTGATTTTTAAGTTTAGTTACGGTATTGAAAGCTGGGTGTGACTGAAGAGATAGAAATTTGGAATCAACGGGGTGATTTATACATAGTATAAATGGAGTGTCTTTAAAAAATAGATGAAAGAACATTGAAGTCAAAAAACGGTGTAGTTTGAATGAAAATGTAGTGACAAGAATAGAAAAGGATACACTGCGGTGGTTTAGTCATCCGGAAAGGATGAACGAAAATAGACCGACAAAACCAATATAAAGAGCGAATGTCTGTACTCAAAGGGTCGACAAAGGTCGCTCTAAAAATCTTATATAAACCATTTAGTGACATATATATTTTTTTATACGTATAGAGATAAAATTTTATACACCCAAAACCGATGAGCTTGCATGAAATTTTTCATAAATAATTATGAATGAACACGATAAATGAATTTGGCTATCTATAATAAAATCCTGAATTTACCCCGGTTTTGCACAGGTAGCATTAAATATCTAGTGACAGATGACTTGTGCTGATCTCGATGGCGTAGTTCCGGGAGCCCACTCTTTCTCCACTTTCCTTTTTTAGTCGACGGCAACGTATTAGACACCTTTGAGGTTGGGAGTGTCCCTGGGTGGCGATGACCAGCTATTTTTTAGTGGCTCACATGCTCGTTTGCTCTTCAACCATGCTATAAAAGGATTAGTTGTAAATTTCATTCGTTTAATTCTGGAAAGCGCCCTTAATTTATAATTCATTTTCAAGTCTTCTTGAAGCTTTTTCTTTGCAGGCATTAAAGCAACTAAGATTTAACTCCAATTCAGGGTAAGTGTTTTCCTACGATGTGAAGTGGTTCTAAGTCGAATGAAATAGTTTGTTTCTTATACGTCCTTTCTTTGAATAGAATATTAGGGCGGTGACGAGACGGAGGTCTTCCATTGTGTACGAAAAACATTAGTAAAAACTGAAGTATTAGTCTGAAAAGTTTGGCAGGAGAACTATTTTAATCTAAAAAAAAGGCCTTAAACGATAATTTTATGTATTTAACTTGATAAGAATTGGTACCTTATTGTCAAAACGACTCGCATAAATTTAACTTTTTCTACATATATTTTTAATGCTTTCTTTATTTGTCATTGTGGATTAATCCTGATAGATATGCGAATAAGGTCGTAGACTTTTTCTTAATGGTGTTTGAAATAACTTTCCATTGTGCATTATTTTCATAAATTTTCGTCAATTTATGCGACGTACGCCATGAAAGCTTTAACTCGCTTTAGATTTCTTGGCACAATTCTCTCGGATTTAATAGGTTAATATCATTATAATGTTAGCTGATTTATATAAAATATTGACAGTTTATACACCTAGACCATCCCCATGAATAAATCTGTCTTTTGGTGAAAACGAAATGAAAATTCTCTTGCAGCAATTTCTAAAATATATCATATACATATATCAGCATACATACAAATAGACATGGCGATGTGAGACAGACAGATGGAGGCTTTGACGAATAAGGTAGTGTAGTGTGATAGACTTGGTGACATCCCGTATAATGAACTAATGCAAATGATCTTCGATGATTATACATATCCTTATATATCCAAAGACTGCAATGTGTGTACATTTTAGGGTGGCCCAAAAAAAAATAAATTTTTTTTCGATTGTCGTAAAAAAATATCTAAGTTTACAATGTTTTAAGAGTCATCTCCAAACGGTAGACCAAAAAAAATTTTTTAATGGGTCGCTCCAAATTTTAAATATTCTAAAATCGTCAAGTTTAAATTTTTTTCGTTTTAATTTTTTTCTCTCTATTTCATTTTTTTCTACAAAAAAAAATGATAAAGGTTCTGAAAATCTCATGTCGAAATTTTAATATTTAAAGGTCGCTGCAAATTTTTAAATTTTTCAAGTCCAGTACTTTATATCTTTTCGAACGACTTGTGAACATGAATGTTAACGACCTTCATATTTTTTCGTTTATTCAATTTTTTTCGTTTCTCGTGCTTTAATTCTTTAGTATATCAAATCCAAGAAAAAAAATATTAAAAAAATATAATGAGAAAATAAATGAAAAATAAAAGAATCGAAATCTGGCGATTTTAGAAATTTTTAAAAATTTGGAGCGACCTTTTCAAATTTTTTTTGAGCTGCCGTTCGGATAAGACTCTTAAAACATTGTAAGAACTTAGATATTTTTGTACGAGACTCGGAAAAAAAATTTCATTTTTTTTTGGGCTACTGTCCATTTATCTATTGATCACAAATTTATACTTTGGGTCAAAGTATTAAATATCAATTAATAACATTAAGAACTATATGATTTATATATATATTGAAAATAGACACTCAGAGCCTTTTCCACCATCTCCTTTTAAAAAATCACTTTTCAAATAAAATTTGCGTGCCATGTCTTCCTTTTAACGGGTTTTAGTACAAATAACCGTCAAAATGAGGATATGGTACGAAATTTTAATATCAATTGACTTTTTATTAAATGTCACTTTAAAAGTAGATGGTAGAAGAGGCTCTTGAACTATTAATGATTGTACCTTGCCTTGTAAAACTATACAAGAAACAATCCAAAAAAAATACGCGGAGAAAATGAAACACATTTAACTTTACTAATTTTGTGAATTATTTCAAAAGAGATGTAAACTTTACATTTTTCACTCAATGCTCCATTTTCATACCTTAATTAACAGTTATAACATACATATGTATGTCAACATAAGGCTATAGAAGATAATTAACTTTGCGCCCATGAATTTGAAAATAGACAGCGTTGGTGCTAATTAGCACTAATGAACGCGCGACACACTACCATATCCGATGTCCTTATATGTCAGTCTGTAGTTTCATATTTAAATTATTAGCTTTGTCAACTTGAAGTCTCTATTTCACCGTCAGCTTACGATATTTCTGGTAGATGGAGAACACGAGCAAACCACAAAGAAAATTTTATAGCCGATTTGTACATAATGGATGTTTTTATAACACTCTTATAGCAGGTTCGCGGAATACATATTCGTATTTTGCTGGTAGTCTCGTAGATTTATCACAGCAAATTGAATACGCTAGGTTGAAGCAACGCTAAGCAACCGCTGTGCATTCACGAAAAGTATTGAAAAATACACCGGAGTTTGTCTTAGGATGCAAAAACCAGTTTGAGCCCTTTTTTGTACCTTTTTGACCCCTTTTATATCTTCTCTATGCTAGTGATAATAAGAAATGGAATATTTTAAGAATGCTTTAGTTGTCGATTCATTTCCACGATGATGGTGTTCGAAAATCACAATTCGGGACGGTCCCTGTCTATAACTAGTAGGTAAATCGTAATGAACGTATGACCTTCGAATGAAGGTTGAATTATGATATTTGTACAATGCACAATTCTTAAGATCCTAAGAGGCGAATTACGAATCGATTTAAATAGAAATTAATTAAAAAAACCCTATCAAGTTCGAGCTAGATTCAAACATCAAGGGTTCTGTACTACCATACAATTTATTACATTAGGTATTTATGAAAAAAATAGTATTCCTTCCGCTAGCTTAACTGGAACTTCGTCAGTTTTTTAATAATTATTATCTCACTTCAACTTTGGACTATAATCACATCAAGTTCGACGCTTATATATATTATTATCATTTTAACTGTAAAGAACAAAATCAAAAAAAAAAGTAGTTAAAACATATTCGTTTTTTGTATGGGGACCCCCTTCAATTTTTACTTTCATATTTTCCATTTTAATTTTTCAAAATAATTACCATAATCAAAAACATATCCTGTGACGATTTAAACTACATAATTATTACGGTCCAAAAGATAAGTGCTTGTAAAGGTAAGACAGGCAGGCAGATAGACCGACGGCGTAAGTTAAATCAAAGATTTCTGTATTGTATCCTAAAATAAAAAAGAAATTACATGTATTTAATTTTTATTTGACAAGCTTTTGAGATATTTTTATTACGTAAGGTAATTTAATTTTGTACTTATATAATGTTTGAAATCTCGTCGAAAATATAAGTATAAAAATGAAACCAATTTCACGTCAGCGCTATGCGGTTTGTTATTTAAAAAAGAAATTAATTTTTAAAATCACGCCTAGTTTTGTGCTGAGAATTTTTATGAGCTCAAAAAATATTGTTCTAAATAATATATTTTGGGACATAGTTCGTACGTGTTCATTGCATACCTAGATAATATAAAACTCTTGGGATCCTACCGCTTTTAGTCTAGCTTGTACACTGAATATGTGTAGTTAGTCTAATATTACGTAGTTTTTAAGTTAAGCTCAACAGGAAACCTGATGAGCTAATGGCATTCGATATTAAACAGACTTTCGACACTATTAAAGCGTGTCGCTCGCTTACTTCTAGATCATTATTTTTTCTGTCGCTCTTAACTAGCTCTTTTCGCTACCTTTCTATGTAATATTATACTTTATAATTCTAGTGATAGTACACCAGGTGGCGGTCACATTCACAGACGCCTTATAACGCTCGTACGATCTTTTTTGTTCAAAATTTCGGAGGTTGTTACATTGATTTCGTAACACATTAGAATGTATTATATTTATATATTATGAGTATGTGATATTTATGTATAAAAAGTAAGTACAGTACTTGGACAGCATAACTTGACGAAGCTAATCACCCCAAAGACAGACATCCATGAACGCGGACAAAATGATGTTTAAGAACCCAAGAGTCTTCTGCACTTACGATAGGTACACCGGACTGTATCGCGGCGCTATCGAGTTGTTTGCTTCAGCGTGAGCACAATGCGTCCCCGTCATTTGCAGCTTTCTTTTTCATCTAATAAGACGAGTCTCACAGTTCCAGCCTTTCGGATCAAATTTTGTTAAGCATGTTCGATATTGTTTTCCGCCCGCGGTTCCGCCCGCTCAGATATTATAGAATGAATTATTTGCCTTTTATACTGTTCGGCCTTACTGTCAATCCCGGTTCCGATCTCGCACTAAATTCCAATCCCGATATTGCTTTTCATTGCGATACCCATCACGTTTTTATCCCAAACTAAATTTCGAATTCTGCCATTTTCAATGTCGGATCAAGTCCCGTTTCTGACGTTAAACCCTTGTTCAGTACAACGCTCGAAACTTTGCCGCTCTGGATTGTATGATGCGAATGATGTACTGCGCAAGTATTACGCTCCCCGACCCTTCCTTCTTCCCCGCCGCTTTCCTATTTTATGCCGTTGCGACGCTTTCGTGACGAATTTCACAGTGGCAAAGTTTCGTGCGTTGTACTGTACTACTCTCGATTCTGCTTCCTGTACCGACAACACTCTTTTCTTATGTGTGTTCTTTAATTTTTTTTTATTCTATTTTAACAATGCTCTTACTGCACAAATTTTGTTTAATGCATACACACTAGCAGCAAAATTAACATCAAATTGCTTTCGACCGAATATAAGGATTACTCTGAGTGTTTCGAGTGTTTCTTCTCGGTGAATCTCGGTCATTAATTATCACACTTAAATCTTTAAATCCTTTAAGCATTCCATTTGTCAACCAAATCGTTAATTGAACGCGACAGTGCGTCAGCGCCTTCAGCGCCCGCGCCGGCCGGGGCATGCATAAGTAAACCCATTCGGTCGCGCCGAGAGTTAGATCGCGCGAGCGCGATTTACCTCCGCGCTTTATTAAAGAAGAAAGCATCCCTCTCGCCGAATTCTTATCGTAAATTATGTCGGGTACTAACGTTTAACTCGCTTCCCCCGTTTACCCCCGTTTATATGTCTTTCCACTGAATATATCCTAAAGATTAATGCCCCCTCTCCGGCGCCGTTTGAGTAATTCGGCTTGTTTTATTTGAGCATATCTTTTGTGCGGTAACGCGCCTGACGCGCATGACTACCTGAGATAAATGGGCGCGCGCGTAACGCGGGCGGTGATACACGGGCCGACGTAGTGAAGTCGCAGTGGGTCTGCGCCGTGTCGGTGCCTGGAATCGAATGGACGAGCTTAGAGTAGGATACGTGCGTCACATCATGAATGTACCGATTTTTTGTTTTGCCTGTCACTTGCAGAGGATACGAAACGTGTATGAAATGAAGCATTCCAAAGATATAAGGACGAGGTATTTCAAATGATAACACAATAGAATACATTTCAAGAATCTCACACGCATTTATTTTGTGTTCTTCCATAAAAAAAACCGCTATATCGCGGCTCATATTTCTTTTTCAATTAAGAAAAACTGTTGAAAGGATGTACACAGTTTTGAAATTAGTAACTCTAACTATAAAGTATAACCTATAAATAAAAGTAGAACAAGAATGCATGATTGACAATGAGAGCCAAAAGGAAGCCTGGGAAGTGCAACTAGCTTTGTATTCCTTTCATCTCGTCCTAAAACATCCACGACCACTGTCCTGGGTTGTTTGTAACCAGCGATGGCCTGCCGCCTTGCATACATTCTAAAAAATTAACGCTAACTAAGAGAGATTTTCTCTTTGTTGGCGTTAAATTAATTAAAACAACCGTGAAATTATATATAAACGAAAACTGATTCGTTACAACAACTATTTCATTTGTGATTGAACTAACAATGTAGGTACTATATTAATTCTATCAAGTATATGCACTGTTTCTATTATTACTTGCTTTCTTGGATAATTTGATTAGTTTTATTTAGTTAATATACACATATATAGATTAAATCAATTCTGAATAAAGTCATTGAAATAATTAAACAAATTAGTAGTTTTAATTATTTTTATTGATTAATAAAGTAGTATTTGATTTACCTAATATTTGATAATTACATTGATTACTCTGATACTCGTCATATTTAAAATAACAAATGTTAAATTTTACTGTGAGTAATTGTTTAAAACGATTTTCATATTAGTTGAGATAGATAATCAATTTATCAATTTAAATAAGTGACTACCCTTCCCACCTCAACTCAAAGGCCAGCGCGGGTGCAGGAGGCGTAGCCGACTGAACAAATCTAGTGTATATCGTTAGTCAATAGTTGCATGAATAGTCGTTTGTGTGCTGCTCGAGTTAAAATCGGTTTATTTAGTTCATGAATTCTTTGTTTATTCATTTAGTACCTATTTGTGTTACTTGCGAAAAGTCAAAGATAGTCGCATCTGTGAATGATATAGTTGTGGTGTTGTTGGTTGGTATTGTTTTTGAAGAGCCCAGTATATATGTACCAAAAGTATATGGAATCAAAGAACGAACCAAACACAGTATAGAACGTTTTTAGTTTCTACAATTCATTAATATAGCCGATACCTTGTAACGTAAATAATTTGACAATATCAAAAAATATGTAACGTTGCACTGTACTGTTTAAAAATGAATTAATAAGTATTTTGTTAGAATTTATTTTTGTTTTATTTTATCTAAAATTTGTTACAAATGTCAATTACAACAAATAATGAAATTAATTTTTAAAATTCAATTTTGACATGAAATTAGATTTTTTAAATGTGATATGTTTTATGTATCTGTGATAATTTGAATTAATATTAGGTTTAACTTCATGTTTCTTCTCATAGAATTAATATCAACTATGGTTTTCTGTAATTGCTAATAAAATATAGCATATCACACGGCCGTGCTAACTACGATCGAGGGTGGTTACGGGTGGTGCAGTATGTCATGCTGGCACTAATTTTCAAAGTGATTATATCTTAGGCCTGTATTGATAAATCGTACTCAACTTTGAGACTACGTTCAAGTTAGCAATGGAGTTGCTGTCCTAATTTATATGTCGTACTTCAGTTCACTCTTAAATGTGGAATATATAAACTATCAATCATACGTTTACAGGTGACTAAGAGTGAACTTTAGGACAACGCTTCATATGCGAACTCATGGGCATTCTCAGAGTTGAGTGTGATTTATTAATGCGGGCCTTAGTCAATTAAACAAAATGTTACTCAGGGCCTCTTCTACCATTTCCTTTTAAACTGACTTTTATCAAAAAGTCACTTTTAAAATTAGTTGCGTGTGCCACGTACTACTTTTAACGGTTTTTCAGTCATAACATCTGTTAAAAGGAGAACGTGTAACATAAAGCTAATCTTCATTAGCTTAATCAGTCGTGCGAGCGATGTGGTCTGCTCATTGCCTTTCCATATTACTAATTCTGTGAGCTATGTTAGTTACTTTGGTTCTTCTGCACATTGCCACGCGTTCTGTTAGCTGGACAGACCTTGTGCTTCAAGTACAGGTTAAACATAACTTTATTCACCGATAGTAATTTGTGCGGCAAGAAAGCGAAACCCGACTCACGTATGAATCGGTCGCAGAGTATTTTTGATAGCGCAGAAAAAGAAAAGGATGTCCGCAACGTTTACGGAGCGCGCGAGCTTATAAAGTTTTAACGATCGCGCGAAAACACCCGCAGCGCAAACAGATATCCGAAAGCTATGCCGAAATTCATTTTTCTCCGGGGGAACCGGAACAGAAAAAGGAAAGTCGCGTCACGCGGCCGGAGGAAAATTGCAATATCATTCAGTCACCGAAGGCGAGACGAGAAAGTTTTTCCTCCCGACAGATGCATGTGATAAACGACTGCGGCGCCGCGGAAAAAGCACCTCATATTGTCGCCTCTAGTTATTTGCAACTTAAGTCGGGGATAATTTGTTTTCTAGAACAACGCGACGAGCCTTTATTGCTTTGAGTAGGTCCGCCTGCGCGGACGCAGGCTGCGGTGACGAGCAGAAAAAGGTGCTAGGTTCAAAAGCTGAGCGTTCACGGAGGAGAGAAATAATTTAGACTTATTATTTTTTATAATTTATCATAAGATTTTGATTCGATGCATGAATGTAAACGAGCATTCGATTAAAATATAAACTTAAATGGAACATTTTTATGTCTAGTTCAAATAGGTAACTATTGATTTATAAAAATAATTATTAAAAACTGATTTTTAATAAAGGGATATTCATGGTAAATAATACATTCTCTTTTATATTTTTAACTTTTCTACACGAAAATTGACGCAATGCAGAGATTTTAAGCAATTAATTATATACCATTATTAATTGCATTTTTTTTATAAATCTATTAAGAGACAAAAATAACTGAGAAACCACAGTAGGCAGTGAGTGGACCTTCCTGTTCTAAATAGTGTTAGAATACTTTTACTATTAGATAATTGCATCTGGCATACACATAGATGTTTCGATATGTGTCGATGTTACAAATTATTTGTATATTATTAGATACAAAAAATATAATATTTATTATTTCAACAAATACGCTTTGTTAAAAAGAATCAAATATATTAAAAAGAATTGCAGTCTTGTTTGCAATAGAGGAACTTTTTTGCATTTATATCTCGATGGATCATAAAAAAGAAGAAATTTAAAAGCTTTGAATATCTAATTGTTAGTGTCATTAAATCCTTCATTAGATTGATCAGCCATACAATTTGTATCATATCGAAGATCACATTTTCAAATACAAAAATTCGTGGGTATTATTTTCTGATTTGAAAAGCGTCAGGGCAGATATTGCGAAAGGAGAATTTCTTTCGAGGAAATATTATAACCAGTCAATCTTCTCCTGTCTAATATAAGTATTTATCGTGGGATTCTCCTAAGTAAGATTGGCGCCCATTAATTACATTGTAATCATGTAGAATGCTTATCAAATGTCTCAATTGATAAAACAGTTAGGTTATTTAGACCCAAATTGAACCCTATCGTATGTCAGAGGTCACACAAAAAACAACCATACGCCCTGAACCTCATTTCTCATTGAACATAAGTTAAATATCCTGTATTGTATCTTTATGCTTTTATTTACTTATATTGACAAACTTATTAATTAAAAATACAGCTATACATAAGTTATAAAAAACACATACACACATGCCAAAAAACAGATAGACAGACAGTAGCCTATCATTTACGCAATGACATGTTCTTACTGTCGATACACAAATTTTCATCAAAATCAGTGTAACTTTTTTATTAATTATAAAAAAACTTAAAGACAGATAAACAGATAAACCGGAAAACAATACGATTTATGAAATCAAATGTTCTTACTGTACCTATACCAATTTTAATCATAATCGGTCAAACCGTTCTTACATTTTAAAAACACACACAGACAGACAGACACACAGTGAAACCACAGACAGTGGCTTATCATGTGCGCAACTACATTTTATTATTGTATACTAATTTTCATTTCGATCGTCCGAGACGTTCATAAGTTATAAGAATCCATACAGACAGACAAACAAAAATAAAAAAAATAGTAGAACGTGAATCATTGCATCACAAAATGATTATCTATCACAAAATTAGGTGCAAAAAATAAATGTACAGACAGAGCCAATAGATTTATATAATGGTATATATATTAGGGTGTCCGTTATTTCCCAATTTGGTTTTTGACTTTGCAACGCCCCTAAAATTTTTAGTTTATGATTTAAAACAAAATATCAGACCCATATAAGACCTTAATATTAGTATTAAACCGTGACACAACGACGGTTCTTTTCCCATTTAAATAACAAGGAATTTTTGTACTTTTTGCGATTAATTGCGATTGCGTTTTAGCAATCAATTATTTTTGTAGAAAATTGAATGCTCTACAAAAAATTCTTAGTATTTCTTTCGATAAATTCACGTAGTTTAAAGTTATTCAACGTCAAATTTCAACTAAAAATATTTTATTAATTTTCTTTGTATTTTGACCAAAAAAACTGTCATCATTAACATTAAAATTTATTGTTTATTGCAAAAATATCTGATTTCAATAATAAAATTGATATTTCAGATAAAAAATTTTAGGGGCGCTGCAAAGTCAAAAACCAAATTGGAAAATGACAGACACCTTAATATATATATATATATATGTATATCTAAATTTATCTAAATATTTATTATTGGGAATGAACATAAACAACTTTTCCCCGCACTACCCACGGCAAATTCGAAAGACGCCGAGCAAAGCTCTTTCGCCGAGCTAAGCCTAAAAAGTGCATTCAGGGCGAAGCGTACTAGGCGGAGGACGCTTTCGGAACACTCCGCGTCACACGTTCGCGCTAGTCTTATTGCGGTTGATCATCGCCCGACAAACGGCTGCGCCGAAGGGATGCGGAGTACTGTTATAATGGCAATGGCGAATATTAAAATTTTATCCATAACTATACGATTGTCGACCGCTGACCGGAAAGAAATACGTCTTGTGAACAGACTAAGCCGTGATACAACTAATGTATATAAAGTCACCTAGCCTACCTTTTTTATACCTGCTTTTGTAGTATCCTCACTTCACTCGTAGTACAATAGGGTATTGCGCATGCGCATCATAGACCTCTTTTTTGGGTTCGATCATTGTTCAATCTGCACATGGTATTTGCATCGAGAGGATAATGAATTTCACGAAAAGCGGTACAACTTTAATACTAAATTGCATATTGAACGAATGACAAAAGATGTGACAAGGTGCACGAGGACGAAGGAATGTACAAATAAAAAAACTTGCAGAGATAGTTTGTGACCTACATATTGTAGGG
The DNA here is from genome assembly GCA_005406025.1 of Eumeta japonica. Classification (NCBI taxonomy): domain Eukaryota; kingdom Metazoa; phylum Arthropoda; class Insecta; order Lepidoptera; family Psychidae; genus Eumeta; species Eumeta japonica. The sequence goes on along the minus strand of BGZK01000581.1, from coordinate 294,678 downwards.
CCCCAATATTGATAGTCAAACGCGCTAATTATGGAACACTTTTACTATTTAATTAGGGCAAACAAGGCGCTATTGACTTTATTTCCCGTATTCGCTCTCCTTTCAATATCTCTATTGTGTTTACGTCATTTGGAAACGGACTACCCAAGTGTACAAATTCCTTCACTTGTTCATCTCTTTCACTTTCTATAAGTATATAGGATTCAGTCGTATTAGACTTTATATAGTCAACTATATCTAGACAAGAAAACAGAATTTTTCCTAAAATACTCATATTAGGAGAGTTGTAGATTAAAAATGGTTTTTGAATTTTTTTCTCTGATTGATATTTTTCAATATATTATAAATACAAGCTTACTATCTACTAAACTATCAATATTTCTAGACCTAAATTATATTACGTATAAAATTAATCAGAAACCGCGTGTACCGATGTGATATGTCATTACTGTCAATAGTTTGATCCATGAGCAAACAATAATCGTTTATTCGTCCAATGTCGAAATATGTTTTTCAGGCATTAACGAGCAGATTTCATCTCTTTGTTAGTTCGCCCATCGCCGGTTTCAGTGCTGCAGGCATTCGCCCGTCGTTCGCGAGACCTATAGAAACAGTATTGCTGAATTCAGAATTGTTCTCGTTCGACGTCTAAAATTTATTATTGTCTATTCATCGGAATCGTAGGGCAATATTGTAAAATTTCAATATTACTCTGTGCGTTTCTAAGGCAATAAATTCAAGAATACGGTTTTATTTTGTTTACTTAGCAACTGGTTTAGGTAAAATATAGTGTTTATTTTGTGTAATTATTTATCAATTAGTTGGCCTAAGTTGCAGCATTGCCTTAAAATCTTTAAAATAATCAAATGATTTCTGTGATATATATAGTAATGTGTTGTCAGTTCGATTTATCAAAAAGAAACAATAAAGTGAATAAAAAACATACTAATATGTTGCTACTGAAGTCCATCAATAATTAAAAATTACAAAAGATTTAATTATTGGGAGTGATTTACTTCTTATAATAATTATTACCGGTGGTCGCTCAGTGGTCGAAATTCGACCATAATTCATTTAAATATTGAGTTTGAACATTATTAAAGTTTTATCGTCAAAGACTATGGCTTTTATAATTACAGATGTTCTCAAAACTACACAGTCAATTTGCTTGTCTTCTTCAAACTAATTATATAACAATTAAATAAGAAACGAATCCAGAAAATGAAGATTGATGTAAAGAACACTTTTTGTATATATATTATTGAACCAAAAACGAGGCCGACTTAAAATTTAAAATATTCATTCTGACTTTTTTTAAAGGCGGTAATACTGCTTTGCCCTTACGGCAACATGACGTGTATGCAGTCCCGCCGCCTAAAGTGGCATCACATTCAAAATGTTTTGTATTGCAAAACACGCGTTGCAAATCCATTTAATCCACTATCAAAACTATGAAAAAGTCTTGGAACGACGTTCATTGCACATATGAATGTATATCTCAAAATTATTACTTAATTTTGTATACTATTAACGCATTTTAAAATTGCATTTTGTCTATTATTATGTATGTGCGAATATACATTCCTTCTTCTTTGTCTTACCCGTCAACGTTCTATGTCAAGACATAATGCAAGTGGAAAGCACTTTCGTGAAAGTACTGAAATAGAGATTAGAAAGATTTTGGTTTAATTAATAAAATGAATTCATATATTGTAACCACCACAATGATATTATACACAAAAGGGTCATTGAACTTGGAATAGCAAATATAGTTTTTATTCCTATATCATATGGTAAGTCAATTTACACTATTGCTACACAATTTTCTTTTTGCAATATATATATATACTAAATAAGCAATATTTCAGTAATAACTGACATATAAAGCACAAATATCTATTAGACAATTTATTAAAGGAGAAACTAACTATGACTGTGTCATCATCATAATGATGATTATGTTTAATATTCAGTGACGACAAGACATTAAACATTACATTAAGACATTATAGACAAATAATAATTTGACCACAGACTTAACCATTAGCACACACACAACCATAAACAAAAGAGTATACTTGTTAAATATGTATATAAGTGTGAGTGTGTTAAACGCACATGTGATAATAAAGTTATAATGTTTTTTTTTAATTAATTACATTTAATATTTTTAACGCATAATAAATAATAATAGTTTATGTATTCCTTCTTCGTATAAACTTTATATATTCTGAATCTCCCACTCCTCGGCACTCTCAATATGCTTAACTAGCGGCCCGTCCCGGCTTCGCACGGGCATTAAACATAACATTTAGATTTGTTAATTTTAACACATTCATAATAATAATAATAATATGACACATATTCACCCCTTTTTGCGTCGAGCTCCTAAAAAAGAGTAAATAAAAAAAAAATAAGAATAATTAAATTCAGATATTATTTAATGATTTTTTTGTATTTATGTGTTTTTTTTTGTATATTTTTGTGTTTTTTTTTTTTTTTGATATATTTTTTTAATTTTTTTTTTTTTCAATTATTGAGGTCATAACCCTAAAAGAAAATACATTTATTTTGTTAGAGCTTCTCTGTAAACAATATTTGATGTTGTTTTATTTTGTGGCAACAAAATAAATTGATTTTCAGGGGCTCCGACTCGCGATAGACCAACATACAGTTGACCATGAGTAAAACATTTCTTTCGCAGATCGATCCCTACTAATTCGAAGGTTTGGCCTTGGGACTTGTTAATTGTTAATGCGAAAGATGTTTTTACCGGAAATTGAAGCCGTTTAAATGGGATTGGCAGATCAGTTGGGATCATCGGTATCCTCGGTATATGAGCTAGTTGACCACTTGCTGGGCCAGTGATAATAGTTGCTACTATTAAATTGTCCTTTAACTCCTTAATAAGCAGCCTCGTCCCATTACACATGCTCGGAGGGTTTAAATTTCTTAAAAGCATGATTGGGATTCCGATTTTTAACGTCAATTCATGGGGTGGCAGTCCAGAAGGGTTCAACGAATTTAAAAGTTCCTGTGGATAATGGACTGCATCTTCAATATTCGTTACAGTGTCGATCGATTTGTATGTTTTTGTTTGGCCGGGGACTTTTTGAACAATCAGATTGTTTATTTCATTGACAGTATCATTCTTAGGTGATACTATAGCCCGAGAACACAGCCAATGGAAGTCTCTTTCGTGCAAATTCTCGATATCAGGGTATACAGAATCTATTAAATTTTCCAAATTATGGAGTATTTGGCCTAGAGACTCATCCAGAAGAATGTCACAATGACCGCTTAAATTTGGAGTTGGAAAAATTCCTTCCCCCAAGTTTTAGCAGTTGCTGTGGGAAATCGCTATCAGTGATTCCATGAAGATGAGCTCTCATATTTGTCCTTAATTTTAATGTTTCAATCGTAGTCCATAAGGGAGACGATTTCAAGCATGCCTTGATGATATCTGCTCGCGTGCCTCTGTTAATAACGGGGAGAGTCTGTCGAAAATCTCCAGCAAATACAAAAGTAATCCCGCCCATGACTGCAGAGGAGTTCCTTAGATCCTGTAAGGTTCTGTTCACGGCCTCTATATGTGCTCTATGGCTCATCGTGCATTCGTCCCACATAATCAATGAGGCGTCTTGTAGTAATTTACCAATAGGTCCATTTTTGCGGATGGAACATGTAGATTGTTGTTCAAGATTGACGGATAGTGGAAGTTTAAAAGTAGAATGAGCAGTTTTGCCATCCTTCAAGAGAGTTGCAGCAATTCCTGAGGAAGCAACTGCTATTGCTATCTTCCCTGATTGTCTTATCTTAGCAAGTATCAAATTTGCAAGAAACGTCTTTCCCGTTCCACCAGGTGCATCCAAAAGAAAACTTTTCTTTGTCATGAATGACGCTATCGACTATAGTTTCAAAAGCATGTCTTTGATCTGGGACTAACTTTGGCAGGTTTTCATTGACAAAAGCGGTCAAATTATTTGTATCATAGCGATGAGTCATAGTCTCTGCTGCATTGCTTTCTGTACGAACTGATGATGGTAATCCGAAATCACTTAGGCTTTGTCATTTAATTGCAACAGTTTATTTTCTATTTGTATCAAACCTTCGTTATAAATGTCCTCATTGTATGGTAAGGTGATGTCTTGATTTTGCTGTCTGATTCTGTGTCTAATATCTTCACATAAATCGTCTTTGAAAATGTTCCATAATTTTAATGGTTCCGATGGCTGACAAAATAAAAGTATGACCACAAACAATTCTCTCAATTGTAATGGACATTGAGAAAGCGAAGCTTCTCTGAGAGTATTTTCCCAATCGTTTTCTAGCAAACCTCTAGCACGGCAAGCAGCTTGATACGTTTCTTTCAGAACTCCGTCAACGGTTTTCAAGTACTGGAATGAAGTTGGACCGCGTACGTGGTGCAGCAACATCCTAAGATAGAAACACTCGGATTGAGAAGGATGGACACCGTAGACTCTACCTAAAGCGGAATCTTTTTATGCCTGGATAGCCAACTACATTCTCACCACGCCTTCTGGTGAACTTATTATTGGCCCATGTGTAGTATTGCGGGACTTCGTGGTAAAGAAGTGTTTTGCGAATTCATCTTCATTACAGAGCTCAAAAAGCCAGCAATGTTGTTTTACGTGGATTTTGGGCCACTTGTACAGCCGTTTCTGTGGTAAAATACACCCTTTGGCCATTTTCTAAGTGGACAGCTAACTGCAAAACTGTAGGATGCCGCTCATGGATCGGGAATTCGAATATTCGCCAAGCAGCTTCGGAAGTACTTATGTAACGGCCATTTACGTAGTTTTCCACTTCATCATTTGGGTTTCTGACGCCAAATGTAGCTTGGTCCGATCCTTTATTTATGTATTTACAAATGTATTTGATGGCTTGAACTGAGTGGCAGTACTCTACATTTATGTGAGCATTAAACGTCCTGCAAAAGTGGAGAATATGGGACAATCCAACTATTATCTATAGTGAAATTTCTGCCTCTGATATTTAGCGAAGCGCTCAGTCCTCCATTTGCGGCATCACGACGACGATAAACTGGATATCCGTCCTTCCAGTCTGAGTTTCGTTGACTAAACGTCGTGGGTATTTTTGTGCAAATACCGTTTTTCATACATGGTGCTGATAAGTTATGTTCTCCGCATGGTCCGTGCACCATATTTTTGTTACGATATCGTACAATATCGGATCGTTTTGTTGGTTGGCAGTTCCGCAACTATGACGCTATCAATTTCGTCTGGTTGGATTTTGTTTCTAGCCAAAACAGCAAATGACAGTGTGGTAAACCTCGCTTCTGCCATTCTACACTTGCCATGTAACATTTCACTTTGCCGAATATTTCATCTTTAACGAATAAATTTAAGAATTTCTTCATTTTCAAATGAAACACCCTTGAAATGATGTCATGACGATCGAAAGATCGCTGATCAGGTAGTAGTTCCGCTTTAATTTCAGGCCATTCGGGTTGCACGTAAATGTGACAAATAAGTCTGGTCTCCCGTAATTTCGGACATAAGTCATCGCGTCTTGGTTTTTCATGCAGGTAACGCGGAGAACCTGTAAATGAAGATGGCAAGATTACGCGTTGACCGATATTTGATGGGTCAACATTTCCGTCTTGATTTAAAGCATCTCTGAGATGAATGTATTCTTCAGCCCTTAGTCTCTGTTGGTTACGACATATGTAATTCAATCGTTCCGATATCATTTTGCCATCATATCGACAATATATTGACTAAATAAGTCCCTGTAATAATGTAATGCATTAAAACAGTTAGCTCTAACCATCAACCTAAATGCATAAAATTGCATGCACGTCACAGTTTTGTTACGCTGTACCTTCCTGCGGAATGGTTAAATAATAACCGTCTTCTCCTTTCACGAACATTAAGGGATACTGTAGTGGATCATACGATCGGTGTAACTCAGAGACCCTTTAAGTTGGCCGTCTCTTCCGTGGAGCACTATATCTCTGGGGCCTTTTTCTTCGTCAACCAAGAGAACGGCTACCCGTTTACAGCTGGAGCATTGTATCTACCCGGTGTGCTGTCTGTGGTGGGCGGTCGGAATGAATAATTAATTTTAAATTATCCGAAGAATTGCGTTCTATGTTTTGTTTAAAGCTTCGTATATATACATTGTGGCTATTCAGTGCGGTCTGTAGTTCGTTAATTAAATCTATTTTCAGCGTTGGAGCTATGTTTGACCTCAATGATAGCTGATCTGCGTCTGAAATGAAATATACCTGCAAGTATTGTGGATTTTGGCCTGGTGGTGGTAAAGGCTACCAATAAGATGATATACCTGACCCTCTATTTTAAAAGTTGGCATAAAATTACCCCTCTTATTTCTTGGCGCCAAACGAAGTCATTTGAAATAGGCTATTGTACTTACGGATGTTGGTTATGAAATGTCTAGATAGCGAATGATTATTTGTCAAAAGATTTTTTATTGGCTGTGGTGGTACCACCACAGCCAATAAATCCTGAATACTGGGAGACTAACTTTTCCAGAAGCACAGCACATGCCATTAGTTTCATCGACCCATTTTTGGCTGAACACTTAGGGCAGATCTTATTCATGTCGCCGATTTGGACGGAAGACTGTTGAGCATAATCAATCTGTGGATCGTATCTAAAAGCCGATCTGTTACTGTGGGCTAAAACTTGATTGCGACTTCTCGCTCTTGACGTCTGTTGTCGTTCTCTGATCTTGAAGGCGTTGGAAACGCTCAGAGCTTGATTCCTAGTGCGAGATTGAATATTTCTGATATTTTGCTCTTCGCCGCTGCAAACGCTGAGTACTTGACTCTCGCGCATGCACATGAGAGGTTCTTAGATTTTGTTCAGTAAGGCGCTGCGAACGCTCAAGACTGGACTCTCGCGCGCGTACCTGAGAGGTTCTCAAATTTTGTTGAGCTAGACGCTGTGAACGCTCAAGACTCGACTCGCGCGCGTGCTTGAGAGGTTCTCAAATTTTGATCAGCTAGTCGCTCTGAACGCTCAAGACTGGACTCTCGCGCACGGACTCGAGAAGTCCTCACATTTTGTTCAGCGAGCCGTTGAGAACGCTGCAAACTGGATTCTCGCGCGCGTATTTGAGCAGTTCTCATATTTTGTTCAGCGAGCCGTTGCGAACGCTCGGTACTCGACTCTCTAGCACGCGATTGTGCCACATATTGTCTATGAATTGAAAGACGATTTTCAGTTTCTGATGAAGATTCTTCATTTCGACGTATTTTGATGCCCTGGCCTGGGAACTATTTCTAGAAAGTTGAGATCTTGATCTTTAGGCATTTCAAAATGACAAAAGAAAAATGCCTTTGAACTAAATTAGCATAACTGTAAGCTATATATGCTACTATATTACAACGTAAACAACTACCTACTATTTATTAAAATTAAATTGAAAATCATGAAAAATATTCAAGTAATTTATTAGGTTAACTAAGTGAACAATATTTTATATAAATGGGTTTAGTTCTGAAAAGAACTTTTAAATCGGTTTAGTTACTTACTAAACGAATTATTATCAAGCGTAAATTTTAAATTCCGCACACGTCCATGGGAGCCGACCGCGCGAGTGAGCCGCGCGGCAAGTTTATTTCGTGATCTTAACCCTCCCGTACCCCTGCCCGAGTGACGCCTACAACGCATAGCTAGCCGAATACAGTTTATTTTTATTTTTTAATCTTTGAATGGATTGTCAGAATCGAATAATTCAAAAAGTAATATAAAGATATTGAAGCAGTCTTAAATAATACATCATTTATTTTGATAAGGGTTAATACCAAGGTACAAATAAAGAGCTTTTTGTAGCGGTGGTATTTTAATTTCTTTTTTTCAATAAAAAAACGCTTATTGTGACATGACTGTAATAGTTAGAGACATGCTGCCGCTGATTTTTTGTAGATAATGGTGTGTTCTAAAAAAATGTAGTATATCATTTTGTTCTATCATCAATAGTTTTCGCAGCGCACGCGATGTAAGGTAGTTTTGATATTTTTTCACATATTGGATTACGTTATCGTAATTTTAGTAAGGATGCCTATTTTTTGAAAATGAAATATAGCCTATGTCACTCAGGAATGATGTAGCTTTCCAACAGTGAAAGAATTTTTCAAATCTGCCAAGTAGTTTCGGAGCCTATTCAATTCATACAAACAAACAAACAAACAAAAAATCAAACCTTTCCTCTTTATAATATTTGTATAGATAAGGGGTACAAAATTATCTCCTCACGTATTAATGTATAGATTGCAAGCGATTCTTGACCGTAGAGAGATATCAAGATCGCTATACGAATTTATATTTTAATCGTTCTATCGAAATATATAAAAATATCATAAATTAGTATAAAAGTAAACACTGTCGAGCCCTATAAATAATTGCTAATAAATGTATTACTGTCCGCATATATGTTATATCTATGACGCTCAAAAGCAATATAATATATCCCTTATCTTACGTAATTTAAAATGTAAGTATAATTCACGACTAATGATTATATAAATTTTATATAATTTAAAAATCCTTCTATAAATTTTATTTTCGTCACAAAAGCCTATATTATTCCATCTAGTTTTATACTCCATTAGGTAAACACACATTTCGGTTAATTCAATTCATCTTACATTTGGACTTCTTGTTGCATTTTTAATTCGAATTACGTACTTACTATTCAGACATGTTTTTTTTAATTACGGTATTAAGGTCAAAACTTCAAGGATACTTCAAGGAGTGTCCATGAAGGACGTCTAATTTATAGCATAGAAGTCTTACCGACTTAAATCGTCATGCTGTCAGTGTCAAAGCCTAAAAGCCAGAGGCATGTGAATACATACATTCCTTCTTGTAATTAGAGATCGCTCTGACGTCTAATCGGCATGCGGGACCATTCGCCACGCCACCTTGGACTCATAAACAGACAACCTGCATTTGCGCATCCTGATCAAACAGAACAACGCTCCTCCTGGTTGCATAACGAAGACGATAATCCTGTAGCTCCGACAGCGAAGAGTCACTGACAGTGGTGAGGCAAAGCCACAGCGCCCGCCTGGGCACCCCCGGTGTGCCACGGTGAAACACCTCAACACCCACCTCGGGTACGTTTTCGCGTCTCCTCAGTACTTTCAGTTAGATCTCACACTACCTTATCGATGGGATATCGACAAAGAATTATACCTCTAGATATGTAAATCTATTATTTTGGTAAGATCCTGGGAGGTACGAAACACAGCCATCCCTACGTTTTATTAATATATAAGTTTCGTATATGAAACCGGCATTACCTATCAGAATATGCAACAGTTCCTATCTCTCATATCAAATATTTCAACTATTAGTAATCATTATATAGTACGTTCATGTCTATTTATAATGTTCCTACGATACACAACACTATTTAAAATACGCAACTTTAAATTATAGTTTCAACGTAACATTTATCTGTAAGACTTAGATAGTATTTATTGTATTAAGATTGTATAGGTCAATAGAGATGTTTACTGATATATATATTTCATGATAACTAAAAAATAAATTACATGTAATTCCATCATTTTAAATTATCATCACGTTTCTTAACATGGAGTTTTAGATAGTTTCAATCTTAATTTCTATGCCTTTTCATTTTCCCGCTATAAAAAATATAAATTTTCATAAAAATAAGAAATTACTGTTTACAAGTGGACCTGGATCTGTCCAGGCGGGAATCATAGAAACGAAATAGATTATATTATTAGCAGCCACCCGAATCTATTTACAAACACAGCAGTTATATCAAAATTAAACTTTAATACCGACCACCGTATGTTAAGGGCGTCACTCAAGACTATACCACCCAAAGGATCCAGAAAGTTTGCTATACATGACATACTCCTGACATGCAGCATAGAACCCAACAAAATAATGGAAAATTCCTTGTCAATACTCAGCAGAGAACTATTAGAAACCGATGCAATAGATGTAAAAACAAGTTACAACAAACTACAAAACAAAATTACACGTCAAAGAGACCAAAAACGGACACAACATAAATATAATTTGAGTAATTCAACACTACAACTTATAAAAAGAAAGAAAAAGCTTGACTGCAAAATAAGGAAACAGAACATCCAAAAATAACTGACTTAAGCAAAAAATCAAGGAAGGCATCAAAAGGATAGGAAAGGAAAGGTTGCAAACACTAGAAAAAATATATAGCGAGGACAGGAGGAACTAGAAAGCTTTAAAAAGAACTGAGAATCAAACCAATGGATCCCGAAATTGAAAACAACCAAAAAAAAACGTAACAGGGAAAGAACATAAATAGAATTGCTACAAAATTCTACCGCAATTTATATTCCAACCGAGACACCACTACATATGTAAGTCGAGAAACCCTAAATTATAACCTGCTCTTAGTGAACCCAGAACTTCGCTGGGTAATATGTCAGTATTACCCAGCGAAATTAGGAAAGTCATACTAAGCCAAAAGTTAGACAAAGCACGAGGCCCTGAGAAAATCACAAACGAATTACTGAGAGGAACCGTAAAAGAACCCCCACTTCAACTAAAATCTTCAACGGCATCCTAAGATCGGGACAGGTTCCAGAACAATGGGAGACATCCCACATCATTCTCATACATAAGAAAAGACAAAGACAACATAGGGAACTACAGACTAATAAGTCTGATGTCTAACATATATAAAATCTCTCCCAAAATTATTTTAAAGCGAATAAGCAACACACTTGATGAAAACCCAAACAAGCTGGCTTTAGGAAAAACTTCCGCGATAGATCAGATTCACACAGTTAAGCAAATTATGGAAAAATACAATGAGTACAACAAACCGCTATATATGGCTTTATCGATTATTCTGAGGCATTTGACAGCATTAGCCACACAGCCATATGGGAAAGCTTACGAGACCAGGGAATCCCGACAGTGTACATAAAACACCATTAAAAACATCTACTCCAACAGTAAGGCAAGAGTACACCTGGAAACCTTAGGTGAGAATCCATCCAAAAAGAGCGCGTCAGAGGGAGACCTGATGTCCCCAAAGCTGCCTCGGCAGTGCACACTAGAAAGCTAATCTGGGACCAACATGGATTAAAAATAGATGGTCAAAACCTAAACCATCTTAGATTCACGATATTGTTTTGTTTGAAGAACAAACCAGGGATCCCCTAGAAAAATGATACAAGATCTAAATAAAGAGAGTAAGAAAGTGCTTATCTATGAATATAAACAAAACGAAACTATTAACGAATTGAAACAAATATGAAATAAAAATTAACAATCAACCTGTTGAATATGTAGATGATTATATCTATTTAGGACAAATCATCTCACATACAGACACAACTACAAAAGAAATCAAAGACGAATATAACGGATGGAAAAGATATTGGTCACTGAAAGAGATCATGAAACCATAGATCTTAGTATTGGTATCAAAAGAATAATTTGCTCCCATACATATACATGGGAATGAAACCAATTTTACAACATCATACAAATATGCTGGAACACTGCCAAAGAGCTATGGAACGAAGTATGATAGGTATTAAGAAAGAAGATAAGATACGAAACACCAGTCATAAGAAGTAAGAAAAAGTCACAGACGTACCTTACCAGAATAGATAGTTTGAAGTGGAAATGGCTGGGCAACAAGAAGCGGGTGGAGCAACATCATAACAGACTGGTACCCTAGAGAAGGGAGAAGGAACAGAGGAAGACAAAGCAAGAGGGAAGATGAACTAAAACTGACGGCAGGCCCAAAATGGAGAAGGTTAATAGAGTACAAATGGAAATCGTTAGAGGAGGCCTTTGCCAAGAGGCACACTGAACTCAGATATTTTACAACAAAAGAGACAACCAAAATACAAAGAAAGAAGAAAGCAGTTCAGGATGAAAGGCTTATTATTATTATTATTATGTTTACAACCCGATTTCCGAAAATCGAGTTTTCACCAGATCTTGATGTTTTGAGGTCCTAGCAATTTCTTTCGACCATTTTCCGAGTACATGTCTCGGCGTGGCGTATGTGTTTGCGGCGTAAGAGTACGTGGCATGCATGGCGGCGTGGTGTGTGCGTTTGTGTGCGTTCATCATTCTTAGAAAACTGCGTAAAATGTTATAAGTCAGATCAAAATCGATATGTTCGAAAGATATAATCGAAATATTTAAAAACAGAGTTTTTTTACTTCTCGTAGAATAATAGTTAAAGCGGGGAAACAATCATAAATTAGGAAGATATTGGTTTCTTGACGTGACGTTTTAGAGTCGAAAAACTTTTTCATTTTCGCTATTTGTCCGCATTGATATCTGTATATTAGTACATGAGTGTATGGTACGTGTTGAAAATGATCAAAGATTGTTTATTAGAATATATCTTAAACTATCCTACAGAAAAGTTTTAAGTAATTACTTCTTCTGCTTAGAAAACAACGTGTATCGTTGCAAACTGCATTAAACTAGGTTAGTTTGTTAGAGAGATATCGTTAACGAAAAATTCGCAAAAAAGATTTTTTGTAAAATAACTTGGTGGATTGATTTTTGCTACCGCTGTACTTTATTTGTTTAAAAAATTGTGTTTAATGCTATAAAGCAAGTCAAAGTTGAAAAATTCAATAAATATTTCAGTTTAAAAATTTTATAAGTGTTTTATTTATTTAAATAAATTTGGATGTTTGAACTTGAAGAGCTAAAAATGTATTAAAATTATATTTTTGAGTTCAGAGAGTTTTAAAAAGCTCCAAAACTTCTTTCGGAGAAACTTGTAAGTTCAAACTCAATAATTTTCTGGAATAAATATTTTTAAGACTTTGAGCTCGAAAATAGAAAGAAGTTTCAGGAATGGCCTAAAATCAAATATTTTTCAATTTTTGAGCTGGAAAAGCTAAAAAATAAGTTTTTGGGCTTTGATGCAACTATATTTTTGAACTCTAAGAGCCTAAAAACTCATCGATAAATGTCATAGCGGGAAAACTTAAGGACAACCTACAGACTCAGCCGTTTTATATATTTTTTTATATTTTTTCATTGCTTTCCTGGTATTCATAAACCAGTTTCTTTAAAGTTTTTCTTTTATTTTAAGAAAAGAATAAAAATCGCATGGTGCGAGATCGGATTTGTAAGGCGAGTGAGCCAGTATTTCATGTCCCCAAATAGTTAGTTATTTTGGGCGGTAATGGTTGATGGTTAGGAGAATCCCAATGCGAGAACTTTTTACAAAACAAGAAGCACACAATTATTAATATATCAGTCTGTAGTGACTTTTTTTTACTTTGTAAAAGAATTGCTGAACAAAGACCTGTCTGTCATTCCGAAGAAAGAGGCCACCATCTTTTTTTTTGACGCTTCAACCTGGTTTTGATTTAGTAAGAAACTCCTCGAAAGGAAACACTTAGTGTCTTGGTTCCTTCTGTCTTGATTTCGGGATCGTAAGAGAAATTTAGATTTTGTCAGCTGCAACTATATCTTATACAGCATTTTATTCACCACCGGCAATTCTTTGCATCATTTCGGGACACCAATTAACACGACGGAGTTTTTGAGCTTTGGTCAAAATAAGAGGTATCCACAAAGTACAAAAATTTCTAATCGCTAAATGTTCAAGAACGATTGTTGTGCTTTTAACTCAAACCGATGCCTAAGCTTATCTGAATCTGCCGATAGGACACTCTTTTGTTAGATTCTATAATGCTCCGCACAACACTGATGTTGTCTTTAGTCGTCGCCGTAGAAGGACATCCCTCATACAGATCGTCAATGAGATTAGTGCGACCACGTTTAATCTTGTTAATCCATTGGCAAGGGGTGAAGCTTCATCACGTAAGGCCAATTGAAATCTATTATAACTTTCTTGTTGGTTTATTTAAGTCAACAAGAAAGTTATAAGTTAAATATTTTGTTACCATTTGGTAACAACATTCATAGAAAATCATTGCACGAAAATTATCTCGCTTTTAGTTCGTGTTGACGTTAGACAAACAATTTTATTTTTACCGCCAATTTGTAAACATAAGACAGATGAATGCAATTACATAATAAGTTTGGCAAAGAGTTCCATTTTTAAATTTAAATTATGTTTTTTTATTTTTCAGTTTCTTAGTGGCCATTTTCAAAATTTATAATATTCACCCACGTACATTGAATCTGACGTATAGGTCGGAGAAAAAAAAAGTTCTTTCGTATTTTAGATTCAAAATCAAGATAATTTTTCGTCATATTTCATTTACACTTAATTAAACTATATACACGCCATTTTGTTCAATTACTTGTTACCAATTTGTAAGTAGTAACATAATCCCATCGCTGTAGAATTTTTGAGATTTCTAATCAAAAAACTGTGATTAGTAATTTTTACAGTCGTCTCGTGATGTTAACCTAATAATACCTAAAGAATTCTGAAGAGAGAGAAACAGGTGAAAATCTGAAGGTCAGGGCTATATGGTGAATGCATTGACACTTCCCAACCAAACTCTCCCAATATTTACTGAGTGGCTAAAATGTCTGTGATCGGGCGTTATCATGGTGAAAAACCACACCTTTTCTGTTGATCAGTTTCAACCATCTTTTCTCTATTTGTTATTTGAGTCTCATCAGCTGTTGGCAGTAGAGATCCGAAGTATTGACTTTGCTTATCGTTATAAGTTCATTATGAATAATGTCCTTGTAATCCCACCATTCATCCTATAACATTACCTTATCGCGAGTTAATCTGGGTTTCGCTATAGTCTGTGGAACTTGCTTGCGTATTGGCTATGATATTTTTCGTGCATTATTGTCGTATTCTATTTCAATCCATTTTAATCAGTAGTGATCATTATATTCGAAAGCGGTTCGGTTTCTTTGCGTTTCATTAAAAAATTGCAAATGAGTATACGATTCATTAGATTTCTATCAGTGAGCACATGCGGGACACAAGTACCGAACTTTTTTTTATATCCAGCTTTATTCAAATGGATCAAACTGCTTTGTAGTCAAACCCCAGCTCTTCAGCTATGTCGTAATAACTAATGTACCGATCTTGCTCTACTTTTTCCAAAAAAGTACCGATTTTGTCCGTAACAGGTCGACCAGAAAGAAGTTCATCTTTGACATCAAAATTACCGGATTGAAAATGCTTGAACTAGTTTTGTGCTACTTTTATCGACACCTTGTTAGGTCCGCAAATGTTGCAATTTTTTTTACATGTGTCTAATTATTCCCTTTTTTATAATAAAACTTGAAATTGTAACGACATTTCTACGTTAAATTCACTCGTTTTGGAGGACAGAACAACAATAGAAAAATGACGGGACACCATTTTCACTATATGTATTTTTTAAAATATCATCTATTTAATGGTATCATAAATAGCCAGATACTAACACCACAACCAAAGAGATTTTACTGCAACTTTTTACTGATAAAATACCAAAAAACTGTTTCTTCGACTTAATAAAATTACTTTCGGATTCATTCTTACTGACAATGATGCAAGAAATTCTCATAAAGAGTTTGGAGCGGCATGAAAACTGCAAAAAAAAAATATTTTTTAACGAAATTTTATACGTTTCCATAACCTCGTGTGCCTAAATGTATGGCGACTGGCTGTGATTCTGAAAGTTTTCGATAGTGAATTAAGTTCGAGGACACTTATTGAGTATAAACGCAACATAACAAAACATTATACGCTACTTATTGTTGTATTAATGTGATCGTTAAAATAATTGTAGTTGCAGCAGAATTGTAAGAGAGGCGTATATAGTTAAATTTTGTACCACATCCATATTTCCTCTATAAATTTTTCAGTTTGGTTATTCTGCAATAGGATTGTTTTGCTTATCTCTTTTTTCAATCAACTAACACGCTAAACTGGATTGAGGAATATTTTAGAGGAAGCGATGACCTAAAAACAAATTTTTCATTCACAATATAAATGATGAAACAGAAAATATGAAAGAAAACCTGTATATACCTGTGTATATGACATCATATTTAAAAAGATGAAATTACATTTATTAAATACAGGTTATTTAGAAAAAAATGACCTAATTTACTTTTATACTTTCACAAAATCATTTGATTATTATTATGTTGTATTGTATATTATACAATTTTTAAAATATATTTTAAATTTACTATTGTAAACTTCGATATTCTGAATTTTTAAATATTAAATATATAATAATGGTATTTCAGCGATACTTTGAACCCTTACAAATTTTAAACGTAATATAATATTTGTTACAATTAAAATATTCGCTTGATGTTACTTTGGAAAAGTATTAATAGCTATTTTAACCTCTTACCGCACGGGATCATATATGAACCCGCCATATTTGAAATCTTCACCAGAAAATAAAACAGTCGTTTTATGTATAGCGTATCGAATATATTCCATTCCTCTGTCATAATAATATGAACACCGCCATCTAGAGTAACTCTACTGAAATTGCCCATCATTCAACATCGACGAACAGGTTAAGCTACTTGAGGCGTCGGTTTCTACACTTGAAAATTCCGAAAAATATAAAACTCTAGTTACCGCTATTAGATAAATATTACAAAGAAGAAAAATACTTATAGATTATTGATAAGGTAAGTTTTTACATTTTCTACAATTATATACTTTGAGTATTTAATTGTATGGATCAAATTTGGTACAACATGCAAAATATTCTTTTTCTATTGTGTCTTATTTGTACCTGCAAAAATGTAAAGTGTGTTTTCATTCCTAAGTAAATAATGTCTGTGATTGTTTATAATGTTTATTCTATTTTAGGCAACCTTAGGCAATATGGACCCATAGACTTTTTTTACGGCGGTATCCATACGATAGTCAAGGATTTTTGGACAGCAGTGCTGACGAGGACCTATCAGATGACGAGCAACCAACAAATAGAAGAACAAATGTACCACCTCCTCTCTGTATTCCAGAATCAGAGGAGTCTGAATCAGATTCTGATGATAATATACCTATATCTCATCTTGCTCTTTGTCAACAAGGACTTAGGGCTGAAAAGCCCTGATGGAGGGATGGATTTTTGGAAAGAGCTGAGACTGATTTACAGTTTGTGGAGATATTTCTTTGCCTCTAGAAATAACAGCGTTGAATACCCTGTACCAGTTTTTCAAATATTTATTCACGGACGACATTTTTCTTTCTATATATCTCAAGAAACTAATAAATATGCAGTCGAAAACGACCAGAAAAGCCCAGTAATATTACTGTAAAAGAACTTGAACAGTTCATTGGTATGCCTTTACATGTCAATAGTTCAGTTACCCTCTGTTGGTTTTATTAAGGGGACAAGTTAGTACAATAATGTCCAACCGTTTGAAGAAATCAAACGTTTTATTCATTTTACGATAATTTGACACAAATACCAAAAGGACAGCCGGGATATAACCCTCTTCACAAAATTCAACCATTATTGGAGCTTTTAAGGCAAAGAATTTTGACAGTTCTCTAAAGCAGTATATGGCTGTTGATGAGCAGATTATACCTACTAAGAGCAGATCATCTATGCGGCAATACAACCCTAAGAAACCCCACAAATGGGGCTACAAAAACTTTGTCCTTAGCGGCAGTTCAGATTTAGTTTTGATTTTGAAATATATACTGGAGCTCAGGGACCTGTACAGTCTGACACTAATTTGCCTAAAATAAGTACTAGCAGTGACGTCGTAGTTCACCTTTCTAGGACAATACCAGAAGGACTCAACTACAAACTATTCTTTGATAACTGGTACACGTCTACCCCCTTTGACGTACCTTGAAAAAGTATTTTACCAATAGGCACAATAAAAGCTAATCGTATCCCAGGGCTACAAGGTTCCAGTTGAAAAGATTTAAAAAAGGAACTACTGTAGAAAAATTGACCACAATTGACAACACTGATATATCAGTAGTGACCTGGTACGACACAAAGTTGTGAACTTAGCTTCAACTTACGTTGGCAGCAAACCATCATCTGAAGTTCGACGTTTCAAAAAAGAAAAGCATATCAAAATGTATCATGTCCAAAGGCAGTCACGGTTTATAATAGACATATGGGTGGCGTGGACTTATTAGACGCTCTTCTAGCAATTCAGATTAGATCAAAAAGTTCTACCACCGCATATTTTTCACGATTGATATGATGACAGTTAATGCGTGGTTGTTATACACAGAACTTTAGCGGATTCAGCATTTACCAGCCGACACCTTAACGCAGAAACGCAGCCAAAGCCAAGCAAACCATCAACAAGTGGAAAACGAGGACGGCCTTCTTATGAACTGGAAAATGCTATTGAAGCGAAGAAATTGAGAGGACCCATTGCTATCATGCCGTCTAGAGATGTAAGACTGGATCAAATAGATCATATCTCTGGACCACTAGACAGCAGTGCAAAGTGCCAGAATGTAATGGCAGGTCACATGTTGAGTGCCAAAATGTAAAGTGAGCTTATGTCTTAATGACAAAAGAAATTGTTTTATGTTATTTCATACAACATAAGATGGCAGGAATATTTTTATTTTTTTTCAAATTATAACATTTATTTTTTAGTTAACCCAAAAAATTGTTTTAAAGTGATTGACGGGAACTGACTGCAATTACCGAAAAATATTTTGTATTTTTTGTTTACTGGACCAAATATGTACCAAAGTGGAAAAACGGTATATTTTCTTTATTTTTCAATAAATAAAAAAATGCTAAAACACGTGTCCTTTTATTTCTTATTTACTATCACATATATTTTTATCATCAACAAAAAAAAAATCATGCGGTAAAGGGTTAACCTATTACTGACGAAATCCGTTCGACAAAACAATTTTGAGGAGCTCCAACAAGTTCAACAGTTTATCTATGATTAAATAAATACGATTTAATATGAAAATGGTCATGGCCGCTACTCTTTATTTTATTTTAAGAGCGTCTTAAAATAAAAAAAAATGTTCCAACTTTTGCCCCGCTTACTTTGCTAAAAATAAATTCTTCAATATTTCATATCGAGTGATTTTACTATTAATCATGATATCTATCCCGGTTCTGTTCCATCACAAACATTACATTTACCATAATGTAGAATAGATTAATAAAAAACGTTTTATTATGTTCATAGCAATGTTAATATTGAAGAAAAGAAGTAGTACATGAAGCTTTTAAATACATTTTAAAATTGTATGTTGTTAGGTCTCATTTCACTACACCTAAAATTACGAAAAGATTTTTGACTATTTTTAGATATGATTTTTTTGAACGAATCGGATATCGAATCTACTAATAACAGAATTTTGGGGGTTTATAGTCACCTACTTGGTGACAGGAAACTTAAAAAATTAAAAAAAAACAGGAAATAGAGAATAAGGAAAGGATGTGATGCGGGGGGATCGTGAGGACACAGGAAATATATTTATGAAAAAACAGGGAGTTAAGTAAAAACTTAAGCTTTAAAGGGGATAAATCACCTAATTGGTGACCTAGGAAATGTATATAGGAAAAAATATATAAAATAGGGCTATATAGTACTGAAGTATATAGTACTGAAGGTACTACTCTAATAATTATGACATGAGCGACAGAGGGGCTTATATTTTGAAGTACTTAAATGGTAACTAAAACCAAAAAGAGTGGGAAATAATACCAATTGATAAACAACGAGGCATTTAAAAAATGATATTTTTTTATGCTTATTTGCCACCTAGTGGCAAATTTTATTGGTACATCAGTTATTAGTGGTCTGAAGTTGCTCGCTAAAACACTTGCGGGAACTTTATACTGTGTTTCCATGTCACCCTGATAAATAAACAATCTCATCATTTTTTCATAACGCTCAAGAAAAAGTATAATTACAAAAAGAATTTTATATATCCATTTTTTGAATTCTGGGTTACGATCATGAGTTCATATAAAAATCCTTTAGTAAAGAGCACTATAATTTTTTCTTGACTTTTAAAATTTTTCAGGAAACTTTTCCTATTTTTCTTATCTTAATAACCATATTCGGTTTATAAGAATATAAAAAAAAAATTAGCTAAATCGTTCCAGCCATTCTCAAGCGAGGCGCTCATCAACTAACAGCTTTTCATTTTTATTTATATGTATGTAATGCTGAAGAAACTATGGACGTGCGATAAACTTAATTTTATCTAAAAGTATTTTTTCACGTATGAACCATATGTACGGTTGGCGAGGTACGACTTAATAACATTATTAGAATTTTACCAAAATAATGATTTTAATATTTAATAGTTTTATATTTATATAATAAAATAGTTTTTTTTATTTATAGTTTGTCAATATTTTTTCGAGAGCCATTGTCATGCGCGTAGCTGTATCTAACGGCGACAGAGCGCGGGCCATGAGACATAAAGTCGCGTAAAACGCGATTTCAAACAAGTCTTGAAAGTACGCTTTGTCATGAATCATTCAACGTACCATCGTAGTTTCTTCGGTAATATTGATCTAGAATATGAGTAGTTTATACGTAAAGTTCGGAAAGTTTTGTGAATCTGCAAATTATATGCAAAAGTTATTATTTTTTTATTTCATGTTTCCAATGAACTCTCCGTGGACCCTATATAGAGAATCATACGTCTAAACCAGTTTTCAAAACGCATTTTCTAATCTGCATTTGATGCATCTTCATCTGTTTTCTCGAATGCAGCCAGCGCATATTTCTGTAATGAAAACTATTTACTTTTAATTGATTTCTTATTTTGGAATACAGAAGAAAGTCACATGATAACAAATCAAGTCTGTAAGCAGTGGGCGACCTATAAATTTGACCAAATTGCTGTCCAGAAAGTCCCTTGTTTTGAACTTCGAATGCTCGGATGCGTTGTTGTGGCAAAAGAGTAGCCCACGCACGATGATGTTTTATGGCTTGCTGCACACAGCAGGAAATATTTCTGGCAAACATTTGGTAAAATATCAATCGGCACTGCATTTCAAAAGGGTACCAATAACAGATGTCCCGTAAAGGAAAAAAATATCTGAAGTCGAAATTCGTCTGAACTTTTCGCTCACTTTGCTATAATAGGCGTTCATTCATTTTGGAACAACCACTCGTTCATCTGACGCTTCGTTTTCAATATATCTATAATTATATATAATACATCCGAGATTGATCGCCCGTAACGATATCATAAACGCATCGAGACGAGCTTGCTTTAAATTTTGCTATCATATCACGGCTCCATTCTATCCGAACCAGCTTCTGAACGCATTAGATTGTACGCTACTCAGCGTGAAACTATTCTTCTTAAGCGAAGATGACTTTATAGAGTTTCATACACACTTCTTTATTCAATTTTCAATATATGCTGAATCTATTCATATGTACCTAGGCTATTCTCTTAAATCAATTTTTCATTACCAACACATTTCTTTTTGTGTAATAACCGTGAAAGAGCTGCCACAATTTTTTTTGTATTTCTATTTTTAAAACTCATTGTACCATCTAAACGGTACATAGTCGCGGCATTGTCATCGCTGTAAATGGGGAATGGCATTTAAAAACAAACATTTATAAACCCTTCTTTGGAAGGGCTTTTGTTTTTAAATACTTTTCGAATCATTTGAAAGATTTGAGATCTTTCAAATGATTCTTCTGGTTTTAGTCATCATTCGAAATCGTACAAAGTTTTCGTGTGAAAATATTCTGGTTAAAGATAGAAATTTTCAGTAAGACAACGTTTCAATTTTAATCTTAACAAAAAATGAAAGGAATTTTAAACTTGGTATGTTCATACTTATTTCACATAAATAAACAAATTTCATAACTCAGTCAAAATCAGTCGTTGATATATCTTTGCTAAAAACTATTTTTCGCATAATATTCTGCATGCCCTGGTTTATACTCGCTCATAATAATATGCGGATGAGTAGAACCACTCTAATTCCTGTAATACTATTCCATACAAATCGAATACAAAAATGTGATCACCTTTTGCATCATCATCTAAAGAACGGCATAAACCTTTAGTTAGAGACCTCTGAGCTTAAATTTGGAATTAACAACATATATTATATTTAAAGATATGTGAAGAAAGCAAAGAAAAATTAAATAAAATAGTGAATTACCAAAAAGATGTTATCCCATGTATTTCCGAGGTGGTCCGTCCGTTTTTTGCCTTTTTTCAATTTTCCAAACCTTTTTTAATATTTTAATGTTATAGTACTATTTTTTTTTATCGCTCGAGTACGGCTAAATATTTACATTTCGTACCATTTTTGGGAGTCCGACTTTTCTTTGGATATTCAAATTTTTATATTTGAAAATATAATGTTGACAATTTTCAACATTTCGCTACCTTAAGGTAATTAAAAAGTAGAAAAGTCCCAAATCTCAGGTAAATTATTGGTTACAGAAAAAGCTTTCAAGACAAGGGCGTACAGTACACTAATTATTATTTTGTAAGTACGTCTATATGGTGTCTGTCAGTAGATATTTGTCGATCCGGATTGTCGTAAGACGACATGCTGTCGACTGAAAATTAAACATTTCCAACATTCGAAACTAGCGAAAAATCGGTCGTGAACTATGGAATTTGTGAAACTTCGAAATTAAGATATGTGACTATATTTACTGTTTGCTGCCTATAATCGTCTCATTAACTTTTATTAATATACAAGGATGTCGCGTCTTTGCGTGCCCCCGTCATACAATCACGTTTGGCGTGACGCGACGACCCCTCAATAAATCCGCGACGTCGTATCGGCCGCGCGACCATTAATTAAGCGAGGGCGACAGCGACGCGCGCGCAGGCCGAGCTCGCGTCGGGGCGCGATCGCAAATCCCGCAATTGATGGAGCGCGGACGTCGAGCTAAAACCCGCAAATACCCAACGCGGCCGGCGAGTTCCGCGGACGGAGCGAATACGTTTTTTGCCGCCGGTCAAGTGTCCGAGTTGAGGCGCCGGCGAGCTGTGTTTGTTTCGCGATGGATACACTTTCGGAACAACAGTTGTAGAGTTTACGGTCTGTGTGTTAATTTGTGTAGACAAAAACACTATATTACACAATAAACTTATTTATTAATTAAGAACTAAATGTACATCTTTTAAATAGATGTTTTAGCATTAAGAATTTGAGAGTGACAGACGAACAAAAATTAAAGAGGGCGCCAAAGCGCATACAAGCTTATAAAGACAATATTGAAGGCGCGAAATTTAAACGTATAATTGACATTATATTTTAACACTCTTCCTAAATTCGAGCCTTTTATGAATTAAAAAACAATAAATAACTGTACCAACTATTGACATATTTAATACTTTGACATACTAGTATTATGTTTCATGAATTCAAATTTATCTTTAGGTAAAGGTTTGGCAAAAATATCAGCATATTGATTAGCACTGTGTAAATGTTTTAAACTTATTATATTGTTTGGTATTTCTCTTTAACAAAATTGTACTTAATATCAATGTGTTTACTTCTCTTATAGAATTCACTATTCTTAAACACACTAATAGTACTCTGATTCTCAATATTTATACACACAGAGTTCTGTTTGTATGCACAGATATCACAAAGTAGCTGTCTTAGCCAAATAGCTTCTTTGGTGGCTGCACACACAGCCATGAATTCAAATTCGGTAGTCGATAATGCCACAGTTTGTTGTCGCTGTGTAGACCATGTGACAGCAGCTTCATTTTTGAGAAAAACATATCCAGTTATTGATCTCCTGGTCTCTATGTCATTTGCAAAATCAGCATCGCTATATCCAATTAAATCAGTGCTCTCAGATTCAGACATATAGTTTAATCCAAGGTCCTTAGTTTTTTTCAGATATTTTAAGATGTTCATAACAGCATTCGAGTGTGAGTCATCATAAGAATGTAAGTATCGACTTACCTGACTCACAGCAAACATTATGTCGGGTCTGCTTACAGTAGCTGCGTGTATCAAAGATCCAACTATCTCTCGGTATGGATGATCTTTCTTTGACTTATCATTCACCTTCTGGAGTTTTACATGAGGATCGGCAGGAATACTGTTGGATTTAACATTATGCATATTAAATTTCTTTAATAACTGGTTGATATAATTGGTTTGATGAGTGAAAATACCATTTTCACGTCTTTCAATTTGCATACTTACAAAGTTTGTTAGATCAGGACATACTTTTAGATCAAAATTAGATTAAAGATCATTGACCACTTCCATAATCACTGATTTATCTCTACAGAGCAATAGTTTATCATCAACATATAGACGTAAATAACATTTGAAACCTTCTATTTGTCCAATATAGGCACATTGATCTCCATTACTTTTCTCAAATCGAAATTTCTTTAAGGCTGAGTCAAATTTATGATTCCAACACCTGAGTACTTGCTTTAATCCATGTAGAGATTTAACTAATTTACATACCATGTTTGGTTTGCAGATCAATCCCTCAGGTGGTGTCATCAGTATGTTCTCATTCAGTTGCCCACACCATAACGCAGTGGTGACATCAAATTGGATGATTTCTTGATGAAAAATTTTTATTTAGCTGCAATAGATATTAGTAATCGAATAGAGTCATATCTTACGGTCGGTGAATAGGTTCCATTATAATCAATCCCTTCCTGTTGTGCATATCCTTTTGCACACAGTAGAGCTTTGTATCAAGGACCTGTTGTCTCATCTTTCATTCGTAAAACCCATTTGCTTCCAATTAGTTTAGCATTCGGGGGCTTTTCTATCAATCTCCAAGTTCCATTCTGATGATGAGCTTCAAATTCTTTTCTTATTGATGTCTTCCATTTTTCTGAATCAGATGATGGAATTGCTTCACTATAATAGAATGGAACACTAACATCTTCATTACGACACAAGTAGTTTTGTTCATAATTAAGTTTTGCAAGTAATTCTTTGTTTCTGGGTGTCAAGTGATATTTGATCGAGATGGTGTCTTAAAGATTTGGTTCGGTGAGTATTCACTATTTGATGAGGTATTCGATTCAGAGAGATATTCTGTGTTTATAGTTTGTGACGTTTCATTCGTATAAGAGACTTCAGATGTATCGTTTGGTTCAGATGATAAATCATACATAGAACTGTCTATCGTCAAATCCACTGGAACATAATTTTTCTTTACTGTAGATTCTAGGAACACGGCATCTTTACTTTTAGTTACTGTTTTGGAACCTGGTAATAAAAATCTGTAGCTTGTGTGATCACAATATCCAATAAATACTAGCTTTTTGTACCTTGGAATCCATTTTCTCGTCTTTTCTTTGAGAAGATGAGTCATAGCTTCGCATCCGAAGACTTTTAAATAATGTATATTTGGTTTCTTTCCTTTCCATATTTCTTTTAGTGTTTTGTATTTCAGTGATCTTGTTGGTGACCTGTTCATTAAATAAGCAGCAGTGTGTATGGATTCTGCCCAGTACACCTTAGGTAAGTTGGCATTAATTAACAAACACTTTGCTTCCTCTACTAATGTTCCGTTCATGCGTTCTGACACTTCATTCTGTTCGGGGGTGTAAGGAGTAGTGGTTTGATGTATTATTCCATTACTTTTAAGAAACTCAGAGAAGCTAGAGTTGACATATTCAAGGCCTTTATCAGAGCGAAGATATTTGATATGAAATTCTAACTGTTTTTCTACTTGATTTTTGAACTCTTTGAATTTTTCTAGAGCTTCTGATTTCTTATGTAAAAAGTATACAAATACCTTTTTAGAATAATCGTCGATAAACGTCATGAAGTAATTTGCACCTCCTAAGGATCTGGTCTCTATTTGACCACAAATATTTGAAGGCACCAATACTAATAATTTTGTAGTTTTGGATTCATTATGTTTAAATGGCAAGCGTTTCTTTTTCCCTTCTAAGCATGTTAGCCAAGTTAATTTATCATCTTTCTTAGATATTTTCACATCATTAGTGTTTTTTACTATTTTAGTCAAATCTTGAAAATTTAGGTGAGCCATGCGTTAATGCCATATATAAACATCCTGTTCATCAACATCTGGTATGTATACATGTTCAAATTTTATATCTAACTGGTACATATTGTTGATTAAACGAGCAGTTGCGACAATCGCACTGTTTTTATTCATTATAATACAGCCTTTACTGTTGAATGTTACTTGATCTCCATTCTTGATGATCTGACTGACAGATACTAGGTTTGTGGCCAGTTCTGGCACATAAAGTACATCTTGGAACATAATTTCATTGTACTGACCTTTGTCATTGCATACTTTGCACTGAACTGTGAACTGATAATAACTTGTCATTTGCTATCTTTATTGTCTTTATGATAGGTGTTTTTGCATTTTTCAGCATGTTATTGCATTTGGTCATATGCGTTGATGCACCAGAGTACATATGCCATGAATAACCTGAGTTTTCAGAAGCTATGAAAGCAGCGGCATAGCTTGAACTTTGTGGATTCTTCTGTTTTGTTTTAGACTTGCACTGAGCACCTATTAGTCCATATTTGTTGCAATTGAAGCACTGAGGACCTTTTTTAAATAGTTCATTTTATCCTTTGCTTCTATGATTTACTGAAAATGCATTTGAATTATTCTCAGTCATTTTACATCTTGTAAAATTTTAGCTTTAACGGAGTCTGCATTTATTTTCATGCCTAAACTTTCTATTGCAATGGTAATAGGTTTATAACTTTCAGGAAGACCGGAGAGCAGCAGTGTACCTAACCACTCGTCGACTTTGAAGCCAATATTACGGAGCTTGTGAGCTGTAGTCATGATCTTGCTCACATTTTCTTCTACATTGTTGCATCCATCTTGGTTATACATAAATCCCCCAGCAGTCTCAAGCGGCGTGTCAGTCCCGAGTCATCAAAGGCACTTGCCAATTTATCCCACACTGCTTTTTCGGGAGGTTGCTTCTTGAATGTGGACGTAGTTCACTCAGTCCACTAGTAGAATAATTTTGAACTTCGCTTTCAGGTCGTGTTTAGGGTCAACAGGGATGCCAGTTTCGTATTCGATACAGAGCTCCTCATGCTCCAGATAAGTTTTAACTGCGAATCTCCAGGTGCTGTAGTTCTCCCGACCGGTTAATTTCTCAATCAGGGC
Source organism: Eumeta japonica (assembly GCA_005406025.1). Lineage (NCBI taxonomy): Eukaryota > Metazoa > Arthropoda > Insecta > Lepidoptera > Psychidae > Eumeta > Eumeta japonica. The sequence continues at coordinate 267,640 of BGZK01000581.1, read as the reverse complement.
TAGTGAGTTATTTGAAGACATTTTCAACGTATATTTTGTTGAACAGAGTCTTATTTTCAGAAAAAAAAATGTTCACATGCACTTTTAGGTTACGTTTTATCCAGTTCGTACTATTTGTTTATATCTGGAGAACTATGTCCACATTAAAAACCACGGACCTCTGCTACCATGTTAACCTGTGTGGACAGAAACACAATTTTACACAATAAACTTATTTATTAATTAATAACTAAATGTACAACTTTTAAATAGATGTTTTAGCATTAAGAATTTGAGAGTGACAGACGACCAAAAATTAAAGAGGGCGCCAAAGCACATACAAGCCTATAAAGACAATACTGAAGGCGCGAAATTTAAACGTACAATTGACATTTTAATATAGTAAACGGAGTAAATGTGTACGGTTTAATTTTCCGTGAGGTGACTTATGACGGTAATTAAAAAAAATTAAAGTCCTTTCAAAAAATTCTTCAATAATATCACAAAATTAATATTTTTTTAGTTATAAAAAAAATCGAGTTTTATAATGAAACGTTGTTTTTTTTTAAATATTTGTAGAAAATATTTGAATTTTCATTAATAAAATGGCAAATTAATAAAAATAATATTGAAAAAAAAAATATCTTTTGACTTTGGGAAAAATTGTTATTATGGTTATAAAATTATTATTTTGCATAAATACATGGATATGTGAATATGCAATAAAAAACGAAATTAAAGCTTAAGCATAAAGCATATAAATAATGTCATTATTTGTGCAGTGAGGAGATTTTTATTTTTTCTACTATAACGTAACTTTTTTTTAAATTTTAAAAAACTGATGACATTACAGGAGAATAGGCAAAGTTTAAAAAAATAGTTCACAATTGTGCCAAAACTGTATAATGATTAAAATTATAAAAAATAAAAAGAAAAACGTTATTTTAGGATCTTATCAACCGATAGCTCTTAATTTTTTGCCTAGAACCTAATAGAAAATTTAAATCAATTGATTTACATGTTTAAGAAATTTTTGCTAATCTTTTTCTTCTTTTAAAAAATTGATTGAGTTAGGAATTTTGAAATTTGTAGGATCTTATTATTCAGTTAACACCTACAAATCGTATTATTGTGTTATTTAAAAATCATTTGAGGGAAATTTCAAAATACATATACGCCTAGGGCCTTTTGAACAAAATTTTATTCGTCTGTTTCTGACAAATAGAAATAAGAGTTTAAAAAAAAAACATTAGTTCTATTATTATTTAATAAATAAAACTGTTGATCAAGAAGTCAGTACTCATCTATCAATATCAATTTACAAGTTTAATCAAATATTCATCTCAGAAAAATTGTTATTAATTTACGCTTCAATTTACAAAAGAAAGATGATAACCGTTGTTCGCTGTTAAAGCTTTATTACAAGTTTGAAGCCCAGACGTCTACAAACAGTAATTTTATTTCTCACGAGCAACGCCTGTTTTTACACCAAACCAAGCTTCCATCATTTTTATAAATGACCATCATGTTATATATAACTCTGAATCTTTAGATATTGATCAGAGGAACGGAAACTAGTATATCAATTTCGTTGATGATGCGTAAAAACCTTTAAGGTCATAGCAGACAAAGGCAAGACCTATTCGATCACTTTGGCCCAATTTATTTCGGTGGAAATTGGAAGCTTCATGTAGAAAATTCACCAGCAGCGGGCGGTCGGGCCGATATTGCTCGCTCACTTATGAGCGCTCGCCACCGGAGAATGTTGTTATCAGAGATTTTATGAAAACAGACATCGCATATGGCGACATGTAGGTATGTGAATATTCCGAGAGGACTATCGGCGGACGCTCAAATTATTATATATAGTATTCGAACATAAACTGGATCACTTTGTTAATGAAAAAAAAAAAAATAATAAAACAAAACCGACATAGAAATCAGAAGAAGGTAAAGATAATCGATTTGTTCAATAGCAAAACGGTACCCTACGCACATTTTACAATAGCTTAATATACCACTACCAAAGTTTCAAATCAATAAGTGGTAGTGCTCTTTTTACGTAAAATAATTTAGAATAATAAATAATATGAAATTGTCTAAAACCAAGGGTTTTTCTGTTAATCATGCTCGTATTTGCATTCAAGTAATATAGAAAAACGTTGTTTCTACGATAGTTGTTTATACAAAAATGTATATATTGTCTACCGTTTTGAATCTTTTATTTCAAATCAACCCGCTTTATTGTTTACCCAACTATGATTTTATAGCTAGAGTAATGCTTTAGGTTTAAAAATTAGGGTGACACTGAATTTTTTTTTCTATCAGATTACTTGTTTTAGGTCTTTCCACTACTTTGTGGCCTTAATCTAGGTATCCAAGCACACGACATGATCAGATTTCTTGAAACGAATAATTAGCATAATTATAGCGAGTGTTACACGAGTGAAATAAGTGTATTCTGATTAAAAATAAATGCTGCTAATAATCCGCTAAGTAATCGTCTACATTGATTGTAAAAAAAAATCCTTTTTTTTGTACGACGCCCTTATAAAAGTGGTATCACTAAATTAATAAATGTCTTATCAAATAATGAATCCTGCTTTTATTATGGTTATTTTTATAGTCATTTGAAGAATAGTTTCATTTCACGTAACCCCTAAACTTTAAATTAAATTGTAGGTAAGCACATTTTCAACAGCTGTCGATCTTATAAAATCGGAACTAGACTTAATCTTTGTGTTAAAGCCAGAATCACAAGTACTTTTAAATCACAAATGTAAGATCGCTTGTGATGCCGTTATCAAGTTGACCTACTCAGTAAAACAATTAAAGTTAATTTTTCCAAAAAAAAAACGCTTAAATCCAAGAGTGCACAGCTACTGAACATTGCTGATGATGAAGACCATAAACATATCTTTTAAATCACAATAACATATGTGAACTGTTACCCTAAAAGTAGTCAAAAAGCAAATAAGCGAACACTTTTTTGTGAAAATCTATATGTACTTATAGCATTGATCCTCTCAATATTGAATTTATATCTATAGATTTATGACTCAATTATAAGCACGGCTATGCCATTACTCAGCGCGATATCGAGGCGTTCTAAGATATATGACTTTATTATAAAAATGCGTTTTGTTATAAAAGCGGAATAAGTGTAATTTTTAATATTAAGGCTTATTGAACGATATCTTTCCGTCCACGGTTTCGTCCGCGTGGACATAAAATGTGTCCTTTCATCTTTTATGTTGAACGATTTTGCTGTCAATTGCAATATCCTTCCCGTTTTCAATTCTGATCATAATATTGTTTCTGGTTTAGAAAGAAAGAAAGACATTTATTAATTGCTCAGAGACAAGTTACAGCTATATAAAAGAATACATGACGTGAAACCTAATATTAATATTTTTAAACATAGGAGACTATCGAACTGAGAAAGTCTCCTTAGCAGCTAAATGGCCACTGTCTCAGCTTTGCAATGGGTTGAGGAAACCCAGAGCGCTGATTTCATTCAGTGCCAACATCCACGCAGGAGCACCGCACCGAGCTTTTATACATATATATCATAGTTATACTCCCGCCCGAGAACACAGCATTTTATTAAATAAATTAACTACATACATATCGAATAATAACCTATCCATAAACAGATGCTCAATAATTTTATTGCATCTATTATTGTGATTACTATAACAATAAATACCATTGTCTATATTAAAGATTTTATCGTAACACTAGAAACTATTACGTATAATAATAAATGAATACCAAAATATACGATATAACTAGTGAGACTCTTATATAAATTAATATATTGTGTCAGATATGTATTAATTAGAGCGAAGGATATTAATGGTAACTTAGGTATGCTGTAACTGTAACAAATAATCCTTCAGTTTTCGTTTAAAAGTCTAGTGGCCGCAACGCGCACACGCGGAGGAAAATCATTCCAACATTTCGACGCTGCAAACCTGAAACTGCCACGGAACGCTGCGGTCCGGTAGGACAGCCCTTGTACTTGCACTTGTCAAATGACCACTTTAATTTGTTAAATTAGTAACTAGGAGTTTCCACCTAACAGCACCAAACAACATCTCTGCAAGATGTAATTGTCACCTCACTCGCGTTTTTAAAATGTTTGTTTTATTTAAATATGACGTGACACGGGAACGGGGAGGAATTAGGAAACAAAAACAAGCACACGCGTTCTGGCTCGCCGTATGAATGTTTGCGAACGACCACCTATACAGTTCCCATAGACAATGTGACAATAATCAAATTTTGACATTGTGAGTGATTCGTAAAGACAGACACGCATGTTAACACTGACATAATCACGCATTGAATATAATATCTTAAGCCTTCAGAAGCAGTTATTGACCACACCTAAAATATGGTTTTCAAATTTCAATTCAGGCACCATTAACAGACCCAGATTTTTGACTTTGGTCACCCTTACTATTGGTTTATCACTAATGACAAAATTTTTGTCATGGTTTCGATCCCGGTCACGTTCTTGATTCTAATCTAGACCCACACTAGATTCCACCCTGGTCCCGTCCTCAATTTCTCCCCCTTACTTGCATTTGCACTATTACTTGGACTATGATTATACTTGCATTCCTCCGAACACTTGGTGTTCAAAAGTCAAGTGCAGATTTTTGTTTATTTATTTTTTTTCTTTTGAACGTAGTTGTTCGTTCGTATTGTGACGCCAACCGTTAATCGAGAATAACTTTTTCCTGACATACGATTTAAATTAAATAAAGCCTATTACATTCTGCTCCAAGCCAAGGCTTATCTATCTGTGAAATTAGCTTTAAAATCTTTTCAATAATTTTAGTGATAAGCAAACAGATACAGCAAAAAAAATTATGTAAAAATAGTTGATTTTTCTCATATTACCTGTCTTAATGTTTTTTCTCCATTTTCTATAGATACCTTCAATGTTACGCACAATGTTATGATACATACCAGGTTTTAATGTCTTGATATATATATACAGATGATTTTAATATAAAACTCTTGCTTAAGATATGATGCTTGGCTTAAGACACTTAAGATACAATACCTATACTTTAAGAAATCAACTTATAATAATAATTAATTGCGTTAAATTCACTGAAGCGTAAGTATATACGTTGGATAACTTAAACACGAACACTTTTCAGCAAATATACGATACGAGTTTGAGGGCAGTTCGGGGCGCCCGAGATCAAAAGTTCAGCCGGCGGGCCCCATGATTAAGGGTCGAGTATTGGTGGAGTGGACAGGCCGGCTCCGAGGACCATCTTTGTGAGGGTGCTCATCTTAACGACTCGCTCTCTATGGCCGCGAGGGCCCTTCATTCCTTACAAACCCTGTATTTTATAGTCCACTAATTTTTTTTATGTCTTCGAATATATCCGAAAGCGTCGCGGCATTCCGTCCGGGGCGGCGGCGCTTTCGTCGCTGATATCAATTTCGTGTAGGAAATTGAAGGAATTATAATGTACGGGTGTATGTGCGTATTTTATTATCGTCGGTTGCTTCTTACGGCAGTACTTTGTTTTTAGATTCCCGGATATAAAAAGAAAACGCTTATTTCCTGTTTTAGGAAAGAATTAATATAAGCAAAAAACGTGTCTTTAATTTCTGAAACTTTACAATAAACCAAAAAATTTTTTTCTCGTGTGAATATTTTGTTTGTAACTTTGCAATACTTCGTTTATTCACTTTTACATCAATGATGTGAAGGTTATTCGCATCATTGTTTTAAAGTGGATGAAAGGAAAAAATGTCTTGTTTAATAATGGTTGTTGACATTTTTTGCTTGATCTGCTGACAATCACAGTCACTCGAGGTTAACAGATCTATAACATTGCTTTCTGTTAAAAATAAACTGGTATAACGTAAGTAATTATTTTATACTATTTTGTTTTAGTAATGCTACACTTTTCTTTAAAAAAAATTAGAAATACAATGGAATTTCTTTACTTTTTGTTGCGTGCGTGCATGCGTGAGCGCATGTGTGTGTCTTTACAAAAACTCAAAGTACCTCAGCCAAAGAGCTGACGTGCTTTGAGAATATCAATCGTTTTTTAGCAATTATTTGACTATAGTTCATGTGTATATATCAGCGTTAATTCATTTCTGCTCGAAAATTTATAAAGTATTATTTAAATTACAATCACGAGTCATAAGTGAGATAAAAATCAATTCAAACAATGTAGAACTTAAAATCCATCTAAATGTATAATAATGAAAATGACAATACAAAAAGTAACCTTTAATCACAGCACATTCGGAAAAAAGAATTTTCAACGAAAAGCTCACAGGAAAACCGCACCGAGTGGTTTTGTGCAACGTGCGCCTGCGGCGAATCGAAATAGGTTGCGGTGAGGTTTAAATTAATTTATTACGTTTTTCTCACGTTTGCAGGCATTAATTATTATGGCTTATCAAGACTCATCGAATACCATGAGCCTTTGACATGACATTAAAATAGAGTTGATAGCCTTTAAAATGGCTAATAAATTAAATTGTCGGTGTTTTAATTTGACCCCATTATATGATAGTACATAGAGACGTTGTTACAGACATACTACTATTGTCCTCACCTTTATCACTAATATTATTGAAATTTCGCACATGATCATAAGAACATTCATTAAAATACTTTATTCTTATGGTTTATACGAGGGGCAAAGGCTTCTCGGATAAGAATAGGAAACCTAATGGAAGGTGGGTCGGGTCGATGGAAGTGGGAAAGAGGAGCATGGGTCATCAGAACTCCCACTCGTTGAACGAAATGCAACATTGCTTCACGTATTGCCTCACGTCCGTATTTTAAGTGAATTACCAAAGAAGTGTAATGAGTGTGAATCAAAACTAAAAAAGTAGTATTGTCTATTAAGATCGTTAAAATGATGATAGCGCGATATGAAGAAGTTGTTTTGAGCACTGAAAGTAGGATAAAAATCAAACTACTGAGATTAACACTGAGTGACTCTGGTCTTGATTGTGGTCGACTATTTATAAGAATCCTTCGGCAATACATATATATGATATATATTAAAAATTATTTAACCGAATTATATTTCGCGAAGAACTTGGTAATTGATAATATTTTCTCCATAAAAGCAGCCATCAGCAGTAATATCTGTGAGGTCTCCGGACGGAAATTGTTGCGCGCTGCTGCGGACGGAAGCTGTGGACGCAAATGATAAAGAGCTTCAACTGAGCAGTAATCTTGGTGTCCTGCGCGATCACGTTTAAACGCAATATTATTTTTTTTTAGAAATAATTTTCATAATTCCTTAACTTGCAAATATATATTATATGTGTGTATCTTCCTACTAAGGAATCTTGGTAGAAATTGGAATCGTAAGCGAGATTAAGATAATAATCAAGAGCAGACTCGGTTCGAAATTATAATAAAGGAGTTCATTCAAGTCTAGAAGGTAAGTTCGGTAGTAAGCTCGGGTGAAAGCTAGTCTCTTTTAATCTTGACTATAATTCAGTAAGTCTTAGCATTGATGGACGAAATTTAATTATATGCGGGCTAACATATTTTATTTAAAGAAAGCCCACCAGGGAGGTAAGTTTTAGACCACGAAGAAATGAATATTGAAAACAATTAGAAAGAATAAGAAATGCCTTATAATAGCAGAAAAGCAAAATAACATACTTAAATGAGTATGAATATTCGACATTGATAAACTAATGTAGAAATGGATAGGGCACATCATTTCCATTAATAAAAAAAAAATATGACTAAAAAGAAGACGGAGTCAGTCAAGTTAATAGATTCATCAATCGACCAGCGCAATGGAGGCCAAAGCGGCAAAGAAGATGAGAGTATGAGCTGAAATGGTGTAACAGCACTGGATAACAATTGGCCGAGATAGACGACAACCGAAGTTGCTGATCCTTCAGCAATGACGTGCCGATTGCCGCTAAAGGCTGCAAGAAACTGAAAAAAATATTTGTAGAATTTGAAGTGACGGCAAAGAAAGACCGACGAGTGGAGGTTAACGGCTCGGAAGTGGAAACGCGTTTTATGTTTAGGCAGGCGAAGCCCTTTTGCTTGTTTCTAATTTCAACAAATTAATTCGTAATAATGTATTAATGAGCCCATACAATTTAACGTCTCATTTATGAATTTGTGTTGCTGCCACGCAAAACCGAAAAGAGGGATTAACAGCATTATACATGAAATAACCCATTTGATATTCATTAAAGGGCATTAATGGGTATTCTGCGGCATTGAATCTGTTCATTACCCGACCCGCAGTTTCAATCGCGGCACACTTCAAACGTTAATTCCATAATAATTTGTCAGTGGCCGAGTATTTATTTATACCAATTCTGATATTGATTACGGGTTTCATCGTACTGAAATGGAGCGAGCGGATCATGAAATTATTGCCATATAATATTTTGAATATAATAAATGCAAGGCGTATATTTTTTTTGAAGCGTTTATCAAAAACACTAATCTGAAACTATGCAATACAGTACAGTCTATATAGGCCAACATAATTCTATTGTACTTTAGTATTACAATTAATAAAAAATCAAAAATAAATTTCAGTTCTACATGAACTCGTTTTATCTGTAATCAAAACGATTGGATTAGCAGTTCCAATTAAAGCTTTCAAACACTTGGTCAGATAAGTGTTATTTAAACTTGTAACTTTATTTCTATGTATAAAATAATTTTATTTGATTATATTAAGCTATTAAACGCAAGCTTAATTCAATTTTAAGATTAAATTAAGGTTTCTTACATCAAGTGTAAGAAACTTTAAGTTTTATTTTTTTTTGATTTAAGTTTTATTTTACAATCTCAAGGTTTATTTTATGATGACCAATTAAAAAATCGAAATACTGCTATTCAAGAGCATACCCATTCACGATAATGTGTTTAATTTGTTCATCTGATGCTTATAAAGCAATTCGCTGTCCGTGGATCGCGCGCCACGCCTCGATATCAATCCCCATTTGAGCTCGTCCGGGGTGTCTGTCAATCTGTCACAGGCTTAAAAGCTCCGTGAATTTCACGCCACAAACAAAGGTGTTTTCACGGCATCGGATAATTGGTTTCCACACAGCACGTATACGACAGGAGACGCATGTCGCTTCGTTATAATATATGTACAAACATATTTAAATATTTAAAAAAATGTTAGGCCATATTTTTGTTATTGTTTAAAATTTATTATTGACTTTCAGTTAATAAAAATAAATCTGGCAAATTATCGACTTTGCTGGTCAGACCCAAAATTTCTCGCATTGTTTTAACAATATAGTGTTTGAGCGCGATAGGCGCGAGTTATCCTATACATTACCAATTAAGTTGTAATGTTAACCTTTGCTCGAATTTCCCTTTAACATTTTAGTCGTTGTTAGAATTTCTTCAACTCTGATTTAATTCAAATAAATATTTCTCAGTATATCTAAATCAAATCAACTTTCCCGTATTTCTACAAGTATACAATTAGATAAATATTATTTATTGTTTTCGCACATTATTTCATTGAACAAATTTAAGGAAACTCCAACACGTTGTAGTATTAAACGTTCTGTGAGTAATTTTACGTATATACGTGTCATATACAAAAATCGTGCTCAAAGATCTCTTTATCTAGACTTTGTAAAATTGAAATTCGTCTTTAAATTCATCGGCGCATCCGGTTCAACCCTATGCAATATTTTCAAGTTTATCGTTTTCTTTACAACCACCGTTTATTCACCTCTGGACGTAGATTACCCTCAAGAATACAGTTGCATCGATATTTCTCACGTTTGGCTTAAAGTGTCTAAGGAATTTCACATGTTTTGAAAATTGTCGTACCTCTTTTACTGATTGCTCATTGCATAAAAATATTCAACCTAAAAGCCTAATAAAAAAATTATATTATAAATTTCTTCAATTTAATATCTTACTCCATACATTTTTATCAGTTTTGTTTGTCGTATTGCGAATATGATATGTAGTAGTCTCTATTTTGAATCTCATATATTTTCATATTTCTATTGTATCTCTCACGAAATTGAGATGAATCCCTTGATGCTTTGAGATGAATCACCAAAGTTGGATAACGCGTTTTGCATATTGAGCTCTGTAAAGGAACAAACTTGCATTGCATATATATTATACATACACGTTACGTATATACATAAAGTCCAACAAACGTATATGTGTACAATGATCAGTCTCTTATCCTCTTTTTACGTCGCGGAGTCGGTTTAAATAATGGAGGATATTGCAATGAAGTGTAGAGGCTATACAGTTGTTTAAATATAAAGAAACCTAATCATGATTTTAAAAGACTATATTCAACGATATCTTATTGACAGAATTAATTGATATTATTTTTTGTTTGTTACAACAAATTGCTTCTAGCGATGTTCATCCCGAATTTTTGTTAATGTAAAATTTTCAACGATGCTTGTTAGATCAAGATGAATGTACTGATGTCGTAACGATAGAAAATGGACAAGGTATCTCTGGTATGGAGTGCCATAAAAAAACAAAGTTATACAGAAACAATACGAAATAGTAAACTTGTGTAAATGTATACAATGTTACTATATAATATACGATTATATGTATTAATATTATATACTAATGTACGTACCCGTCCTTTACGTCGAGCAGTCGGGTTTAAAAGAATTCGCATCAAATCATGTTAGACTGTGAAATCGTTATCACGTACTAGTATAGTACAATTAAACACTAAGACTACGCATAGGCTGGAATATTATCTACTTCACGCGTTATACAGTGTGCGTATAGTGTAGCTGCTGTGGGAGCGAAATTAGTGAGGGTCGCAGAATAATCGTTTGCAGATGCAGTAAATTACTTAGAATATTTTAAAAAACGTAGTATAAAAAATGTGGTGTGATTTTTTTCTATAAGGATGTTTAGCTAAATTACATTGAATTTTAAATTGTATTAAAGTGAAACTTCTTCAGGTACGTAAGGGAAAAATTTAGTACGGTGTTAAAAGAAGTCACATTCTCTCCTAAAGTTTGACAGCAAAAGTTTGTAATAATAAATGTATCATCATAAACGGAGTCGAATAATAATTATAAAAACAATAAACTAGATTATACTATTTGTATTTATCTAACTGATAAATACAAAAGATAAATACAAATAAATAAATACAAATTATATAAGATCTATTTAAAACGAAAAAAAATCTTTTACTCAAAACTCATTTACCCTAATTATTTTCAAAATCAAACACAAAAATCGGCCCCTTTTTATTAAAAACCGGCTAAGAGCATCTTGGACTAAACTCAGTATAGGGTTTCGTAGCCGTTACTACAAAGAAATGCACAACAGATGAAATTTAGTACTGTGAAATTTTGGATAGTTAGGAGGTACACTAATATTTTTTTTTAGTTTGCAAGTGTAAATGATAGATTTTGATCAAATAATTTTACAGCTATATTTTATACAAAGTTTATATTAAATAAATTTACTGTAATTCATTTCTATTTTGATGTATTTGTATTTACCTAAATACAAAACTATGTTTTAAATTCTAAGTGCGTTAAAACACAACCAAAACACTTATTACAGTATCAAAATGTAAAAATACGATCTGAAGAAGTGCACCAGCAAAAGAGCGTATCTTCATGGCACTTACGTCCTTTTGTTCAGAAGCATAGTTTTTCGGCAATATCTGAAAAATGATATATTCCATCACGGTGAAAATAAATAATTGTCCTTAAGATATTTATTAAGTATTGTGTTTGTAATTTTTTTCATATTTTTTGGGCATGCAGTTTATGATAAAAAGGAGCGACACAATTTTTGTTATTTTCAGAACTATAATTTCCGAAATTATTAACGTAATCAGAGAAATTACCTAAAAACCTTAAATAGTTTCTTGAACGAACTGTCGAAATATATGTCACAAGTTGACGTTCGCTGAAAAAAAAAAGAATTCAGTCTGTTACATGTATGCAGTGGCCCCCCTAGAAGAGTTTATTTTTGTAATTTAACTACCAAGCTTAGTAGGCGCTTATACAAGACATATATGCTTCAAATTTTACCAATATATCTACATCTTGTAGTTTTTGAACAGAATGCCTGTCACCTGACGGATTGATGGACGGATATGACTAAATCATAAGGGTTCTGTGTTTGCCATTTTGGTTACGGAACCCTATTAAAAATGATATTTAATTTAAAGAAGTTTTAATTCTCACTACATTTTCAAATTTATTAATAAGAGTTAAAAAAAGATTAATTTTTACCAGCGGGTTTCGCTCCGATAGATTTCGGCATTTAATTCATTATTATCACTCATCATCTCACGATATCTTTTCGTGGACCTTAATTATGATTAAAATCGGTTGAATCTTCAAAAGGTTAATATACAAGCGGATAAACGAAATACGGATTATTTTACATAAATTATATATTAAGCCTGTGTTATGGCCACAGAGACAAAGACATCAGATCTGATGAACAGATTTTAATTTTTTTTTCTACAAATTTAAAAAATATTTTGATTTGACGGCTTAATTCTAAAGAAATAAATGTGAATTGAAAATAAGTATTAACCCTAGATCACTAAGCTTCGTCGAATCGACGACGCGAATTCGAAAAAAGTGTCATAAATTTCGAGTGCGCGGCCGCACCTATTTCAGCTCCCGTGTAATCTCAGTTGATCCGCTGCCCCCGCGACAGACGGTAGTGCTTTTTGTGTGGGAGGCCTGTGAGCACCAGACCAGCGACCATGGCTCGTCGCATCGACGAAGGTTAGTATTAACGTTACATTTTGTACTATTGTGTTTCTTTTTTTTTTAAGTTTATTTTTTAGTTTTTACAATGTAAAAGTAATTATTTTTTAATACAGATACGATTCTTCAGCTATTATTATCAGATAATAGTGATGAAGAAAATTCATCAGAGAGTGAGAAGGAAGACCACATCGAGGTTGATCCCGCTTATGAATCAGTTAGTTAGGATGAGGTCTCTTCTTTGACACAATATCCACCTCCAGGTCTAGACGTTCAGGTAAATGACCACGCATCTCCATCAATTGAAAATTTGTGCCATATGCCCGTCAGCAAAACGAAGGATGACGAAATCTACTTGCTACAAGTGCCATAAATCATTGTGTGGCGAACACAAACTTGACGTGTGCCACAAATGTCTTAGTTCATAGTCTTTTTACCAAATTATGTTTTTTTTTGTTAATTTCATATGTTACTTTTGATTATTTGAGTTTTTTTCGAAGAATTATGTTTTAGTTTTTGATTGGTAAGCATTTAAAAAAACAAATATCTTTATTTTGAGCGAAAAATATGATCTCAGTAAAAAGTCTGATTAAGTAATAATTATGTGATTTAAATAAATAAAAATGTTATTTTTTTCTAAGTAAATAAATATAATAAAAAAATATGTAAAAGAAATTAATATTTTATTCAATAAAACCTTATAAACCTACTTTTTTGACAGCGTAGTCGAAACGACGAAGGTTAGTAATAAGCGTTGAAAAATAAGGTTAGTGATCTAGGGTTAATTTCATTTTTGAGCATGTCAAATGAAGATTCTTAAGTTTTTCTTCAAGAATATATAAAATGTTACGTCGTACTATATAAAAATTAGTTATCTTTGAGCTTATCTTTGAAAGCATAGCTCAGAAAAATTTGAAATAAAATTGCATAGTCTTTACGAAAGTATAAAAATTGACATGAAAATGACTATGGTTTGGGTGCCTTTTTTTTGCAGTGATAATGTCTAAATCGAATAATTTATGAGGATATTCTTTACAATATAGTCAGAGACATCTCAAACACACCAAATTCATACGTAAAAATTGTTCTACGGAAAATTAAACACGCAAGTTCGACACGAATCTGTCCGAATTCACGGCGTCTATAGTTGAGTTACAAAGACCAGTGAACTTCAAAACTACTATAATGACACTTACAACAAGATAAACAAATTTCTATCATGTCTCTCATTTGACAATCTTCACGTCATCAAGTAGCCCTATTAAAATCGACCCTACAGTTACGGAATTCAATGGCATAGCTTACTCTTAAAATAAATGTAACGTAATGAAAGACGCCTTGAAAATTACCCGACGTTTCTAGATATTTGAAATGCTGCTCGCCGTACTGTAATCAATTTTTAGGTGATGGGTGCAGACAAACAATTGCAATTGTTATTTATTTATTTGATTATTAGTGAATTATTAAATGAAATGAAGTTAGTTCAAATTGGAATTCGAAATCATTTTTTAGATTCAATCACTCAAATGGCACAGGGTAAATGTTTATGTAAGTTAATTCAGATGGTCAAAATTTAATCTAAAATTACTACATGCTCTGTATCGATAAAAAGTTTAATAGTTTGTAGAGATCAAAAGATGTGTATCAAAGTGATTCATCATATACAATATATATATATATACTTGTTTTAGAAAAGACGCGTAGTACCCTTTGATTCGCCAGAAATTAACATTTATTGAATTCAAGACGAAGGCAATATGAAATTAAGATCATCAATTAATATATAACACCCTCTCTATTTCACTTCTGTTTGGTGTGGATATTAATACATTAATACGTTTTCTTATAGAAATCGTTATGTCTATATAAATAATATTTTATACATTATTACATACATACATGTTTTATATAAACACACTAAATTTCGGATAGACACAGAGCAGCCAGAATTAATAGTCTGGTTCCACAGTGCATTTATCCACTTTTTTCGATTATTTTGCACAAAAAATTATGATTGGGGTGTCATTCGATTCGAAATAATATTTAAAAACATTTTGAAAAATACCAAAGCCCGCTCTTAAAATTGTGAAAGTCATAAAAAATTTAATAAATAAAAGAAATTTGGTTTTTAGCGAATATTTCAAAAACTATTTAAGACATTTAAAATTTGTAAAAAGATTCATAAAGAAGAGAAAATTTCCTAAAACAAAGTTTTACCTCCGCCAAGTCTATGGCCAATATTTAGAATTATAATAACGCAGTGAAAATAGGGCAAGAAACGGGTGACGCAGCGGCCGAGTGGGCTGGAAAAAAATTTTTCGCCATTTTTTTCAATTAGTTATACTACTGTTAATTAAGTAAATTTTAAAAGATATACATTTACCTATATAAAAATCTGGATAATTGTTAAATTGCAAACTTAGATTTTTGTACTTCTTGAGTCCATTTTTTTAAATAGCTATGTAATATATTTATAAGATCAGGGGTTCTTCATAAAGCACAACACAATGTGATTCATCTAAAACAGAGATTTATTTATGAAATACAAATCAGTTTCACATGAAATATAACAATTGAAAAAAGAAAAATAATAAAAAGGTGGTTACCTAAAACAGAGAATCGACAATTAAATGTTCATGCCTTACTCATCTTATTACAAAACTTCAATCGTCTTTTGCACAATAGACTTAGGTAAATTCACAACGATAACTTTTATATAACACTTAATTTTTAAAGAAAGAAAAAACCACGTTTATTTTACTAATCATAATTCGGTCTTGTTTCTTTTCTCTTACTCGTGGCTCCCTCTTGTCAATGTCATTGTCATTGTCAACGTCATTATCAACATCACAAAGGTTTCATATTTTTGTTGGAAAAATTAAAAAATATTTTCTACTTTTTTTTTATTCGCAATTGAATATTTGAAAAAATAAAAAAAAAGTGATAAATTTCCTTTTTTTTATTTTTAAAAAATTCCTGTAAGAACTTATTTTTAAAATTTTTTTCCATTGTTTAAATAACTGTTATAAATAAATGGATTACTTCTGATATATCAATTTTTTTTTTTTGGTAATCTATTCGTTAATAAAAATAACGATTTTTAAGAAAAAAATCATTTCACATTTATAAATAAATCATGTTTATTAAGTCTATTTAATCATGTACAAAGAGTAAAATTACTTTTACTAATTTTAATAACGAAAACCTATTACATAGCTATTTATAAAATGGAGTCAAGAAGTGAAAAAAATCTATGTTTGCAATTTAACAAGTATCCAGATTTTTAGTGGAAAATGGCACTTCTGAATCAGACTATAAGTAAACCTATGAAAACGGGAATTTTTAATTAAGAAAGCAGCAGAACTGCCAAACCCCATTAAACTCAGTCAATTAAAACAATAATAAAAAAAACACTCCAGAGCATATCTTTCTAACCAAAGTTATCCGGCTTTGTATAGGGATACACATGTAGGCACGCAGACAGGAAGTTCTGAAAATGTTGTTTATTCCATTCATTTTTCTCTTCAAAATTATACTACAGACGTAGAAATTAAAAAAAAAAAACAGGAACACACCGGTATTGCCAGAGAATCCATAGAATCCAGTGGAGACTGGAGGAAAATCTAGAGCCGGGAACAAAAGATAGTATCACACACTCGGCGCTTAATAATATATATATTTCCCCTTGACTTGACAGGTGTGAATTTCGGCTGACGCACGTTGTAGTTGTTAAATTTATGTATGTACACATGGCTCCAGGAATGAACAGCCTTGACTGACAGATCACGACAAAGAAGCCTTACAAACATATTCGAATGGTCATGCAGCAATAAGCGGAGATATATTTAGATGTATCGATACATATCAACATATACACCATATTATATATTAAGATAAAACTATACAATAATTATTATTACAGCTGTTGTTTGTGGTCTCTTGAGGAATCTTGTGATAGGATGTATTCAGATATAACCAGAAAAGCCTAACGAACTTGAACATGAGCGAAATCTGAAATAATTCAATCTGAAATAAAAAGATTGTAGGAAAGTATTTTTAGCAGCGGGAACATTGAAACCCCTATACAGATATGCGTAATTAAATCTTCATCTGCCTTATATTCTGACGGTGGCGCTCCAATCTTAGCAAAGCTAAAGCGAAGAGTTAGTAGCGTTGACTTCTCAAGTATTATAATTATGCTTCTTTTACTTCAATATAATTTATTAAAATTATTTATTTTTGTCAAAGTTTACTATGTTGCGTATCTGTGTATAATTTTGAGACCGACATATATGGGAATAAATACAAATAAAACCGACACATACATGAACCACTTTAACATATTCTCTTTAATAGAAAATTACGTAGTCGACAAAAAATTGTTGAAAGTTGCCAATATTAGATATATCTAGGTTTATCCGTTTGTTCGTCTCTCGGTCATGTCTTCTTCTCAATACTCCGGATGGGAGCTTACCCTTGCCTATGTGAGGTTGGTCCAAGCAGCCTGCGTTACAGGGACTCAGTGCAAGGGCAAGGGACGGGATTTCTTTTAAGACCTGAGAGGGAATTTAGCACTACACATTCTGTTGATGTTTCTGACTCACCTCGTCCGGCATGTGGATTTATAAGGGTGTTTTTATTCACAGTCAAACCAAGTGATAAATAATATCTTCAATTCGCATGAGACTTTAAAAAAAGTCGGTGGTACGATTTAGGGACTTGTCTCTCAGAATACAAGTAAGTGTGTTAAAAGCCACTATCACCGGCGTTCAAGAATAATTCTGTGAATTACAGTTTTTCATCGTCGATGGGGCGGTCGAATGCATGCGCCAAACACCTGAAACAGTAACAGGCACTAGCCTGTATGAAACGGAATTACGACATCATACACACTAACATGATGTTTATTAAGCGTCTGCATGCAGATTATATCAAATAACGATAAAGCAATAAATAGTCAGATGCATAAAAGTACTAGGTTGATATTACGTGAACTTTTATTTTATATATATTGAACTCATAGATTATTATTGGTTGGCGTCGGCGCGCCTTAACTAAATAGAGTCGTCCCTTCAAAACAATATTTCACGAGCTTACCAATTGTTTGGATCCGTGTGCGTAAGGAACGTGTATTCACTTCACTTGGTTGCGTTAGCCGTATTTTAATATTACCATATAATTGTAATTTGCCCAGAAATTAGGTATGAGATGGAATGAATGTATATTATGGGTTATTTTAAATTATGAATGACAGTAAAGACATTTAAAATCACATAATGTTTATAAAACTATATTTCAACATTTTTTTTTTAATTTATTTACAAATCTCAAAATTATAAACAGCTAAATGTATAGTGGGAAAATTACTGTATCTGTAAATGCTTTCGATAAATTTACCTTTTAGACTTACTACTTTGTTGCAACTTTTTGCGTTTTGAAATAAGATGCAGTCTAATCTACAAATATTTTTCGATTACGTTACGGATTAAATTTATTTGATGGTTTAATCCATTGATATGGCTTTAATTATAAAGGAGAAATAAAAATATTTATTTTAACGTAGTTCAAAGTGTAATAAATAACAACATAATTATTTATACGAATTTTACTTTGGTCGGCATAGCTCCTTTACGTATCCTCTGCAAACCACGTTTTATATTGTATAAATCGTCATTATCAAAATTTAAAAAAACATAAAACTGTACATTTTCTGGGTTTCCCACATTGCTCCTGATGACTACTTCGGATAGCATCAGTTCAGCGTTCTAAAATTACTGGATCAGCAGGAAACCTAATAAATATTCATAAAACAAAAAAAAAATCAAAAACTGTTTAAAATACGAATTCAAACACTTGTCAGTTTTTCAATCAGAAGTTTAATTTGAATAGGAGCATCCCGATAGGTTTTTGATACTTATTTATTATGAAGGAAAAAGTTCTTAATTAATTTTGTGATAAAATTATAAATAATTGAAGAAATTTAAAAAAAATTTAAAGTGGAAAAACTACTGTGCATTATATATTCATTTTTTATTAGTAATGGGGAATATTTTTTTCATTTTAGGGTAACACTTAACTCGCATTTTACTGTTATTTGAAATTGATGATTTATAAACTTGGTTAGCTTTAAATTTATACTTACAAATAAAATGTGATTCTAAAGTCTTTTTTTATTTTTACAGGAATTATTTTTACATAAATTTACAGCACAAGCCTGTATTTTAAAAGAAAAATATAACAACTGATTTTCCGATAGCTTCGAAAACGTGAATGACAGTCGATTTGTCAAAGCGTGCCTGTTTAGGCTTGATACGCGCCGCCGCTGACCAATAATAAATCTAATAATAAATAATTTGAACTATATGAAAATACATATGTTAAATTGAATTACTGAATTGATCATGAACCTTAAATACTTCATATAAGAGAAAACCACTAAAAACATCGAAGTCCGTCATACTTCGTGACAATTAGCAATAGCCACAAAATTTCTCATGACAATTATTAGATAATTTATTCGTAATTAAAAATAACTTTATTAAAGTAAATTATCACGCCCGAATATAATTACTGCGGGCTGATGAAACTTTTCGCGGGTAACGACTCTATTCACGGGACGGAATTGCGTTAAATTGGAAAATCAGTGAGCAGAGACATCGGAAAATTACATTTCTTTCACGCAACCGCGCGAGGCGCGATCGAGAGCGATAGCGCTCTGTTGTCTATTGAAAATACATATACATGTATACGACTCCATACTTTGTGTCGATTTCGAAAGAATGCGAAGTCGAACTTATCTATGGAGTACGTCCCTTTTTTATTCGGAAATGAAGCTTAGATTTCCTGTTATATTATGTTTTACAACAATGGAGGCTTTTAAACAAAATATTGCAATTAAATTGAAAGGTATTATTAAAGCATTTCACAAAAGTATATATAAAAATAAACCCCGCTTGCAACGGAAAAAAATAGATTATGATAAAAGAGTAGGCGGTGTTCATTTATGCGGCGTCAGGTTTACGTTCCAAACCTGAGCACCACCTACGACTTCGCAGTAACCATTAGCTCTAAACCTGTCTAGCTTGTTTGTTTTTTATCGTAGTCGGGTTGCAGGTGTTTTAAACTTTGCTGAGGTGAAACTTCTTTACCGACAGTAATTCTGAAATTTCTCCATGATCCATTTCTGGACAGTGACCGTGCACAATCTGCAAGGGGAACGATCAAGAAAACAATAAAATAGGCTATGGTAGATTTGAAAGTTTAAGATTTTCTGTGGCTCATTCTTATCACCCCGCTACCTTTTTCATCAACCCAATTCCCTTCGATTAGATATTCTGTCTCTACTCGAGCGGACAGCAACGCACCGGCGACTCCTCTGGGGTTGGGAGTGTCCATGGGCGGCGGTGAATACCTCCTCTTTGGTGGCTCGTATATTTATTTGCCCCTCCAAAATGCTATAAAAATATTTAGTCAAATATCGGGCTTATGCTACTTTAATTAAAATTTACATAGTATTTAACATCCTTCAATATTATTCAACATCTATAATTCCTATTCAATGCAGTGTTATCTAAACATACATTCGAATAAGAAACTTAAAATGACTAGCCCATAAAGCTAGCGTATTTTTAAAGTAGCTATTGAATGGAAATTTTTAAGATTAAATTAGCTATTTTATTTGTAATGTACGTTATATATTACCTTTATTTCGGGTAGAATAAAAACCATAATTGGCCAATTTAATATTCGTGACATTTTAATACTATTATGAGCTCTTATTTACACGATAGATGTTGCCCTCACAGATCAAACAACGTAGCCGATAAGCCTTTTGTAGAAAGTTTATTTACTAACAAGCTATTCCGATAGTCGACGGTATTAAAGGAAACCTGGATTGTCAATGAGTGTCACAATAAATAATTATTTATCGGTTTCGCTTCAGAAGAGGATTGTTTATGAACGTTGTGCGGGTAAAGCTGGGTTGTCTAGGTATTATATGCAAACCCAACTTGACGGTTTAGCTCTAAGTAACTAGAATCCAAGTATGTTAACTGTACAGCTGTTGCAAAGTTTTAATTTAAGCGGTAACATCGCTCCAACACCCATTATCCTTTCTCTAGAGGAATTCTGTACGATTAATCCTGTTAGAGAGTTTCACTGTGTATCTTCACGGTGGATCCCAGGTGTGGAATAAGAAGAAATAATGTTAAAATTTAAATCTAACGTTTATTCATGTCGAGCGTGAGATTCTCGACTGGATGTAGATTCACTTGTATGAACAAAAAAGAAACTATTTAGGTACTTGTACAATCTTTTGGAAAATTTTATTACAAATACATTTTCTAGTCATATATAATCATACGAAAACCGAATTGGCGGTGGCATATTAAAAAAGGACCAACTTTTTAAGAACCCGAAATCGACAAGCTTGCATGAAAAGATTAATGAATGACAGTGAAGCAAAAAGAGATATGCAAAGATCGTACAACGTAGAAATCTATAGTCTCTACCTACCCTTCTCAGAAATAGGCGTGAGTTTAAATTACATTATGATTACTATTTTATAATACAGAAGGATTTTTCTTATAACTTAGTTCATTTGGGTGGGGGTAGTAGTATATTGTAATTAAATTAGTTGTATAGAAAACAGTGGCGGCGCTAGATCAAACGTGGTAGTCGACGACATCAGCTTTGCGAGGCCTTATACATTTCCCAGTCAAAAAGAAAACGTTACATTAAAAAACTCAATTATATATTAATGTTAACTTATGAAGCTATTCATAAGTTAACATTAACATTAGCTTTCATTGAGCACTAACGCCACCAGCGATAGAAATTTATATGGTGGAGGTTTACAATGATTATGGCACGCGTCACGTACGGTGTTAAATGATTGCAGCCCGTCGCTGACGCTGAGCGCTGTATCTTTGAGGTCTACAACAAAATGATACCATAGTGTGAATAGTTATTGCTACTCTGTACATAAAACGATGATGTCACTTTAATGAGAATTCCTTTAGCTTAAGCAGAACTACCTAAGCACGACAATTACTTACTTATGTTTGTGCTTTTAAAAATTCAAAAACTGAGGCGTTAGAACGGATTATAATGACTGTAGATTGCCAATAATATTTTCTAAAAGATTTTGCCCGTATTAAGTTTTTATGGATTTCGTCATTAGGGTGACAAATTTCGTTGCAGTATAAATCCACCTATGTTCTCTAGATCGCAGGCTGCTTTGCTAGCAAATCTCATTATTTCTGATTCTGTGGTTTACTCGTGAGGAAGAAATAAATAGTAGATATACAGAACGACATATATATACAATGTACACAATACTATTATACTATTATTTATACTATTGGGGATAGAACCTAATATGATCTGGGCAAAATTTGCTACTGAGAATATAAAGATACGTATCGCAATGTCTAGAAAGCTAGTTTTTGCTGCATTAAAATATCTGATACTTAGGAAACGAAATTTACGTACACGACATCGCGGGCGGCCGCTAGTGTGCAGCAAGAACTAATAATTAACTAATACAATATACTGAAAATCATTTACTTTATTTTTGTGAATTTTTTTAATATTTTAAATCATTCCGTGAAAATATTTGCCATAAACATATGAATAAAGCGGAGATAACCGAGCTTTGGGTATAAAATCTATTGCTTACATTTTTTAAGTAGGCCGGGAGAATGAAATATCCGTGCAGCCAAATGGGGTCGGTATATCGAAGCGTTATCTTTCTATGTAAAATCCATAAGAAGTAGCCATATGTCGCTAATACGCTCTTATATGATCCTCAATAAGGTCCAGAATATTTTCTGCTTGGGAGGTCCTTTCACCATATGATAACAGTGAATAGACTTTGATATTTTTTTCAATTTAATTAATTGTGTGCTTTGCTGTTTTTTGTAAGGGCTTTAATTACCAATGACGTGACAAGCGACATGCAGATGTTACGATGCTCATGATCAACCAGTGTCCTCATGCCACATGGCAAGAATTGACTTTGTGAGTCGCGTTTGATTCATTTGCTGACATATACATTTGCTTTATTTATTTAACGCCACATCTAAAAATTAAGATGACCCCTATCGAATGAATTTAGATGTGAACGATTTTAGATGTGATTAGGTGTTTAGTTAATAGGGAGTAAGTATAGTGAAGCTTTTGAAAGATTTGAAAGATTCAACCCTATTCATACCTTGCCAAAGATACAGTTTTTAATTACATATCACAAAAATGAGGTACCATGACAGAGAGTAATAATTTGTTTGTTTTGCTTCATTTACATACAAAAAAACTTCCAATTATAGTACAGCACGTGAAACTCTGGCTGCTCTGAATCAAAATTGCTTAGGAATGTTGAAATGTGCAAGTATAACGTTCCCTGTCACTTCTTCTCCCCAGCATTCCTATTTTTATGAAGAAGCTTTCGTGACTGACTTCACAGCGGCAGAGTTTCTTGCGTTGTACTGTATGTTATAATGCATTTAATTCATATAAATATTAGTTAATGACATAATCTAAAAACCATGCCAATTGTTTTAACTACGGAAAATACAAAGTATTTATAATCAAATTAGTGAAAAAGGGAATTAAAAAAAAAATTAAGACGCAATTTAAGACGATCTTAATTATTATGATATTAATTGCTAATGTAGGACAACATTTCATGTCTATAATCGATTGTAAATTTTGTCATTTTCATTATTTTATCACAAACTTTGTAATATCACCAACGGCGAGCTCAGTATACGCATTTTTTAGTGGCCGTAAAGGCTCCGAATGAAATTCAATCTATGTAAAATCACTAGATAATTTCCATAATTCTATGTGGATAATTTATAGTCATTAAAATGATTATTAGAATTTCCCGCATTTTCTTCACAAAGTTATCAGGTACACAAAATTTCCATATTACATGGTACGGGCGAAAAAAACTGTACTTTAAATTGAAATAGGTAAAAATTGATAGTCCTTTGATTACTATTACACAAAGTTCAGTGCTCTAATAACCTCTTAAGCGACGGCCTCGTTATAGATATGTAAATAAATAGACAAGAAATTTATACGCATAGTAGACGGGCGCGGAGCGTCTGATGTCTGAGTGAAGCGGCGCGTTGTGTAATCGAGTTAGGACGACTTTGCGACTTATTCCAGCTAGCTAATGAACAAACTCGGTGCGAGCACACAAAGTAGCTTAAGGCGCGCCTCTAATTACGCAGCTTTTGATACTTGACGCTATTGCCATCTTATGAGTTTTATATCAATAATTCATCACGTACGCTGACGAGCGTCTGCGCTCCCGGCGCCTCGACGATCGAGCCATTTCTAATTGAAGTGTCGAATTGAAACCTTAAAGGGGCATTTCTAAAATTTCTACCGTTGTCTTGAAATTGGAGACTAGACTAATTTCAGATCGTTATTAAATTTTGTTTGCCGTGTTCCTAAATTTAATGATTGGTTCGTTCAGTTTTTGATCTGGCATTTCTGATTGCTGTTTAAATAAAATAATGTTTTCATCAAGGACTTTTGACAAAATACCATGAGA
The DNA here is from genome assembly GCA_005406025.1 of Eumeta japonica. Taxonomy (NCBI): domain Eukaryota; kingdom Metazoa; phylum Arthropoda; class Insecta; order Lepidoptera; family Psychidae; genus Eumeta; species Eumeta japonica. The sequence goes on along the minus strand of BGZK01000581.1, from coordinate 243,345 downwards.
CTGTAAGCAATTATTTTTAAAATTGTAAGCATATCTTTCACAATAAATATCTTCGTATTTAACCTTTCTTGATTTAGTGTAACAAGATCAATGTTTTATCAAGGTTTTGATACCGTGAATAATTTATGATTAACGACGAGAATCAATTCGTTTCAAAGAACAACTCTATTATAATTATTATCAAAACGTACATATAGAATAGAAAAAAAACTGACTTAGTGACGAGCACACGACCTAAAACAGCTGGGTCGAAGTAAAAGTTTTGCACAATTAAAGAGGGAAATAAAAAATTTTCATTTTTCACCGATACCTCGTAAATTAATAATGTGTAAGGAATTTGAAAAACAGACTCTTAAAAAGAATGAATTTTCCCATAAAAAACGTTTATTTTCGGAACTCAAAAATGGGCTTCCACGCGGAATTTTAAGGTAACGCGCGCGGCGTCAAAAATGAGTACGTTACACTAAATAATTTTTTTAAGGTACTAGATACTAATTTAGAAATTTTAATAAAGTATAGTATAACCAGAACACTGTCATTAATTTATTATCTTAAGAAATTTACCTTAAAGTCAATTTTATAACATAATTTCTAGTTAACATGAAATGAGAGGTCAAATTTCATATACAAGTTTCGCTACTTTTGAAGTCAGATCATTCTTTATTTTAAGGCCTACAGATTTATAGGTGAACGATATATGGCAACATAACGACGAAATGACCAAACCGGGATCGTAATTAAGAGCCGAATCGGGATCACAATCCAGAGCGGGATCAGATTCGGACATGAGAGTGGAACGGGTCGGAATCTAGAGCAGGACTGGGAATGGAATTAAAACGAATCCAGAATTGAAAACTAAAGTGGAACCTGTTCGGGAGACAGGCGCAAATAAAATAATTTTAATACTTAACACTGGTCCTGATATTCTCTCGAAAGATTCATTTTATTCGTACGTGTTTCATACATAAATGCTCTCTCACATTAATAACTAGAAGTAAATAGGTACAGCCAACACAATACCGCCATATTCGTGAGTTATGAGACCACGCACGTGTATTTGGGACACAAGGCCGCGTCTATTCTAAGGTATTTAGAATACTCTAGTAAATCTATACAGCGCCACATAAGTGGCTACGAAATGTTTTGTACGTAATATGTATTTAAAACCATATATTATTTTCTATTTAGTTGAGTAACAAGACGAACAAAGACTGACATTTATTATTATTTTTGATTAAAATAATTTTCTTACGTAGTGAAATTACAAATAAATGTCTAACATATTGCAATATAAGTTTCATACCGAATAATGCTCCTATGTCGTAGAGTGCGCGCGACGAGCCATGAAATTGAGCAGTACGCGACTTTATTAATTTTACATAAATGTACCTATTTAACATAGTAATCGCCATTTTATTTGAGATTGAGAGGCAAGGAGGTTACGCCGTCTGCGCTAGCCCAGTGCTGATCGGAGCTGGTATATAACGACCATTGTCATGAACGCAATAACAACGTCCGTCACCGATGGCTTAACTTGCTCTACGATGCAAGGAGCGAGTGGCTTAATTTGATTTGTATTGAAGATCAATTGATCAATTCGCCCGCGGGCGGATTTGTACCCGGTACCTTCCAGTACCAAAGCAACCCTGAGCCCTTTACCACTGAGCCCACATCACTCACAATCTTAATTCAAATTCGAAATATCTTTATTTCGTAGGTTATAAAGTAATACTTGAAATACGTCATATTTTTTTGGGAATTTACAACTTATCGCTGGTTCGAAAGGCAGTTTACCCTCTAGATTCTAGAAGAACGAACAAGAAATTTAAGGGTAGCTTTTTTCTAATTTCATAACGCATAACCAAAACAAATACAAAACCATTAATGAACGAAACGGCCCGGCAAAAAGTCGAACCGCTTATATCCATAGATATTTGTTTTCCAAATGTTCAGAAATCATATAACATCCTTTTCAACTAAGCGATTGTTTAATAATACTAGTAAATTTATATAAAGGTAATTCTCGTATATCCACAGGGACCCTATTGGACGCACTAATATAGATGTTACAGCATAACCTTTAATATTTTTCTAGCACGTTAAGCGTGACCTGCAGTTAAGTCGTAAGGGACCGCTTTCCGTTTCATTAGTTCCTTCACAATAGGTGACCGAATTCCTAAGTCATTGTGCGCGCGCGCGGATATTGCGTTGTTCGTGCGCATATGAATGCTGTCACGCCCTGGGTGCGGCGGCTGCCCATATTTCTCAAAAATAATATATTTAACATCGGCCCGTCAAAGGGTTCATTTGTGTTTTAAGGAAGAAAAATGATGAAACAATTTAGACGTCTCTTTTTTACAAAGTTGCAAAAGCGAACATATATAAGTATTGCAATAAATAAAAAACAATTTCGGAACTAATCCAGTATCTTCTATAACTAGGAAATATATAAATTATAAGTCGAATTACGATTATTCAACTGAACGGTTTTACATGATGGTCATAGAAAGTTTTCATTAATTGACATCTTTATGGTAATAAACCATCACCACCGATTTAGAGATTGCTCGAAACTACTTTCTATATCTTCTTATTAATGCATCGAACGTAACTTATAGATTTTATCTCAATCGTGCGAATGGTTTTCGACTTCATGAGTAACACTAACTTACACTGAATCGATGTTTCTCGCCCAATGAATAGTGTTACTATTGACGACACGTTTACTTTAAACAGTGTTATAATAATTTAGCATTATAGTAAATAATATATATCCTAACCTATACAATGATTTTGAATTATAATTCTTGAATTCGAAAAAACAGCATATGCTTCTTTATTAACATTTAATGTCAAGTCGCAAAAATTGTACATGCATATCGTATTTAATTTAATTTAGCTATTTGTTTGTGCGAGAATTCGTGGATATGCTGTCGAGTAACTGCCATTATTATAGTCGGCAGACATAATTGTCAAACTATCAAATACTCATCGTCGACTGAGTATACCGATGTGTTATTTCAGCGACGAAACTACACGACACGAAACGTATCGGCGTTCCTTTTTTACCGATTCATATTATTAAAGAGCGACGTATTTGATCTGTGTTTCCGAGATAATGAATAAATATATAGTGAAACGGATTCTTAGGTCTAAAAAAAATACTATAATATACTTAGAGTTCTAAGAAACACAGTATAATTCATTCCCTTCGTCTAGCTTGTGCCGTTAGAAATGATAATATCAAAAAAATTCTTTTGTTTCGGACGTCTTTAGTTCGATTAACGCGTTTTTCTATAATTAGGTATATAAAAAAAGTAAATAATAAGAAATTATTATAAGAAAGACGAGTTTCGGTTCACATAAATTGTCATGGACATGTGTCGTTGTTTAAAGGCACGCTTGATCGTTGGTAAAAAAAAACATAGAAAACGAACATACACAGTACTTATACTAGAAGATATTGACACTGATTCGGCTGTCCAAAAAATATTAAATTTGACATTTTATTATAAATTTATATACATTTCACTACACGTATTGTGTTATCATGTTTTGTTCACACCTTGATAAAGGGACAATTTATGGTTAATACCATTTGTTATATTATTGAATATGATTATAATTGATCTTATGAATTAATTTAGGTGTAATATTTGCGTACTTTGATTTAGATGATTAAATGAAGTATCGGTTATTTAATTGATTCGAAATCATTTGATGATAGATTTATTTATAATTAATTAGGTGAGATATGAGTTATCGCTATATTTGACTGTTTTGGTTTGGTGGTTGATATATTTGATTGGTTTATTGATATTCATTAGAAGGTGATTTCATTTTATTTGATTACTTTATTAAAACTGATTATTTCAATTCATGTCGTGAATTGGGTTACTATTTTATTGTATTTATTTTAATAGTTTTAATTAAGCTTCGTGTATATAATTCTGTATAAGAATCTAACAACGAATGAGAATGTGTGCACTGAGAGAAAGTGGCATTTGTCTTTAAGAAAACAATCGAGAGGAAAACCATACGGCCGTAGCCGTGCGTGACGTTACGATGCGCGGACGCAGGCGCGCGGGATAGGGGCAGTCGATTTGAGACACGCGAAAGGCGAGTCGATTTTCGAACGACGAGGAACGAGATCGGGTCTTGAAAAATAAACGGTGAGAGTACAAGTCTCAGCGAAGCGGCCTCAGCAGTTCATCGAAAAGTTCACGGACGGTGATTGATGCAGGAAAGACAATACTAAATATTTATTCTTATATTCTCTTTCGTGTGTGTAGATTTTTTAATATATAATTATCTTTCAGGCAGACTATTCATTCATTTGAATGAGCACTGGCTCCCGGAAGCTGTCCCTAATATTGAAATAAAGTCTATTGACCAATTTATTAAATTTCCCCTTTTAAATTTGATCTATCTCGATGACGTCATATTTAAAAGTACCGCAGGTAGATGAGCAAGTCTGATACGCATCAGGACTGTTCATCGATGGTTATTGGATGTCCAAGTAAGGCTCCGTCTGCAAGTTGGTCAGATCAAACGCCTGGCTTCATTGTAAATTGAACTCCTAACGCCAGAGGTGGTTCAGGTACACAAAAATAAAACATTGAAATAAAGTAACATAATAAATATTTTGCTAAAACAGCTGCGGTTTAAATATAGGAAATTTTGCGCAGCACGATAATAACAGTTACATTCTAAATTCTTAACTATAAGGTTTTACTGCATATACTAAATTCTATTTCTTTTCTTTAATTTAATTTTATTGTTTATTATTTTATTTTACTGTATATCGTGTAAAATGTGTTATTTGTCTATCGCATTTTAATTTTAAGGTGTAACTTACTTGAAATTTGTTTATTTAAAGACATTTATATAACTATCATTTTAATACATGTATGAATGAATCGGAGTGATCTAGCGCACTTAGGAAATTTGATAATAGGTTTGATTGATTTTATCGAGATCGATATTTTATTTGATATTATTTGTCTTGTTGAGACCTGAGTCAATACCGACCGATGCTTTGACGATATAGTATTTGACTTGACTATAATATTGATAGTCTCATACGGAGCATCTACTTTCATAACCCTAGTGCCAAAGATGTTTATCTTTTGAGGTTGCGATGCTTGAAAAGTATCAAGTATACAACTTTGTTTTATACAGACGTTTTCAATGTGACTGAATCTCTAGAAAACTCAGAAAATTAAATATTTTCTGTCTTTATAATTGATATAGAGCATATAAAAATTTTATTGTTATATTTTACAGATTAAAGAGCTCTATTGTGCTGAACAATGGAATTTACATGGCTGCTCAAAAATGTGCCGCCGAACCCCAAAACTCAACAAAGCTAAACTGCGGTCGCTCTAAATACCTAACGGTCGCTACTGCAGACTGATTTTGGTACAACGTACCGAATGAGTGGGGAAACACCCTGATGTTGTAAGCGCAAAAAGAACACACATCTCTATTTTTCGTGGAGGGTGAAAAGCATGCGAAACGAAACATCAGCTCGTGATGTTTCGCGACAATCCAATAAAATCTAGGTTCAGTTCGTGAACCCTGTAAGAGTCGAACTTCTCTTCCCGATTCAAAACCAAACTGTTTCGCGTTACATAATTTTACTAGATTAATTGACTAGACGATCACGCGTGCTAAAGCATACGTGTATAATCAAACAGAATATATATACGTGTAGGCCATATACGGTTCCGTTTCATTTGTATACCAACCCAAGCTATATTATTTTTGTAATTAAATAAACATTTTGTTTAGTAATACTATTCGATAGTATTTTCTGTGATGAAACGACGATAACTGAGTGTACGAAAAATTAAATTTTATTTAAATGAAATTATTAAATTAATAAAGATAAATTATAATGTATAAGAAGAAAAATCATAAACTTTTATATAATGCTAGTTTTAGATACTCTTAACTTTAAAGTGAACATAATGATGAGTTGTTTTATTTAAGTTGTATTCTAAAACATAAGCTATTAGAGACACAGATTAATATTATGTGTACATATAATAATTTAAATAATGAGTATAACGAAATTATACCACTTTCATCAAATAGAAATTCTTATGAAACAATTCAGTTTTAGACGCCTGCCTGCAACATGAATTAACATGCAGCACGCAACCCACTGCTGACCCTCGAATCTGTTCTTCCACTACGAATACAATTAACAATATAACGATTAGCGGACTAAGGTAAATAAAAAATTAACACTTGCTTAGGTGTTCGATATCTGTCAATCCTCTCGAATCAATGTTCAATTCTTTGGATAGGTACTCGTATTCGTAGTGGAAGAACAGATTTGAGGGTCAGCGGTGAATTGTATGTTGGATGTTAATGCATTTAACAGGCAGGCGTCTAATTATTTAATTTCTGGATTGAATAAGAAAAAAGTACTATAATTTATTATTTCTCATGATATTCTCCGTTGGCATAAATTCACTTTTTTATACGAATAAACCGATATTGAAAATATTAATGCCGCTCCTCCGTGGTCACCTTGGAAACATGTTTTTTGTACTCTTCGACAGCCTCTTCTGATGTTGAAAATCGTTGACCGCGTAATTGGTTCTTAATTTTTGCGAACTTAAAAAAATCACAAGGCGCCAGGTCGGGACTGTAAATAATATCCAACCAACGGACTGTTTTTTGCTCGAGAATTGTGAGAGGCACGATCGGAGCATTTGGGGCAATATCGCGATTTCATTTTCACCCGCAAACAAATGGTGTGATAGAAATATTTCATCAAACACTTTGGGAACTATTATCGATGTATTTTGGGAGCAGTCAAAGAGTCTGGTGTATGTTTTTACCGTAGTGACATTTAATCATCATATAATATAAATATTCAGAGCACGACAGCAATGTATGGATGTATTGATGTATGGTAGAAAACCAAACTTCTCTTTAAATGATGCTCAGTTAGGAAATACAAGTAGATTATACAATAGCATTGCTCAGAGACAAAAATTTGTAAATAATATTATTAATAAGGCTCTTGGTAGTATTAGAAATAAACAGATAGAACAAAAAATAGATACGGTAGGGGTAAGAAATGTTTCAAGTTTGTTAATGGTATAAGTACTTAGAAGGGTTATAGGTAAAATCTTTGAATTAATACGATATTATAGAGGGCCATATAGAATTATCGAAAAGTTATAAGCGAATGCAGGATATAGTCCATGTGTATGGCTTGAAGAAGTTTAACCTAAAATAATAGGGAGATATATATACAAACTGTAAATAGACGTAAGAAGTTTATGGAAAAAATATGTGATCAGTAACAATAATGTTTATGCCATAATGACATTAGTACTATTATTGTAAATTTGTGTCGAAAACGAAGAACTTTATTTAAAATTAGCCTTCAATGATAGGTTAAGATAAGTACAGATTTAATATTTATTGCCCCTACAGATTTAGTAAAAATGGGATATTGTTAAGATTAGTGTAAATTTACTAAGTTACTATGTCTTGTTTTTATGTCACATGTTGCGTACAAGAGCTGGTGGACCTCCGGGTGGCCGACGCCGCGCTCAGCATTTGAAGTCACGGTAGAAAAATTACAAGACCGAGATAAGCTTACCGTCACTCATTTTAAATTATTAAATGAAAAAGGTGAAGTATAAAAGGGAGATTCCATTTGTCAAACTACGCTCATAGAGTCATGCAACGGGTCATCCGTGCGGTTCATTTTCTGACATGAACTGAATCAGGAATAACAGTTGATGGTATTATAAGAATTGGTTTCTTACATGACTCATAGTTTCAGATGCTGAAAAGACTCGAGGGCAGAGAAGTCCACCAACTCAAAATAATGATTCTTTTATGTGAAGTTTCTTAACCCTAGATCACTAAGCTTCGTCGAATCGACGACGCGAATTCGAAAGAAGTGTCATAAATTTCGAGTGCGCGGCCGCATCTATTTCAGCTCCCGTGTAATCTCAGTTGACCCGCTGCCCCCGCGACAGACGGTAGTGTTTCTTGTGTGGGAGGCCTGTGAGCACCAGACCAGCGACCATGGCTCGTCGCATCGACGAAGGTTAGTATTAACGTTACATTTTGTACTATTGTGTTTCTTTTTTTAAGTTTATTTTTAGTTTTACAATGTGTAAATATTTTTGACGTAACGTCTTTTGGCTTTATTATTACAGATATCGGTCGAAAGTTCTTGCAAATGCTATGTTATATAAATACAGATGAAATTGCTTCAGCTTTGTAAATTACCATCGGAATATAGACCATCGACAGGCACAGGATTCTTCCATCGATGAAAATTCATCAGATGATCCTCGCTTATGAATCAGTTAGTGAGGATAGGTCTCTTCTTTGACGCAATATCCACCTCCAGGTCTAGACGTTCAGGTAAATGACCACGCATCTCCATCAATTGAAAATTTGTGCCATATGCCCGTCAGCAAAACGAAGGATGACGAAATCTACTACAAGTGCCATAAATCATTGTGTGGCGAACACAAACTTGACGTGTGCCACAAATGTCTTAGTTCATAGTCTTTTACCAAATTATGTTTTTTTTTGTTAATTTCATATGTTACTTTTGATTATTTGAGTTTTTTTCGAAGAATTATGTTTTTAGTTTTTAATTGGTAAGCATTTAAAAAAACAAATATCTTTATTTTGAGCGAAAAATATGGTCTCAGTAAAAAGTCTGATTAAGTAATAATTATGTGATTTAAATAAATAAAAATGTTATTTTTTTCTAAGTAAATAAATATAATAAAAAAAAATATGTAAAAGAAATTAATATTTTATTCAATAAAACCTTATAAACCTACTTTTTTGACAGCGTAGTCGAAACGACGAAGGTTAGTAATAAGCGTTGAAAAATAAGATTAGTGATCTAGGGTTAAGATGACTTTTTTTTATATGTAGTAGAATATTTAATGTTTCTGTGTGGTCCCTTCTTCGAGAAAAAAAACATGTCATCTAAATGGCATGTGAGGCATCCGGCTTCCGTGCGAACGTGGGTTCCATTTGGGTTCTGTTTATCAATTCAAAGTTTAAAATAAGAAAAATCTAGTCGGAGCAGAAAACAAAATACAAGGATTAGAAAAAAGAGTTGATGGGGGCTTTGTCCCGGGCGCGCGAACCTCGATTGTAAGAAAAAACGAGAGATTTGAATGTAAAATAATACATCGGTGAGTTTGTATAGAAGTCGTGAACAGAGAATTGAGAAACTAAGAAAGTAATCGAATAACTTATCGCTGCTGTCGACTTTCAATTTCTATCCGAGTACAGAGACCCGACGAGGGGTACCTCTGGTTTACAATATATATATACACATAATATTTTTTTGTTTATGTATTTCTGTCGTTTATATAAATTACATTAACGCTTTTATACGAAAGAGATACAAAAGTTTATTCCTCGGAATATTTTCAAACAATATTTAAGTATTTTTTCTACGTTCCTGGTTTTTTAAAATACATATATATATCACTTCGTAAGGGGAAATACTTCTTATTCGAGCCGCACGAATCATTCAGACACAGTGTCTCTATCAGCGACATGTCTCATAAACTACACGTGATATCGAAATGAGACCTAGATAGAAAAAAAAGCACTTTTTTCCCGCCCGCCGCGCCACGCATAAATCTATTTCACAAAAATCACGACTCTCCTCTGTTTCGCAAGGATAGAATATATTAGTCTCCGCTGTGAGCGCTCAGAAATATTATTGTGACATGGACCAAGAAAAGATACTGCTGCACGCCCCTTTTGCTTTTGCTTTGTTTTCCTTAAGCAGAAAGGCATGAAACGACCGGTCAAGTGCGAATTAAACTCTAGCATTCAGTTTCGAGTGTTGAATTTCAGCCGAAATGTAGAAATATATAAATATAAGAGGGATCCATAACTCGAACGAAATACGAGTATATTGGAAAGGAGCTAATCGATCTCACGGGTAGTTGACCCCGTACTCAGTTAAGACGTATTTATTTCTTTAAAATCGTAAATTTCTACATCGTCTGTGGACATCGACGTTTTAAATTTTATTTTGTAAAATTGAATGTTTGTCTGTCTATTTGTACAAAGTGAATAGACTTCGACACCGTTTGATTGAAAACCATAAAAGTTAATACATATATGTATGTTTTCATAGTGAAAGTTTTTTATGTGATCTATTTTAGCATTTGACCCCGACTTTGTCTGCGTTTTGTGCTAATGAACTGGACTGCTACACCTACTCTAAACTTCTTTTATTAATGTAAACTTGTATTATCCCTGTGTAATGTAGTTTATAATTTCTTTTTACATTAGCTTTACCTCAGCTTCTTACAAATCGAACCAGCACTCGAAAGGTGGAATGGGAAACTGAATCGAATGCTCGATCTAGAACCAAAATTGAGAAAGAAATCGAGGTCGAAATTCGGCATCAGAATTAGATTCAAATGCGTAACCGGACTTGAAATAACGAATACTAATGGAACTAAAATTGAAAACGGAATTGAGATTGATATTGACGGGCAAATCATTCAATATAAAAGATGAAAGAACATATTTTATGTCCGCGCAGGCAAGTTCGTAGGCGAAAAGCTAATAATAAATTCAATTTACAACATATTTTTCTTGAGATTTCACGTTGACTTGATCGTAACCTCGATTAGACCACTCAAACTCAAGAGAAATTATGATCGTTTTAACAATAAACTTCCTTTCGTACTTCAGTAGTTTGCATTAGTCGATAGACGCTCGCAATTGTTTAATTATAAAGGACGGCCGAAACCTCTCAACCTGAAATATAAAGATTTCAGGAGGGTATCTCTTTTAATGAAATGATAAAACCTACTCAAAGTAAAGAATCGCGATATAAGACGCACGCCCAACCCATATTCCATATTCCACTCCGCAAGCCGACACAGCGCTCATCGTCCATTTCGCGTACGCTGCACTCAGAGAGCTCACATAACGTTAAGATGCCTGTAATCCACACTACACATCGCTCGCTCAGTGGGGACTTCTGCAAGGAATAATGAAACAAAAATGTGTTCGATCTCTCTCTCTCTCTCACTCTCTGAGACGTTTATCTTCGACATAATTTGCATGGATATATCTGATAGTCCAACCTGTCACAAGAGCAATTATCGAAAAGTATCACATGTAACAAACAGTTCTACAGTAATCACTACGAAAATCATTTCTTTGTCAGCCAAATGAGGTAGTACGAATAAGGTAACCTCGTGGATTAAACAAATCCGTATCATAGGAGCAATTATTCATATTTCCAACACCATTACAATATAAATAGATTCTACAATAAACGGAAATATCTTCGGATTTGTTCGAGACATACACTGTTCCGTTATTCATGCGATCGCATATGGGCAATACAAATGCTTCTGTATCTGAAAAAGTTCATTCCAAAGCATATTACGTATCTCGCTTTCGCGAAAAACTCAGCTAAATGTTTAACCCCCGGCATAAAAATCAATGAGTCGGCCACATCTATGACTTCTTAGTCCGTTTTATTTTACTGTTATATTCGGCTGTTCCCGCATCACGCGACTGCTCCGGCCCATCTCGAGTGCTGGTGATGTTTTTGTATTAGATAATTTGGTTTAGTTCCCGATTTCGTTCAAGCAGGAAGCGGCCCAGTCAGTTTTCCTTTCCAATAAACGCTCGCTTTGTATTTCGGTCACAGTCATCCTTCAGTATTTCGTGATGCATTTGCGAACAACTTTTTTTTTATCGGCACAGGTAAAAGATTTATTCAATCTTCTAGTTGTGTTTAAATGTTTTAGCTTCTATAATTAATTTAAAATTTTGGATTTACGATTGTGTAAAGACATCGAACATAAGTACGATTCAGACACAACTGTCTCATCTGTTTGTCAAAGTGCGCCTCAAGTTTTAATATGTAGGCGTAATTATTGTAGAACAGGTCGTTAGAGTTTCACAGCTCATAATATATTCACATGTTAACATGAGTTATATCAATTGTAACTCGACTACCAGACAGGTTTTAGACGTTGTCTCATAATTACCGTAAAGTGATTCCTAGAAGTCAGTTATGATTTATTTAAATTTAACGAGTTTGATAATTATTTTAAAGAACTTTTGTATAATAATACAATAGAGAGGAAATGACTCAACGGTTAAAAGTATTGACTTTGAACCAGAAGACACTGCATCCAATCTTAACACGGATTAATTGACCAACCTTAAGTCAAATTAAACTACTCATTCTGATGTTATAAGAAAACACTTATCCATGGATTTTGAACGTCGTCATCTCATTTGTGACATCTGTCTTTTTAGTACCAAATTTAAATCATGCGTGCTTTATTATTAGTACTTAATGCACAATTTTCCTCATTAATTATGATTTAATTATGACATACGGTCAAACTGTTCTTAGTTCATAAAAGAACATACATTCAGAGAAATAGACAGACAATAGGCTTTTATTAGCACAATCACAAGTTCTGACTATATACCAATTCTCATCAAGATCGGTCAAACCGTTTTTAAGTTATTAATGAACATATAGACAAACAGAGATAGAGAAAAACAGACAAACGAACAGACAAAGCCCTATCATTTGCGCAATAATATATTTTGACAATACAGCAATTTTTATTTAGATTGGTCAAACCATTCTTAAGTTATAAAAGAATATAGACACAAATAAGTAAACAGACATAGAGTACCTTATCATTTACGCAATAGCATGTTTTGACTGCACACCAAATTTCATCACTATCGGTCAAACCGATCTTAAGTTATTAAAGAATACACAGAAAGACAGATAACGCAAATTATAAAAAAAATTAGTAACAAGACATATATTAATTACAACATTTTACAAATAAAATTAATATACAGACAGACGCTACAGATCTATGTAGTAGCATAGATAAAAAAATAAAACCTACTAAATCTGCTTTATTTTTGACAACATAAGTAATGGTTCGAACAAAGCGACTGAGACGTTCGCGTGTACCCATCCATCCCGCCGGCGAACGCAAGCGAGCAGTTATCAACAAGGGAGCATCGCTTTAGTTTAAACGGACCATTAAGCTGAAATATGTTGTTGGCACTACTTATGGCTGAAAATACAGCTGTGAACGCTGTATACGTATTTCTTCAAATTTTCTTGCACTGTATGTAATCGAAATTAGTGATAACTTGTATTGTAATAACTTTGTAATTAAAGTCTGTCTGTCTTTTCGTCCGTTTGTGTGTTTGTAGCTCGAGAAGCACTATCCTATTTACATGATGTATATACATAGAAATACGGTATCTGGCTAGGCTCAAGTATACATTTCCTTACGATAAATAAATTAGGGGATAATTTAGCGGTAATAACTTTAATGCATCATGGTACAAGACAAATTGCGACGCAATGCGATAGCAACGAAAGCAATAGCAATGAATACAAAATTTTATTGTATATTTGAGTGTGCCTGTTTTGTGTGTGAGTGTCCTCTATACCGTAACAATAACATCGTACATACCAAACATGAATATTAATACTAATTTCCGCCTCATGATTCTTCCTGTTCGGATTGTACAATAAATTCATTCATCTTTTGTGATCCCGTTTTCAGTAAGCACATTAGAGTGCGGCACGTTAATCGATACAATGAATGATCGGGATTAATCGAAATTACAATCGAAATCGAAAGCGCTACTCTATCGGCATCGCGATTCATTATCATGGCACGTACTACCGATGACTTTACATGCGTTATATGTTCAGGCGAAAGGAGCCGTGAATGGTAACTAGTTTTATATATAAAAACAGATAAATTTTTGTATAATAGTTCGTTTGACGTCTACTAATTTATCAGTACGTTCACTACGAAATGATATGGATAAAAATATTTGTCAAGCGAAAGCATAAATGTTAAAATAGTTCATAATTTAATAATATTTTTTACATATTTAAATGTTACGGACTATTGCAAAATTTACATTAAATTATTTAAAGCATTTTGAGATAATATTATGAAAAATTGTTTCATTAAAATAAAGAAAGAAAAAAAAGTAAAATTATTCCAATATTTAAATGCGGTAGTACATCAAACCGCACTAACTTTACGCTCTATTCTGCCGAAATTATATAAAATTTTTGAAAAGTTAATATTTTGATTTAGTTGCGTGATAAACTACGCTTGCGTAAAGAATTTAAACTATTCCAAACATGAATTTCATCATAAATCTTCAATAGATAAATTCTTTTAATAATTTCCATACTAATTATTCAAAGTCTAAAAAGCAATCCGGATTTACTTGAAATTGCTCAACAATCGGTGCTAGCGTTGAGATTATTCAACAAAGTTTTAAAGCCTAGAAAAAATTATGGTAAGTAGTTGGATTGCTTTGCAATCCCTTTAAGGTTTTTTGTCGTGTAAGTCACGAAGATTTGATCGGAAAACTGCGTCATATATGTAACTAGCGGTCACCCGGGTAAATTTAAATTACGCTATTTTTGTTATTCAAATGTGCCCCCGTTATTGCTACTCTGGACATAGTTTATAATGAATTCCTTCATCTTCTATATCGGCCGAATTCGCTGTCAATTTTGCTTCGGATCTCGGTCTTATTTTCGATAATTCTTACCAAATTTCAAACCAGAAGAAATCATCTTTAATAATAAAAAAATAAATCGTCGTTCATAATAAAAATAAAAGCTAAATAACAATATTTTATATTCGTCTTACGCGTGTATTTTATGCCACGCGAAGCGGGCGGGGAAACAGTTAGTTTTTTAATATTATTGTACCACCGCCTCAGTCCCCTTTATGAATATAAATTCCGGCATACCAAAAAATATTTTTTTGTCACGTTTCAAACCTGCTGGAGCTATAGATTAAACATTTTCAATTTTTTTTAATATTGCCCTCAGTGGGTGAAATTTCATAAAATTTATTCTCAATTGCGCTGGAAATCATAAAAAAAAATTCGCAATGTTTCAAACCTGCAGGGGTTATTGATTAAAAGTTAAAAATAATAAATATAGCTGTAACTTGTTCGCTAAGTTGATCATTCTTAATTTTAATAAATAATAATAGATAAGAATAAATATCAATAAATATATTTTAATATTGTAAACGCATTGGAGCTTAAATATGCAATTAATTATTTTCATAGATTAAATATTGATAATTATAATAAAAAAGAAATCTAATAGAACACGGACCATTAAAAAAAATATATCTTGTCTCATTTTCCTCTTCGACGTCGAATCTCTCAATACTGGCCAAATCGAATACATGAAAATCAAAATGATAATATCTATCATCCAACTCTTCACAATTTCCATAAAATCATATTGCGTGCGGAATAATGTAGGTCTAGTGAAAAATTATTAATATACAAGAAAATATTGAATTTAATTTACTTGATTTTTAAGAGAGGTTGGTTGTATAACTTACTTGTACAAGTTTAATAAACATGCCCAATACTTTATCTTCATCGTGGACCATAGTAAAATGTTCATAGCTATAATTATTTAAAATATTAAATCCATAGTAGGGAGTGAATAAATAATCTACATAGCCAGAAATGTGGATAACTCGATCGTGGAAGCTATTGTACATTAATTATGTAATCATTCACAAATTTTAATAAGATTATTAGGGTCAATCGATCGTATATTTGTACTATCACACATTCTTTGTGTATACTATTTTTTATTAAGATTGGTCAAGCCGTTCTTGAGTTATAAAAAGACATAAAATACCTAAATTTATACTTAACATTTGCATCATCACATGTTCTTAATGTGTACCATTTTTCATTAAGATTAGTCAAGCCCTTCTTGAGTTATAAGAAGTCATACAGATAGATAGATGGACCGACAGACAGACAAACAGACAAAAATGAAAAAGAATAGTATAATATTAATCACTGCATCATAACACGATTATTTATCACAAAATTAAGTGGAAAAAATAAATGTACAGACAGAATCAATAGATTTATATAGTGCTATAGATGTCAATCTGTGACGGGCAGATCATTGGATCTTCTATAGTTGTATTTAAGTAACATGTTTAAGAAGGCCAATAGCAAAAGATCGTCCAGAATTGTGGTCCGCATGGGGGACCACAGGGACCAAAGCTTGGTCCATTTCTCTTTTTAGTCTGTTTAAATGACTTATTTAACCTTGTTGAATATGTTCAAGAGATAGTATTGTTTTCAGACGACATATTATTGTTATTAAAAATCAAAAGATAACAACTCTTTTAAGACAATGAAAAATTTTTTGCTATCTCGAAAGTGCTTTTTTACTTAAAATTTACGATTCCAAATGTAAGCCATAGATCCGGTGCTATTTTATTACCAAACAAAGAATTAAATTTCGTTGATTCTGCTGTATTCCTAGGCATTAATTTAGATAAAAACTTCGATTAAATTCTCATATTGATACGTCGGCGAAAGGGTTTGGATCTGTTGCCAGAAATTGCCAGACTAGTGTATTTTTACTGTTATATTGCCTGATGTAATATGGCATATTGCTCTGGGGACATACCGCAATATATATATATATATATATATATATATATATATATATATATATATATATGTATATATACAATTATCGTACTTTAGAATCGCGTACTGAAAACTTTGTAGCCGGAAAATCTAAAAGAAATAAATTTAAAAACTTGGAATCTTTACTTTGACATCTCAGGTTACATATGAAAATTTAAAGCATGTAAATAGGAATAAAAAATGTTCTAAAAAAAAATAGTGATCGATATAAATTCAAGGCAAGAAACAAAATAAATTGTGATTACATATCAATTAATTACAAAAAGTCAAGATGCATTTATGTTTCCCCAGTGTGCGTTTCTTTATTAAGAACCCTGTAGGTATTTAAAACTTACCCTTAAATATATTTAAGTTCATGATTAAACAATTACTTGCTAAAAAAGGGTATTATAAAATTTCCTATTATTTTGAGGACATGACCAGCTCGAATTCTTATCGTGCTGTTTTTTTCTGTAATACTTTTATTTTTATTTGTAGTAGTTTACAATTCGATTCGAAAAGAGTTACCCTTGAGATTATTTATCGTTTTTATTAAGGGAAACTGCCTTCTGTACGAGTGGTAAATACATATAGTAATGACGCAGAAGAGTTATGTATAACCTATGAAACGAAGTGATTTTCAAATTTAAATTTTTGATATTTGAATACTTTTTGGAAAGAAAATCTGGTAAAATGACCAGTTTTTTTTATATCATAAGTGACATATTTAAATACGCAACAATATGTTAAATATTTACTATACATTACTGAACAATGTACTATATATGAAATAATTTACTAAGAGGCAACGAAATGTTAACGTAAAAGTAATAAATACATTTCAATTTATTAAGGTTAAAATTTAAGCAGTAATAGTTTTTACCGCTTGAATACAACCGCCAATGAAATCTTAAACAATATTATAAGTATAGAACGAGTATAGAGTATAGACATGAAATACAATTTATTCTCAACTATAGTACAATGATCATTGTAATATTTGTAAAGAACGGATCACTTAAGCACAGCCAACACAAACTACTACACCATCATTATCGTAATTACGTTATTAAAGATAACGTAAACGCGTGTTAATGAATAATGAAACAAGCAACGTATGAAGCAGCTACCTAGCGGATAGCGTTCGGCGTGTTCATTGTCCTCATTACGGAGGTGCATGGCCCGGGCGCGTCACGGGCGAGCGCTGTATGGATATTCTTTTTTTTTATTATTTATAAATTTACCAATAATGGGAAGTATTTTTAAACGCAACTGTCTTAATTCTTTCAGAGAGTGCATACTGTAATTTTAAAATTACAAGATGTAATTTTAAAATTACAAGATGCACTCTTGTAAATTTAAAAACCATGGTGAAATATGATTTTTACTTTATCCTTTTAAGAATGTATATATATAGTATATAAAAATGTTAATAAATAAAGAAAGTGATTTTTGGTTCACATGTTATTGAATTTGATTTGTCAATTGCTGTTACAATACTTGTTAACTTCTATAACAGACAAAAAAAAAATTAATATAGCTCTTTTAAAAAAACAGATTTAGATTTTATATCCAAATGGGATCGATTTAAGCCTCCAAATTTTCTATATAGCTTAATCTACACAAACACACAAAAATGCCTCTTGGTTGATTCGAAATTAATCGTAGTATTTATTTGCACCAAAAAAAAACTGTTTTGTCGCATACTACCTTTAAAATAAGCAAACCGGTGCGTTTTAGTATGCAGTACCGCGGTGAAACCAGTTTACGGGGCGCTATGCTACATAAAATTAATACTTTACTGTTATGCCACTTTAACGTTTATATAATTACCAAAACGTTTACATATATATTCCGTAGTTCTAAAATATTAGATATCGAATGTTTAGACATAAAATTGGCCACAACGAAAACCCTCTTAGATCCATATTCCATCGCGAGCTCATTGTAAGTGGCCAGCTTAACAGTTGGCCGGCACCAACACTTAACCCAGCCGGTCCAATCAGGGGGCTTATTCACAGAGCACGGCGGCGATCCATAGCGATACATACGAATGAATCGCGCCTTATTCGATGCGAAAAATACGGGCGCCGGGCCGCGCCCGCGCCGCGCCAGTATTAATCAAAAGCGTTTGATACGAGGAAAATACGGTTTTCACGGCTTCTTATGAGAGACACGGGGTACTATTGTACAAACGAAATGTAATATTTTCTCAGATGTTATTTATTATAGAGGTGCAATAAATCTAAACGGAGGGGAAACCGTGGACAGCATGCGGGCCGAAGTGTGTATAGCCATTCTGGTGGCCGTGTAAGCCTTCGATTTTGTAAATATATTAGTATGATTTGTAGACGATCCCTTTGTCAATAAATTCATGACATTCATCAACCACTAAAACAGTTCGACAAAGGAACGATTCTCTAATTTTAAAACAGAAAAGTGATCCTGTGATCAGTTATTTGCAAAACGCGGCAGCATAATATCGAAATTTCATCCTACATTTTCCAAAAAGTCTGTAAAGGCTCGCCCAGAAGCAAAAGCGTGATATTTTCACTCATCTAAAATTTCGTCGTAATAAACTCTACATAGATGAAGACATTTTAGCGTTATGTCGCAATAACTGTAATCTAAAAATAGCTATGAAAATGAAATTATATTTTTTTTATATTAACATTATATACTAATATTATATTATATTTATATTAATGTACAACATAATATTAATATTATTCTTTGTTTGGACATCAGTTAATGCTGAACACATTGGTGTAAACTTTTGATCATTCGAAGCGGAATAGTTTTGCGGAAAAGTATGCTCTCGAATGGGATACATAGTAATTCTTATATGTGAAAATTGTATTTTGTTATTATTTACATAATTTGCCGGAAGATGAACAAGATATACAACTGGACCGGTATTGAAATTGAGAGCAGAATCGCAACCGAGCCCGATAACGGAATGAGAATTTACGTTGAAAACGAGAACGTGACTGGGTTTAAAATTGACAGCTGAATCGGCAGATGTAAAAGGTAAAGAAACTTGTCCACGCGGGTGAAATTTTGTAAAATTACATAAATTTACAAATTATCTCTTAAAGTCAGCCGTAGTTTAAGCAAACGATAGAATGTTAGTACCTTTAACTAGCAATTACAGAAAATACTATAAGTGCAAGTAAAAGTAAACAAAAACGCGCGAATATAACAATTGTTAACATGAAAACTTTAAACAAGGCGGATTCGAAGTTAAGTTATTAAAAAAAGTTAGTTTTTAAGCAATCCTTACTGTTATTTTGGGTCTCGAAAAAGATAAAAACTCCACTTCAAAACCGCAGAAGGGATCTTGAAGTTAAACAGACATTTTTCCCGGGGAATAAAGACTGGAAAATTTCCTCTTGCTCTTTGTTGAAGCAAAAACTGGAGCTTAAGTTACGGCCCTTATCTGTACTTTGTTCGCACCTCAAAAGCTGTATAGGTGATGAATATTTGAAGATGAAATCTAGTGTCATATTTTTTATACGTCTACGAGACAACGGAATCAATTTTGAAAATGACAACACATTAGTCTCTTTATTGCCGAAGGGAAAACTTTTAAGAAATATTCGTATTTATTTTATTGTTTGCTAGGATTTTGTAGAATGTGAATGTTCAATTTCAAAACGTATTTTTTGTTACTAGACGCATATTTATTTATTTATTTTAAGAAACGAAATTTAACAACTCAAACAAGCCGAAACGAAATTGAAAGATGACAGTTTTCTTATTGAAAAATATCTTTTTATTTTACAAAAGAATATCAAATAAAGACCTTGATGTATATACACGTATTTTGTATTTCTAGATATTTCAATTAGTAGTTTCGTAATTTTCTGAAGAGAAATCTCAGCGAATTCATGGAAAATCGTATTTATTATCCTAATGAACTAGCAGTCACCCATCCCCTTCGTTGAGTACAAATTTAATTTGGGATTTTTTTTATTATACAAACGTGCCCCCGGTTCAGCTTTCGTAGATATGAAACGAATTCCTTCATTTTTTATATTGGCCGAGTTTTCTATCCATTTTTATCGCGGTTATGATCTTGTTCTCGATGTCAATTTTGACTCTACTGCCAGCTCCGGTCCCAGTGCCGCTTTCGATTTCAATACAGGTCTCGATACCGATCTTGGTTCCCCTTTGGGTATTAATAGTAATGATAGCAAATCACTATTTATTGTGACGAGAATGCTAAAACCATCTGTAAAAGATTCCGTATCAAACTTTCAAAGTCCCGCACGGATGCGTTCAGTAATTTTTACGTAATTGCGTGACAAAGAAGACCATTTTTATTTAATTTCAGCAATAATAATTTTTTTTATCGATGTCAATTCTGGTCACATTGTCAGGTTTGATTCCGGTCCGATTATTCCAATAGCGGTCTTGATGTTAATTTTGGTCTTTGTTAGCCATGAAGGGTTAGCATTAAGTTTAACGTTAATAACATATTATCACGTTTAATTCTATTTATACATTTTTTTTCATAAAAGGTAATCTTGTTATGTAATATAATATAATCTTATTAACATTCACATTTCCGTCCAGCTTTATCCGCGCAAATGTACCATTATACCGATTTTAATAATTGTTTCGCACTGTCACTATACGAGAATAATTAGTATAGTATCGTATTTTATTTCGATAACAGCATGAACGCGGAATAGGGAGGTCCATAGAATCGTGAGCCGGAACAGGAACTAACGTTGAGAACGTGACTGACATCGAAATCGAATATTGGCAGATCGAAGTTAAAATAAAGTGTCATGGCAATCAGAACCGAGGCCAGTGCCGAGATCACAATCGAGTGCGAAACCAGTTTGCGATTGACAGCAATATCAATCAAAATGCAAGACAAAGAAATACTTACATTCCATATCGATGCTGGCGAAACCGCGGGCGGAAAACTAGTACATTATAAGGATTAATGTTTTAAGAGCTGCAGTTTCAAAATTTATTTCAATTGTCTTTCATATGGTGTCACTCTGTAAAAAAAATTTGCACACCTGTAATAAGTGATTCGGCACACGAATCAGTCGCGCCTCGCCTATGTTCCTTAGTAATCGAAGTGAAGTTAGGATGAAATTAGTGAAACAGGTCGCTGAAATAAATACACATCATGTATAACTCCACGCCTATATAGTTACTACTTCCTAAGAGATTGAATATAAAATTTTTAGGCCATATTCAAAATGAAAGATATGCGCGGGTTATTGTTGAAATTATGTCAAGTTATTAAAGCTGAAAGTGTTTACGAAATTTCGTGATGCATCTTTGCGTATCAAGATTGGGAGCTTTGCACCATAAGGCCAGTGTCGGTTAAGGTGAGTTAACGGCTGCCTGCTGACTATCGTTGTCACTATTATGCCGACAACGCCCAGTGGCAACCGTTTAACGTGCTAATTGACGCACGGATTTTTGTCCGAAAGTCCATTTGAACTTATTCTGAATATTTATTTTAGTCGATTCGCCCTTAGTCGAACTCAATACCTTTTGGTTCGTAGGCGACGCTCTTAACCACTGAGCTAAGTTTCGAATAGATTCCTTTAATCATTCAGAAGTTTTGTCGAAAGCAAGACGGTAGGTTAGAATTATCAAAAGTTTGCGAAACAAACGCTTAATTAAGCCAATGTCATTAAGCGTTCAACAACTCTTTGTGAGGAGATAATTTCTATTACATCAGATAAAATGATTACTTTAAGAACCAACCGGATGAAAGTCCGGCGATATCGCACTTGTCCGATTTTTTTTTTATTTTAACTTAATTGCTAGTCTTTTGACATTATATATTTTTCTCTCTCTCTCATATTCTCTCTCTCTCATATTTTTCTGCAAATATTAAATAACAGTAACATGGGTCATCGTATATACAATTTTTATGCGCTTGGGAGATCTATGAACAAAACTTAAATATTTTTTTTTGTGGAATCAGATCGATGTACATTAGAAATATATTTTCGCACAATACTTTTATTTAAGATTGAGGGCAAGTGGAGGAGTGGCAACGACCGTTGTCACCGATGCGCTTACAGAATCCGGGACCGAAGGCTTAATTTAGTCAATTCGCCCGTGATCGGAATTCGATCCTGGTACTTTCCGACTAAAAATCAACGCGCTGCACGGTCACCACCTGTTACATAAATCTTTTCTTTTTCATTATTATTCATACAACGATGTTATTCGGTGATTCGAATAGAAATTAAAACACTAATTCGGAACTCTCATCTCGAGATTGATAAACAAAAAAAAAAAGAGAAATAAGCAATCCCTTAAAGGAGCATCCTGTCCAAGATTGAATCATTCATTTCGCTCCGATGAAATCGAAAATGTGTTTCGCGTCAAATTCTAATCACTGAGAATAATTTTAATTTCAATTCAATCCCGAGCGAGATGCTACAACGGCCGGCGGGAACTTTGGGGACGCTTTGGAATTTTTCGCCGGGCGCCGAGAACAGAATTTCCCCCGGGGAGCATTCTTTATCCCCGCGGTTCCGGCCCGGCGCCTGCGACTGTTTAATACCCGTAATTGCTGTATTAATACCTGCCTCGCTGCTGTTCTCCAACTTAGCTCCTTCTGTATTCGAGAGGTAAATGTATTTTTCGAGTAGATCAAAAGGAGATGTACTTGTGTTGTATTTCGAAATAAGTAGGTCGCCACGAAATCTATAATGGAACGGCGATCAGTGTTCTGAGCTTCCTGTAAAATTTTATGGTGCGATTTTAACTGATAGAAAGTTGGTATAAGAATGATGGAAGAGAAAATTCATTTTTCGATGGACATACGAGCAAGCGAGCTAGCAAAGAATAAATGATTATCGCCGCTCATGAACACACGCAGAAGAGTTTCATGTGCAGATGGCTTCTTGCGAACGAATTGGAAATCTGATAACGGAGAAAGTGGATCGATGGAGAGGCAATGTGGCATTGAAATGGTGAAGGAAGGGGAAGTTAGCTACCGGAACTCACCTTCACCGAGGAAACAAAACAGCGGAAGCTGTTATTATACGTCTGTATTCTGTGAGGATGTGGTCTCACGAATCCATCTCATGAAAGGAGCCGGGACATTTTCATACAACAACCATCTTGATTACAACATGGCTGTGCCATAACGAAACTTGGTTGACTTGTCAGAAAACTCGTTTAAAAAAAAATAAAAAATCTAAAACAAGCTAAGTGTTGGTTGGGAGTTTTTCTTAAATATACTGAACTGTGAAGATGGAGTTTGTATTCAAATTTAGTCTAAATAAATTAATGAGCGATACAGAAGTAAAAGTCTACCGTTTTACGAATAAAATCGATCTAGGCGCATATTATTTAGTCTGTCTTTAAAGCCGGGTTTTCATTTTATTGCTTCTGTTTTTAGGGTTACATTTCATACTTTCGGTTGTGTATATAAATATAATGGCTCAATGTACTTCCAATGAATGCAATTTAAAATGAGTCTGGAAGATTTTATTGAGTTCACCACAATTAATGACAAGAATTTACCTCAAATTTCGTATTTAAAGGTTTATTTACTTGGACTAAAAATCGTGTAAGTTATTGTGTTCAATTGCAGATTTTATTAGCAGAATACATTAACTCAAGTCAATTCTTTTAACGAATTGAGATTGTGAGAATTGCTTAGCAATATTTTGGTGTTCATACTTTTTTTATAAAATTATCTTATCACTTAATTCCAAGATATAATGTATCTTTTTTAGGGATAACATTTCGCCGTTTTGGAGATCAACCCGTACAATCAGACAAACAGAAACTTGTATGTTCGATAATATACCAAGCCTCGTAACATATTTATCGATTAAAATTTTTTATAAAGAGGTGTAATGGCTGATTTATTCTGAGAACAATCGATTATTTAAGAGAAAAATATAAACAATCAAAATCAAGTTATGCTGCGTATTTCTTCAAACTAACTTAGGTGGAAGGAAAAAGATTGGGCTGCCATTTGACTGCTACAATAGAAGAAATCGTGCTGACAGTGAAAAATTTAGTTTAAAAGAATAGCCGAATTCCCTGCGAAAAGAATCGACATGTACTACAGATTGGATCAGAAAGAGTCCATGAAACTGTGCAGGGGGTGATTTGGTGTTACTTTCATAATGGGTACTGTACAATCTAACGTAGACTTAAAGGCGGGTTCGGATAGAATGGTGTTGTGCTACCATAGCAAAACTTAAAGCAGGGTCTTCTCGGCGTGTTTACGTTACGTTACGGCGTCAGTTAAGAAGGGTTATAAATTATATAGTTTTTTTTTCTACTTTCTCCTTTTTTATATCTCATTTTTTGGTACATAGCTATAAAACTGAAGGAACCTGAACTCAATTTGATTAATTTTTTAGAGATTTAGAAATAAATACTAATGTATATTTTTCTACATAACGATCAGATACGCCATAGACACGGAGGTAGCTTAATGGCTAAGACATTTGTTATCGAACTAAAAGGCTTCGATTCTGACTACTGATAAATCGACCAATATGTTTATAGCTTTAGTCAAATTAAACCATCCGTTCCGTGGCTCGGAGATTACGTTACGACGTCAGCGCCGACTAATTATTATAGAATTGATCACAATGATAGTTAACAGTCCCCAAACGGCACTGAGTCAGCGTAGAGTCCAAGCAATTAGAAATATAAATGCTTCAACAATGAGGTGATTAAAAACTGACTCAACAGTAATAACAATAGGTCATAATCCCCAAGCTGACACATCGTTTGAAGAAATTTACATTTAAAAGAAATAACAAGGAAGAAATTCAGATTTCTTGGAAATTCTGATATACCTCCTCCAGCATGGAGGGATCGCCTAGACGTATTCCTTTACTATTAAATTAAATAAGGGTTTGATTTATAATTAATCTGCGATTGAGCTACAAAAACACAGTTCACCTGTACAGGCTTTCGGGCTGGAATTCAATATTACGATATTAATATTAATATGTCGATGACCCCCAAGTCCCAGATGGGCTACTAACCGATGGATTTTTACTGATACTTTATTTCAATAATATTTATTGTCTTATAGCTCTTGCAACGAAACAAAATGGAACAGTAATTGAAGTTGTTCATACTTGAAGTAGGCTATGTTAACGATATATCTCGGAACTGTGAGTCAAGTAAAAATTTGACTACTCATACAGGAAATAAGGTCTACAGTTTGTAGACATGTACATGTAGTATGTACAATTTGTACATATTTCACAGTATTAGGTAAATGGTGTTCATTTAATTTCAGAATTTTCCCTTTTTGTTCTTGAGAGTTCTTTTGTTATGATTACATACAAAAATTTTGACGTATAAAATACTATTTACTATAATGATTTCAGGTATAAGATTAGTATAAGATTTTTCAAAACTGAATAGATGCACCTGCAAAAAAAACGAGCATTATAAATTAGTTCAATAAAAATAATTAACGAAAATTTCATTACTAAAATGTACTTATTAATTTACAATATAATTTTATTAATTTACATTTTATTTTGGAAATTTTAAGTACTTTTAAATTACTTAAAATTTAAGAAATTTTAAGAAATATTTTCAAATTTAAATTTTCAAAAGTATAATGAGTCTATTTTTTACACATTTTGAAACTTATAAAAAAAATTATACAGCGTTCTATTCAAATACTAATCTGATTTTAATTATTTGAAAGAAAAAAATTATCACGTTATTATATTAATGAATTATTTGTCACAATCGCATATAATTTTACTCAAACTACCATCACTTCACAAGTATGAAAATCTCGCAGAATTTTCATGCTGTTTCGATAATTGCGCCTTCAGCCTTACTTTTTTTTAACGTTTGTAACTGTTTAATTTAGTTTCGATAAATAATTATTTATCGAAATTAAACTAGCGAAATGAAAATAAATAATTTAGCGAATTGAAAAATGTTTTTTGCATTTAGACGTTTATATAACCAAAGGAAAGAATGATACGTAAATATTTAAAATATGAGTTTTGCTTTCTTTTACTCCCGGAACTATCAACTGTACCTTCATCTTAAAAATGTTATTAATTAATAACATAATGCACAAAAATATAAATAATACAATTACAGTTGGGACTAGAGGCAATTTTAAGCGTTGCGCACCGGCAACCCCTGCCAGCAGTGAGTGTATTTAGTGCGGCCTCACTTAAAGTAACGAACACCTGCTAGGGAATACATATAAATCTATCTCTCTTTGTGTGAAACTATCCCGTATGTATAAATATGTAGCCGTCTTTGTCTACAACCATAAAAACTGTGAACCAAGGAATTAATTGCTTGCAAACCAAGACTTGCCAGGAGCCGTATACGATTTAAAGTCTCATTTATAACAAGACTTGAAGAATTAAGGAGCCCTGATCCTGACCTTCGACTTTAGACAGATGACAGAACCTTGAAAAAAACTTTCAGTCTGCCGACTCTTTGAAGAAATTCCAGTCGGACCACCAAATCTCTTAATTCATTTTCCGTTTTTGCTGAATCATTACTGAAGGAAGATCATCCAACCTGTATTAATAGTTTAGAGTTCATATTATGTAAAATGTAATAATATAAAATGACATCTGAAAAAGCTATCAAAACATTTAGGACGTCAAACATAAACACTACTGACCTACGTTCTCTCTCTATTGTAACTGTAAACTTCATCCATCATCGAGTGCAAAGCGTTTTGATCACGTTTTTTTTAGACATGCTTTAGCAGGATCTGGCATTCTATTTTGAGGAATTTGTTTTCCATCTTTATTTTTTTTAAGGGACAGTTGAATTGTGAGAAAATATTAAAAAAAACAATCCTTCATACAGTGTTTCAAGAAATAAGCTTACATGTACATATAATATTGATCTTGACGTAATGTCACAATAATAAAATAATTATATAATTTATCCATCACGTTTTATTATATATATTTTCGTGCAGAAATCAAATGTGTATACTTTTCTGTCTTAATCGTTACATAAAATTTTGTATTTACCTATCAAATATTATTTTTCTACCTCCTTGCTGACGCTACAAAAATTTTTAAGTGCGATTTTTCGTCCGTGCACTTTCTTGCACGAACTCGTATAACAAGTTGTGTGGTTCTGGACCCAAGTACATACATTGTCTGAGACTGGTTCTAGCTTGAAAACGCTTACAAAACCATTACAATATCTACTTGCGTTATTATAAAATGTACTACATAATATATTTGCTTACCGAAATTGAACGATTATCATTTAATAGGTAAGACAAGATGAAAAGCTTTTTGTAATCATTATTTATTTCTGTGTTGAGATAAGATTATATTCCCTTTTAAAATCACAATTGTTTTCATAGGCGAGTATATAAACAGTTACCTTAATATATATATATGCTGCTAGCATCATTTATTCAAAGATTCGTTCATGTATATGTTCTTCGTATTAGACACAATAGTTTTAATCGAGCAAAGGCACAACCACTCTCGACATATTTTCCTGTAATCACATTAAATCAGTTGTCGATAGTAGAAAAACATTCCTGTCGAAAGGATACTTTCACATTATCAACCACTTACAATATATTTATTAGGATTAGGCGAACATTTTCCTCGGCCGAGGAATTTTATTTTCCGCGTGCTCTCCTCGGCGTATGACGTCTCGACATCAGAGTCGAGATAGCGCAAAGAGGAAAAAAAAATAAATACAATAAATTTGAGAAGCAGCGATTCGGTAAGACATTGTAGGGGGCGCGCCGCGAGCTTTTTCCCGTGATGTATCGCGAGCAAGGCAGACGCGGTTAACGGCGCGGCCGGTTGCCGCACGGCGGGGGCATAAATCTACGTAATTTAACCAAGACGAGCCTCTACGAGGGGGAAATAAATTAGCCATCACGGCCAAATTGAATCGCGAACAATTTGCCAGATTGTAATATTTACCTCGAGGCAGGTATTAATGCCGGGGGTTGCCCGGCCCGTCAGTGGTAACCGCTCACGGGGCGAAAGCTGATACGCCACGAGAAAAATATAAGTGGTAGACGATTTAGTCTGAGCGACGAACTGTTTGCTGCGCCCTACTGGATTAATCGGGGTTGTTGATAGGTATATGAAATTATAGTCGTAGGATTCTGGTCCATTTTAATGGTTTTATACTTTCGCAACATATACAGTTTGATAAAAGCACATCTAATATTTGGTAAACATGAAGAGAATTGATGTATCTAATACGTGAATATGTTATAGATGATTGGTTTCGTCGATTTTTATTTTAAGTGATATTCAATTGAATAAAAAGTCATGATAAAGAGAAATTGATAAGTTTTCAGTGTTTATACGATATCTTTATATTGAAACAGTTATAACTCATCAACAAATTAGTTTGAATTAATTGAATTTATGTCGTTCGCTCATAAAAAATAATAACGGTTACAAAACCAGTTATGCACATCGATTTGGACACTTAGCAGTATTATTTTCAAACAGATGGTATCAACAAAAATCGCTGATTTATTCGACGACATTTTATGCGACGAAACTAAAAATATTTCATATAGACAGCGGCAGAGTAAGAGAATGCGCGACACCACGAGTTCACATTACCATTATATTGGCGTCATAATATCAATTGTCGCCTGTTTTAGCGATAACCTTTCTCATCTCGAGAAAACCTTTATGTTTCAAAATATTCACCAGAATCTTTGATGGAGTGCAGAGTCCTCAGTAATTATGAGAACAGCTTGAGAACTAAGGGCTATCGCTTTTATTCCAGTTGTTCAAGTTCGAACAACCATAAGCTTGTTCTTGCGTTTTGGAAGACGCTCCGTATGAATTATACGACTGTGTTGATTTTTAGTCTCGAATGTCCCTTTTTATTATTCTGTTTATAAAACAATTTTCTATAACCGTATACGACAGCTCACTAACTCGGGTACTATAAATTGTTACACAGTCGATAACAAAAATGCCTCCGATAAGCGACCATGAAGTGGAAATAAAATAACACTTGAGTATTCTGGAATGGATGAATCACGGAATACTTCACGGAAAATATGAATAGAAGTATTTTTAAGATGTTTATGAAGTTTTTTTAAAAATTTTCATCGTTCGATAAAAACAGAGAAAATTAAAAAAAAAAATGTGCGTGCATCCAATGTATACTCATAAGAAATAAAAATTCGTTAGATTATATATAACATTTTTATTTTATTTGATGTTTAGCATAATTAGGGTAAGTGAGGTTTGAGCAAAACAAATTTGTTTGGATGTAAATAAAATCCTTAGGTTGCGAAAACGTGGCGAAAAAATGTGACAAGAGAACGAAACTTTTTTTAAAACGGTACTAAATTTACTACTTACTTGTGTAAAAAAGTTTACTTTAGAATCATATTTCTTGTTGCGTGCGTCGCCATCAATTTTTTTTTAATTTATTTTTTATTAAAAAAAAATAATACAAACTCACACGTATTTCTCTAAAAATAGGCAGAGACTACAAATTTCCATATGGTACGTTTTTTGCATACCTTTTTTGCGTCACAATCTCTTCATCCAAAGCTCGTCGGTTTCGGTTGCTTAGGATTTTGCTCTTTTTCATATATCACCAATCTGATCTACATAAAATTTTCTAGGGCAACCTTTCCGACCTTTTCTCCACACACATTTGCTCTATAGGTTTGTTTTGTGAGCCTACTATCATTCATCCATTCCAGATGGCCAGCCCGCCGCGATATACCCTTTTCTACTCTAGTCACTACATCTTCTTTAAACCACACCGGTCTTTAACATCACTGATCCCACTTCTATCTTTCAAAGGCATTCCATACATGCTACACAGAGATCGTATCTCCACCTTATCGAATCTACTTTTATACTTTCATATTTCCTACTGCCATGTCCAACCTTTATTATCGTACATAAGCGTAGGCATTAGGACCCCACAATGGACAGCCAAATGCGCTTGACATAAAACACTTTTACTCCATTCATGTTATTTCCCTTTCCTATATTTATTCTCTTTTCTATGTCTCTATCATGTTTACCGTCATTTTCACCGTTGTCAATAGAATGTATATTAAATATATCTCGCATTCTACAATCTAAAGTGATGTGAATCCTGAAAACAAAATAATACGCAGATAATTTTTACACCCATATTGTGGATATTGCTTACTGTCTGGAAAATCCAAGAATTAAATTTTACTTTAGTAGCGCTATTTGACTAATTACTTTTTGACGTTTCAGAAAATTTTCGCCTTATTTTTGTACTATTCAAATCACAGACATTTCCTTCTTAATCAGCGTTTGCCCTTCATTAACTGTATGTGCTAAGATTTTTACTTCTTTTCAATCTCTCGGTAACGTTGAGAACGCCTTAAATCAGACAGTTATTGAGTCTACATACATCATCTAGGTAGTTAGTTAAATGCTCTTAGCGTATTTTATGACACGCGTACAAACAAACACAACAACCAGTTTGTACAAGTGCGTTGTTTAATTATATAAACAATTTAAATTTCAAACTACAAAATGCTTTCATTTATTCACGAAAATTGAAAGTGTAATGTAAAACCTTAATAGTTGCATCTATGTACCAAGTCAACTTAGTACTCTAAATGTCCGCAATCATTTATTCTAGTTTTGTTTATACACTTACTAATTTTACACTATATAAATAAAATAAACGCATTTCGTGCTATTTTTTTATTTGTAAAATTTATACCATGTTATTAAAATACATTTGTCATAATATTAGAAACTCAATATTTTTTATGTCTCAATGTAATTTATATTTATAAAGGATGTTAAACCTACAAAAAATAAATTAAATATGATATAAATTATTTGGTTACAGCTTTGAAGGGATTTGTTTTAGTTTTGTTATCATGCCGAAAACTGATGATAGATCCTAAGCTTTAATCCTCAAATTATAAGTCTAGTAATGCGTAGCGACACATCACTTGTTTGATAGCCATTAAAACCAAAAAAGTAACATACAAAATTCTTTTTTTATACATTTATCATCTGCCAGTTATTATTTACAGAACTCCTGAATTCAAGGTGTTTCCTATACTTGCGGCATGTTCAACGAGTGCGAAAAAAAAACCTCCATTCGAACATCGCAAGCAAATAAACAGTTTACCCGCCGCCATTAGGTAGGCAAATAGAGCCCATCAAGGAAGGAAAATCACTCGATATCAGAGTGACGAAAAAGTCCTCGAGCACCCCGAAGAATTATGAAACCGTTTACGTATCTTTGAATATTAAGCGGGTGAAAAGAAAGTTTTAATAATGATTTTTTTTCTTCGGGGCTAAGTAAAAGGAATAAGCAAGGCGAGTAAAGGAGGCAATCAAAAGTTGCGTAAACAACTTTTCGACGCTTAGGTGGGAAAGGTGCCGCTTCCTCTTAAAACGCGGGATTGATTCGACGTAAACTCCCTTCTCCTCTTTCTTGCCGTCTCTTTCTCTTTCTTCGCTATGAAACGCGTTTAGGCCGTTTTAACGACTTTCCTTTTGGGAGCCATCTTAATAAATAATATGAAAATGCGAAAGTTTTCTTTCGATGATTTACAGCGGAAGTAACAGAACGGCTTTTTTTTGTTATTTCACTTGATCGCTTCTCAGCTTCACGAGGAGGAAGGCGAGTCATTTCGAACTTATTGTTGAAAATCAAACTTTTCATCGTCTATCGAAACTTTATTATTTGATTGAATACGACTGTCTTGTTCCATGAACATCTCGGTAATAGATGATTTTTAATTTTTTTTTTATATTATCTTTTATCTGTGTACTATGGGAACTTGCAGTGTACATTACTAGGTCCCCTGGTAAGAGTTAACCGTGTCTTTTTAGGGTTCCGTTCCTTCAAATGAAAAAAAAACGTAACCCGTGATTTGTGAGTGATTCAGCTCATTTAAATCCCGTAAAACTGTTAATTTTAACCAAGTGAGTTGGATAAATGTGTAGAATAACTTGGTTGTTATAACCCTGTAAAATGGTCAACTTTAACCGAGTACTAAAAGGTCTATTTTAACCATTTATCATTTACCGAGTTCAGTTTGTTATTATTAACCTACGTAGATTTAACCATGTCACTTGCTTAGTTTATAACGAAAACAATATACCGAGTTTGCTTGGTTATTTCTACCAACTCAGTATGCTTTATATTAACAAATTGTTTATTTAAAATTTCAAAAATTTCCTTTAATTTTAACACTTAAACGTTTTATCAGTGAAATTTTTCCTCACGATAACTTTCTGTATCTATCTTTATAATGTATTATCTTTTTTTTTATTTTGGTTATGACAAAAAAAAACATTGAGTCAGATTTTAAAAAAGATGTACTTGATTACAAAATTTAATTTAATTTAAATTTATGGTACGGAAACCGCTCTATGCGAGGTCAATCGAATTTGGTCGACATTTTTATTAGTATTTAAACCATGCAGTGCATGTTACAAAAAAAACTATGGCGTTTATATTGAAGAATTTATTACTGAAGACGAAAATAAACTATAATAATCAACGATTTATATGCGTTATTCTTTCTAGAGTTCCATAGTCAAAGGCAAAAAAGAACTCCTTATAGTTTTATTATGTCTTTCTATCAGTCCATACGTATATCCACATCCTTATTTATAAGCTTTTTCATTCGTTTTGATAAAACTGTAGAGAGAGGTATCTTATATGACTCGCAATATAATTAAGTAAAGGCACTTGATAACAAAGTAAACGATTGTTACCATATACAAAATTAAGACACAAAAAAAATTTTCGCAAATCTCTATTGTGCTTGGTGTCATTGGATAGGTTTTTAAAAATATATCAGTCATTTTAAAATAACTATCCCTTTCGCATGTATGTTTTATTATACATTTTCAAAGTCGTTACGCTATGTCCTATAACTTTGAAACGTGTGTTTTTAAAAGTTGAAATGACATCGTAATAAAACTATACAAATAAATTCAAATTACGTCGAACAATTTTGCTAACAACTTTTCTAAATATTTACAATTTACAGTTGCCTATAACTGTCAGTAGCAGCTATCTAATCACCAGCACATACGGAATACACATGTGAATTTCGACATGACAATCTGTCATAACTATGTATCATTCAAATATACATTAGTACCTACTGATATTATTGCAGATTTTTTTTTTAATTTTCGAATAATGTTTGTGATACGTGATTGATTTCGACTTAACGTAACTGGAAATTTCATTTGTTGTCGTTCGTTTGCTACGGAACCTCAGATGGGAGAATATCAAACCCGCCCTGACCGTTTTTTATCTTTTTGTTAAATCCTTTGACATTCATTGTACCTTTGTACCATCGTCATCATCACGTACGTCCCTCTTCAATGTCTCTTGTCTTTTTCCTAAATACCTGCTGCATAGTACATTCTTTGTGCATGGTCTTTATTTTACATATCATTGCTGTATCAGCGTACTCCTCCATGTTCAAGAACAATGTCAATTATTTTTTATTGTAACACTAGTTATATATCTCATGACGTTTCGAGACTTTAGGTCAATTTTAATCGCCTATAGTTAAAATGATTGTAACTAAACCTGAAAAAGAAAGTGAAAAATAAAAGGGTGAAATACTAAAAATTACAAATACATTGAATTTAAATTGGATCCATCCGACATGAAAATTCAAGAAGAAAATTAACCTTGATAGGTAAATAAGTGTCACATATTCTTGTTACAATATGTGTTATTCAAAGTGTTACATATTCTTTGACACGGTTAGAGTTTTTTAATAAGCTGTTATTTCATTTTACTGTTTTTTGGAGTTTTCTCCTTAAGAATCGATTTCATATTTAGGCTCGGGGTATGGAATTTTATGGGAGTAAAATCAAGTGTTAGATAAATGACGTTACGCTATCGTCATGGTTTCTGAAATGAATAAATCGTCATGGTTACATTTCAATCAATCAGAATGTGACAAATATAATAGATTTTCTCCACGAATCATTGTTAGTGTATACAGAAGGGGGTTCAAAACTATTGAAGAAACGTTACCATGAACTTCCACTTATACTTGGTGGAGATTTTAATATTGATTTTAATAAAGAAGATGGTTTCCGTTTAGTACAATTTTTGAAAGATGAACTGAACTTAGATTTAATTTCTGACAGAACACTAGGGACAACTAGATATGGTACAACTATTGATGCGATGTTTTCACGATTTATCACATATGTATCTTCCGACATTCATGTATCATATTTTAGTTACCATAAACCAATTGTTTCAGTGTTTAATGATACCGCTATTGTTCCTGTGATAAACATTACGCAAGATAACGTCAATGATAGAGAAAATCAATCTTACTAAAAATTTTATTGTATAACATAATTATTTTCAATATTTTCTTAAATGACGAATTAATTGTTTTACTATTAACATAAATAAATGAATTGTGTATTATGCTTTGAATAATATAATAGATGCTTTCATTTACCATTATACTAATCTATATGTACGATATCATCTTAAAGGAGTAAACTCCAGTCGTGCGTCGGAGCTGACACACTCACAATTTTTTAAATTATCACTATCGGAATATATGCATTCGTCACCAAAATCTCGGAGCTTGAGATTAACTATTGCTTATTGTTTACGTCGGGGTAGTCAGTCGTCTTGAGTTAAAAAGCGTTATTGTTCGTTAATATTTTTTGTACAGATCCCGAGAATTGATACTGCGCACAACAGATAGAGACAAAACATATAAAACCATAGGGAATGTATGAAGTCAACATCTTCTGTCTTTATTTGCCTTGTGCCATGATAATTCTATAACATGTAGAAACATTGGCAATAATAATGAAAGAATATTATTTTTTTAATTGAGTTTGTATTTTATTTCTAGACTTTCATCTTGTAAATAGTTGTAATCTCACTTATCTGGAAAGAAACTTTTTCTCAGAGCAGTTTAAATGCCGTAAAATTTTATGCCGTTAAAGTGGTAAAAGTGGCTAATCTTGTTGTATCCCCATGTGTTGGTATTCTTATTTATCTAATTGTAAGAACTAAAGGATCTCACAACGCCGTGCAAATAACAGCCTATCCTAATGTCTGAAAGCACGTGAGTCATTGTCATTGGTCAAAGTCAGTTTGTGAGCTGCGGTCGTTGGTGCATTTTTTTGATGCCGCGCCTGGTGACACACGAGCGAAACCCTAACTCGATTCAAATTTTACATTCGTTTAAATCTATTTAATGACTCCGAATCAAAGAAAATAAAGCCTTCCCTTCCATGGGATTACGTCCGGACAATGAAGCCGGTTAATTAAAGCGACTCGGTAATAAAATTATTATGGCTTTAATGAATTCCTTCCGAGTGTTGATAAGCAACAACCATGTCTAACGAATGAATGAAACGCTCTGTTTGTCTAATTTGCAAAATAGGCCACCCGGCGCGCCCCCCCCCTCCTCCCACCGTAACCTTCGGCCATCGCTCTCCATATTTTAATATTCTCCTTTGGCACGGAAGTAAATAAGGTGTTTTGATTGGAAGTAAAACAAAGATATCTCGAACAAGTTAATTAATTTTCCCCGTCTACAAATCAAGGGTTAAGAGTTTATAATTTAAAATATGGCGTCCCGTCCGACGGGTCGGCTTTGTTTATTGACAAATTTCGTCAGATTTCTAAATTAAAAGTTTTTGACCTTGATTGAATGAAACTATTGTCAATACGGCAGCAAAAATATATTGGCGAAATGATGTTGCCGCTAATTTGTAACATTAATTTCACCTTCAGTTTGTAGATTATTAATGTTACACTATATATTGTATACTATTTTCGGTTTTCTCGTTTTATAACAGATTTTAGAACAAACACGTATTTGTAACTTAATATATAAAAATTGAAAAAGATTTTTTTTTATATATTGGCTAAACACGTCATTTGTAATGACGTGTATGGCACATTTAAAAAATAATGTTATTCGCTGCTTAATAAGTTTAAAATCTCTAGTACCATTACATGTTAGGAACCCGAAAAAAACTATATTCATGCGCCGTTGATTCAGAAATAAACGATTGCGTCCACGATCCCCCGGCAGCCATTGCGCGACCTTTTGGGCGTCGCTGAAACGAACTTATGAGTTCTAAAAAAGGTAAGATTATTTCAGTTGGTTTTTTTTTAGTTTCCGTGAAATGAAAATGTAATTTAAGGATATGAAGATGGGAAATACACTTTTACCGTCTTTTATTTAAAAAAGAAAGAGTAAGTTTTCATATTAACACGTTTTTTTCAGCTTCTATTACATGTACGGAGTCCTAGAAATATTTATTTTTATTATTTAACGACCAACTAAGTAGCGGCTTATACAAGACACTTATATTATAAATTTCATCAATATATGTTTTGCAGTTTTTGAATAAAATGCCTGTGACATGCGGACGGACGGACGGGCGGACATAACAAAACTATAAGAAATCCGTTTTTGCCATTTTGGCTAGGAACCCTAATTACAGATTACTTTAAATACCAATATTGCTAAGACGGTTAATATTTAAAATATTTGTCTTTCTTCGACCTCAATATGTTAATATTAACCGACAGTTATACCTAAATAAAATATTAAAAGTCATGCAAAAGAAATGGTGGGCACAGTTAGCATTAAATATTATTTATAATTAATATTTTTGTATGTTTATACAATTTTGCTTGACTTTACATGGAAAAAAATATAACTAATAATGGAATCATGATAAAAATAAGTCTATCATTTGGCTTTCTGGACGCTTAATTTTTGTGTTTGTTTATGTGGATTCCAAATGGGACGTAGCAGTAGAGTACCCTATATACTCGTAGTTATACGAGTATGGTGTCGTCTGACGAGGTATACTCGAGCCCCAAGCCCTTTCTCATTTATAATTCCACACATATTTTTTTTTAAGTTACTCATAAAATAACTCAGTCCTCCCCAATATCGCCTTCCTTCGCGCGTACGCGCAGTCGGACTATAAAGCCACCGACTGACGCTAACGTGACAAAATAGCATGTCGACGGCAGCCGTCAAGCGTGCTGAAGGCAAGCGGCTTCTTGTGATTTTTGTTACAACCGTAATAATGGCTTTAGTCTATACGAGTTCTAACTCTTTTGATAACATATTTAAAAACGTTATTCATTGTTATAAAATTGTCTTGCTGCGTTGTCTTTTTAATATAGATATAGAACATAGAACTTATTGAAGTTATAATATCTCGAGTACATAATTAAATAAAATTCGCATAGAAATCAATGCTAATTGCAGTTACGTTTCCAGACGTATAAAGTCGGGCAAATAGTTTCTTCGACTTTATATACAAATTTAAGATATGTTTAATTTGTAATATACATACGCCACTTTTTCCAGCAATTTGTTGCCATTTTGTAGGTAGTGACATAATCCCATCGCCGTAGAAATTTTGGGACTTCTGATCAAAAAACTGGGAAAACTAGTTTTGACAATCCTCTCTTGATGTTAAGCTAACACTACCTATAGAACTCTGAAGAGACCGAAACAATCGAAAATCTAAAGATGAACGATCAGGGCTATATGGTGGATTGATTAATAGTTTCCGACCTAACTCTTTCAATATTTGCCGAGTGGTTGAAGATGTGTATGATATGGCGTTATCATGGTGAAAAACTACACACATTCTGTTGACCAAATTCGACCGTCTTTTCTCTACTTCTTGCTTGAGTCTCATCAGTTGGTGGCAATAGAGAGAAGTAAAACCTTTTTTGTATATACATCTTTTCTCAAACGGATCAAAACTGTTTTGTGGTTAATCCCCATGCTATGCTATTTTGTAAGAACGAAATATGCTCCACTTTTTCCAAGATGGCCTTGACTTTATCTATAACAAGTCGACCAGAGCGAGATTCATCTTTGACAACAAAATTACCGGACTGAAAACACTTGAACTAGTTTTTGTGCTACTCTTACCGACTGCATAATGTCCATAAATGTCACAATGTTTTTTGCGGTTTCTATCGTATTTTTCCCTTTTTTGTAATAAATGTTCAACATGTGTCGAATTTCTACTTTAGATCCGCTGGTTTTGGTGGACAGAAAAACAATAGATAAATGGCGGAGCACCAATTTCACTATTATATTTATTTTTCCTTCTTTTTTTAAAATGTCATCTAAATAATGGTATTATGAGTAGCCAGATACAAACAGTACAACCTGATAATAGATTTTATTGCAACTTTTTACTTATAGAATACGAAAAAACTTTTTTCCTGATCTAATAATATAACAAAAAGTTTTTATATTAAAAAATATATACAAATTTATATAGCAATACTAAAAGAATTTATGTATTTCTTGTGACCCTGGTCAAAAAGCAATAACTTTTTTAATATAATAAAAATAAAATGAAAAGCTACTAAGTGAAATTAATGTTTTATTTTCGCCTTAAACTTGATTATAGTTTAGATTTGATATTTCATTGAGTCAAAATGTAAGACGAAATTCGCAGACATTAATTAAATTAAAGGACTCATTAGTCCTAGACACTATTTTATTCCCTTGACCCACTTTCAGCGCTCCTTTAAAAGTTAAAAGCGGTACTTCAACCAGAATCACCTCGATCAAAATAAAATTTGTCTGTGACGCGGGCAGTTGGTAGAATTTTATGTTTAGATAGTTAGATACGTATAATTTGCTTTAGCTTCTACTTATTTGTACACTCATTCGTAATTCTCAGAACGCTATTTAGAGACCACAGACAATCTTCGTAAACCTTTCTCGCTTCACTGACATTTATCAATCATTTCATGGAAGCTCGTCGGTTTCAGAGCTCAAAATTTAGCCCTTTTTAGTGTTGCGAGCCAAATTGGCAAAAACGGAAACCTTATAGTTTCGTTAAATTCGTTCGTCCGTCCGTATGTCACAGCCATTTTATTCAAAAACTATAACACATATATTGATGAAATTTATAATGTAGGTGTCTTGTACAAGTCGCTACTTAGTCGGTCGTTAAATAATAAAAATAAATATTTCTAGGGAGGTACTCCATACATGTAATAGAAGCTGAAAAAATAAATTTATTTTTAGCAAACATTAATATGTTGCATATATTCAGACAATTACTTTAAAAACCCTTTAAGGCTTCTAAACAAATATTTTGATAAAGTGAATATTTTTGGAAATAATCGCTCCGAATGCAGCATAAATTGTGTCTCACTCCTTTATTTCTCGAAGCGTGTGTCCAAAAAATATGAAAATAATTACAAATGTAACGCTTAATAAACATTTTCAATGTAATTTATTTTGAGCATGATCGATTAAACCATTTCTGAGTTATTGTCGAAAAACTATACTTCTCATTAAAGAGACGTAATTGTCATGAAAATACCCTCTTTTGCTGGTACACTTTAATGTAAACACTAGTCTAAGAATAATAGTCGACATAACTAGTTGTTTTTCTAGTTATGGGGACTAAAGTCCTTATACTTATGCTATGCGTAAAACGTGAAAAATGCGTAATTGCGTAGTTTTTTTTAAACTGTAGTGTATTTCTTTGTAGTAAGGGCTACGGAACCCTACCCTGAGCATGGTCCGACATGATCTTGGTCAATTTTTTGATATGCCATCAATTTGGTGGAAATAAAATTTTCTAAGACAACATTGGCGACCCTTTCATACTCCTTATCTTATACATTTGTTTCATCTGTAAACTTTGATTCATCCTTTCCAGATGGCTGTCAGCACATCGCACTTGTGTATGTGTGTGTCCCGTTTATTCGGAAACATACACTTTATAGATCGTTCAGGAAGATATATTGTCTATGGATAGAGATTGCAGTACATTTATCAGTCCGCTATCTACACCATGTATAAATAGCATTTTCGATTGATTAGCCCGTTCTACTCTATTGCATTTTTGTACAAAAAAATATATATTAAATAATCCTAATTTATTGTGTGGATATTCAATTGGAAGAAATTCAAGGAAATTATTTAACCGCGAAACCCTTATCTATATATCAAAACTATATATTCTTTCGGCGAATATATAGTTTTGTTCGAGTATGATTAGGGTTCACGAATTAAAACAAAAGATGAATCCTCAAAGCAATAGAAGCGATAAGTTACACTTTTCGCAGAATATTCAAAAAAATGCTAAGGAACTACTAAGCATTTTTCAATTATTGCTCTTATCATTGCACTGATCCCTCAAGATTACACTCTTCTGCGGTACTACTTCTCCGTTTTAGTATTAACAGTGTGTAGTATTCAAATATTCTTTAGTTGTATGTCATGTGATTAAACCGCAAATAAATCACAAATATCTTTAGTTGTGAGCAAAGGCATAAATGGAAATTTTGCATCTGATCTATCAGAATTGCTTTGTAAAATAGGTCACCAAATTTTCGATATAAGCGCGTGGTATTATATTATTTTCTTTATTCTTTACTATTTTATTTGTTTTGTTAGAGTAAGTTTCATCGATATAACTACAATACATGAAATAAAACGTATCAAATAGAAAGAGCAATAAACATAACACTTGCAGCAGGGATATGTTTCAAAAGTAATCTTTGAGATGAGTTTCTAAAACCAACTACTTCTAGATTTTCAAACGGACATCCATTTTCCAAAACTAACGAAAGTTGAGCGCTTCAAACAATCTTTCCCTAAGTAAATATTCCGCAATTCGTAGAAAGTTAGATAAAATAAAAGTCTAAAGACCATGTCGGACCAAACAATTCGTACAAACTTTCATTTCCCAACTTGGACAAGAGCTCGTGAGAAACTTCGAGAGTCTACGTTCTCGGAAAACTTTGTGTCTATTTTCAAATTTTTGTTCTTTTTGGCTGTGGTTCTTTGAATCCGAAGTTTTCAAAAGTGGATTACGAATTTTGACAAATATCTTATGGTTTCTTTTAATTTACATACAAATTTAAACGTCAACGATAGTTTTATTTGATAACGAGAGCCTGTAGGAAAAGTTTTATCAGAATCATCGAGGATTTGAGCAATTTACAAAAGGCATTTAGTAAATTTGGTTACTAAATTGTTACCAAGTAGTGATAGACAATACTTACAGTTATAATAATTGTATGGATATACCCATAACTATATAGATTTCATAGTTACAAGTTGGCCGACGTAAAGAACCAGAAAAGAATATATTTCTAAATCGCAACAAATTTATTTCTTTAAATAATAATTTGAATTAAAATCATAAAACTATACTAAAAATATTACTATTTTTGGTGAGATATAGAAGTATGTTACGTTGCAGTAAACATAAAACAGCAATGACGTTTTGCTGTTCATTTGCAGTAAAATGGTCTTTTGAATTCGAAAAGCTCAAAAAAGCTCAAAAACACATCGACAAATATAATATCGGGAGTTTTAGGCATGGCTTGCACGATCAACCGTTTTTCAGATTTTTTAACTCACATTTTTTTTTATACAGAATGAATGCGTAACAAAATATGAGTTAAAAATGACATCAGATTTCTAGAAGATCAATCGCTTAGCAATCGTTTGTGTGCGTCGTGCGCCGCGTGACTTCGCGGCGGCCACGACGGCAGGCGGCGCGGGCGCGTCGATAGCCTATACTTTTAAACAGTTCTGTGTATGAAATGATGATATATCGCTTATGAAATTTTCCGCATTGACCCTTCTTTCGTATAAATCACGAATGGATAGGATTACCTCGGCTGTATTTTATGTCGCATCCGCAGAAGGGTCTGGCGATGTGAAATATGGTGTACTTAGTCTAAGTAAGGCTCGAATGATGAATTATTTATCGTTACTGTCCGCAGAACGGCTAAGGAAATTTTTCCCTCCAGACATAATGTCTGAGATGTATTTTTTTTTTACTTCTTATCTCGACCAGATCCCAAATTACGTAATGACTGTCAGGAGTTATTGAATTATGTATCGCGCGGATTCCTACTAGATTAGGTCCGGATTTATAACAAATAATAAGACGAAATCTAATGTAATGTAATATTTAAGACCAAATAATTTGATTTTTTCAACTAAAAACGTTATCTATACCATACTGTAATACCATTTCAAATATGCTTGTTTGTTGCAGTGCTTGTGACTTAGTCACTCATAAATGTCTAAACGGGTTTTGATGAAGTTTGGCAGTGAGTTAAAACATATTCTGTATTAAGAATAAAAAAAAATATTCTGGCAATGTGCTCCTATGAAATAATTAATTCTAAGTATTGACATAACGATCATACTCAAAATCACACTCACAATCGAGTATGAGAGGATGGAGCGTAACTGGAAACTCGAACGAAGTCAGGATGAAAAGCGACACCGGGACGAGAACAGAGAGTGAGGCCAGAATGGAAATCGAAACCCAGAATGGAAACCGTGATCAGGACAGAGATGGAAGACGGAAAATTGAAAACAAGACCGAGATTCAATCGAAAATTGAATTGAAATTGAAATTGAGAATGGGACTGGGCTCAAATTGTGGATTAGTAGCAAAATCATTTGATAGAAAAATGTAGCTATTCATTTTCTATTCACGAGAGCGGGACCACTAGCGAAACCTAATACTCCATATCAGCAAAATTAAACGAATTAAACGAATATAGAAGAAATTCAAATTTATATTTTTAGACATTGAATGTTTGTGTACCGATAAACATCCTTATTAAACCGCAGAGCAACTTTAAATTTTAAATAGGGTGTTAGTAGTACGATCGTATTTAAATTTTATTCTTGTCCATGCGAGCGTATCTCCACACAAAGCTGTATGGCTTTGTATGGAGATAAGTGTCAGACTCACAATTCAACTAGGCCCGTGGAGCAAAATTCGTAATGTGGTTAAATATCGTGCTTACGTAAAATGTTTTTTTTGTTTAAATCACTCCACCGCCAATGCATACTTTCCCACATTCTTTTTATTTCAGTTTGTGGAGTTTAAATCTTAAAACAATCACGCTAGCCCAGTGCAGGTTGAGATCATTGTCACCGATGATAAAGTCCTGGAATGACGTTTTAATGTACTCTCGGAGGTACGAAAGGCATAGTTTAATTAAAGTTAAAAACTCAACATAATTCGCCCGAAGTCAAGATTCGAAGGTTTCTCGTTCGGAGGTAATTTAAAAGATATTGTCTGTCAGAAAGAGCGAAAAATCAAAGAAAAACCTGTAAAAAATGTGTCACACAGATAAATCTTAATTTAAGGCTATCTCTATATTCTTCAGCAAAATATGATCATTTGTTAGTTCTCTAGCGTAGTATAAAATAGTTGAAATCTGTAAACTGTATTCTTAGATTTCTAAAAGAACTCGTAAATATAACAACGGTCCAATTTCTTTTATCGCAAGTTTCATATACTATTACTAAGATCACAGGCCACAGAGGCCCTGAGGCAAAACTTTACCGAATTTTTGAGACATTCTTTGCATCTATCAATTAGTTCTCTTTTAATACCAAAGTCACAAAATAAGATTTCCCAAGAAAAGAATTAGCCAGAGTGTGTGTTGACTAAATATATAAAGAAGGTTCTTACTTTCTCATAACTAAGAAATAAAATGAGGCTATATTCTGAATTAATACAATATACATTACAAAACATCAAAATTCAACGAAACACAAGAATGAGCCTGGATATCGAGCACCACCAATGTTTACGGCTCACTCTTCAAATATACTCAAAATGCTAGGATCAGAATTTTATAGATGTGTAATTGATTTCTCTATATTGTGGTATTTCTGGCGCTAACAAAGAAATTCGATAAAACCTCATACAGAAACACCGAACTTCCTCGAAATTTTAACAATCGCAAGAATTCTCGAAGACTTATGAAGAACGAACATCTCAATGCCAGTGTTGTCGAAGTTTTAACACAGAAAGGGCCCACAACAAAGCTTCGCGCCCGAATAAAGCAAATCCGCTTAACCATCCTTTCATATATTGTTAAAGAAACAAAAAACTTGTGAAAAAGTATTATTCGGATTTTTGTAAGCTTTCCACATATTTTGGCGTCCTTTCCCTTGTGCTGGCTAAGACTTTGATTTTTTTTTTCACCATAAATACTGTTCTCACGTTGAACTTGTTGACATGAAACAACGAAATTATAAAAAAAATATAT
The DNA here is from genome assembly GCA_005406025.1 of Eumeta japonica. NCBI lineage: Eukaryota > Metazoa > Arthropoda > Insecta > Lepidoptera > Psychidae > Eumeta > Eumeta japonica. The sequence goes on along the minus strand of BGZK01000581.1, from coordinate 198,735 downwards.
GAAAGACGTTCAAAAATTAAACGACTGAATAATAAACATGGTTCACATCATCAGGTACCTCTATTTTTCTGAATAGTATATAATATTCGATTCTAAGCTCTGATATTTTGTATTACGATTCATATTTCTTATGTCTTCGATTGATTATAAACCGCGTTGTTTATGTCGTTTCAATAAAGCACCTCTACAACTCTTGACAAATCAAATACGTAATCTACGTATCTAAAGAATGCGGGGGCTACTTTTTTTTTACAAAATTAATGAAATCGTGGTGCATTCCACTGAGAAAAAGTCCGATATTAGCCTTTAGCCATTGCCTCAAAGAAGATAGCTGTTTAAATAATCCCGAAAAGATTTCATTCGGCAAATATTGGAATAAAACTTCCTTTGTCTTATACTTGTGTAAACATTTTAAGATCCGGCGGAATTAAAGCGAGGGCCTTTGACGAGAATTTTAACATTTCCACCGAATTTACACGAACGCCATTAATTAGAGAGAGATGTCTCATGTTTTAGAACAGAACTCGTTTTGATTATTGATTTATAATTTTGTGTCGATTTAATATCATTCGGTTGGTTGACATCGGTCAATGCCAGCTTATGCTGTCATTGTGTCTTTATGATGTTTCTGAATTTTTACAAAGGAGATATGTCTTCGGTGTGCAGTATACACTTAGTCGTGCTTACATGTTCTATATTATATATATGTTTATACTTGTATGTTCTGTATAATAGATTTACAGCTGTTTAGGATAAGTTTAATACAATGTACATCGGCGCATTTTATATAGAATATGTTATTTCATGTTGCATGTTTCCCTCTCCCTGAGCTTAAGAACATAAGAACAACAATGCCTAAAGATTTGATTTTCTCCAAACGATATCATACGAGTTAACGAATTGATTTTGAGACGTCGGCAGCTAAGTTATGTTTTACGCGAATGGCGAATAATTTTCGACAAGATCGAGACCGCTTTTTCCGTCAATCCTAAATGCGATAAAGTTTCAGTAATCAAAGGAAAACAATCTGAGGATGAAGATTATAAACCTGAACTCTAATATATTCTTTTTGGGATTCAATTTTGATATCACCGCCATTGTTAAAACATTACGTGTTGTACGAGGCTTCTTGAGCCTTACTTCAAAAAGATGTATCCCACAATCTTTTTATTTCAGATCCATGGCCTTCCATGTAAGATTTATGCAGATGGGAGGCTATTAATAGCTGTTGTCACTAATGTAGTGCTTGCATTCGCAACCGTTACCTCCGAGACAAGGAGCAAGTAGTGTGATTGACTCACGTTAAAAATTCATTGGGCGATTCGTCCGTGATTTGCCTGTGAACATGTCGCCTTCGAGAGAGTTGGAGACAACGCGCTGATTACTTGACGACTAGTTCTTACTTACTTATTGATATTTTCAGTACATTTTTTTACCCCTCTTACAATAAAATCTGGTTTTCGATATATTTTTAATTTTCTCAACATAAATTAGGATAAAGACATACCAAGAGTGCATTCGATATATTTTAAATTTTCTGAGCATAAATTAGGATAAAGACATACCAAGAGTGCATTTGATTATGCAAAACGATACAAATCAATGGGAAAAATATTTTGATGTCTCTTTGTCAGATAAGAACCTGATCAGTCCACTACTGCCTTATACCATCCCACAATGTTCTTATTTTAGATTGAAGGGTTTGATTTGAACCCTTTATAGTGATGTAGTACGGGCAGTAGGGCAGATAAGAAATATTTTACGAATCCGTAAGCCAAGGCAAAATCGAACTCAAATAATACCCCATCCAGAACGATATTTTTATTTGCAAAGCGGTATACTTCGATTGTTTTTAATTTATATAATGAAATAAATTTATTAAATATATTTTATCAATTTCCTACAAGGTTTCCTCTATTACTGACTCGGGTACCGTGGAATGGCTTCATAAAGACTTATAAAAGCTCTTACTCACTGCCATAAACAGAACCCTCAAAATATCCTCGTAAAATAAGAAGTCCCTCGCGCATAAAAGGCGACGTCAATATATATTCTTTAAAACGCGCTTTACACTGCAAGTCATTCGAGACTTATATTAAATTCCATGGAAAGCTTTTCTCTTCATTTGACACATTCGACTCCATAACATATTCTTATGTTGAAAGCATAACCTGCATTTATTCAACGCTATTACAATATATCACGATCGTCTCTGTCTATAACATCGTATTTTCTATTAAAACAATTTCTTACATTAGTTTTGACACAAGCTTATTTTGCATAAATACTTCATTCTGCCGCCACAGACACGTATGACAAAACCTTTCAAACAGGTAGATAAATTATTTAAATAAACTTTTTCCAGTTAAATAAAAAAAAAATTCTGAATAGGTTGTGTCGTAGACAAGCCGTTGTGTGACGAATTACATTGGCAGTGCTTCTTAAAGTTTATGTCTGCCCTACGTTTTTTCTTTATTAATATCAATTGTTTTTTAACACAAGTCTGAAGTGCAAGAAAGTAGCCGAATCATTCTTTTGATGTTACTTTTATTCATAGTGACATAGTCATCGTTTTCGGTTTCCAATCTTAAATTATTTTATGCATTTCATTTTTAATACTATATTAATTTAATTTTTAATGGTATACTATTTTAATATTATGTGTAATAATAATTAGCACTTATTATTACAAAGCTACGTTAGTAGGTATTCAATGCTTGGAAACAAAATAGGGAGGGTATATGATTTATTATGAAAATATTATATTCGCTTATAAAATAATGTTATATTATAAAAATATTTTATTCAACACAAAATGAATATTTTTTTTTTTGGGGCCCTTCATATTTCTTTCGCGTTAAATATTAATATACGAATTTTCTTCTTATTTTAAATAGCATCACCGTATGATGTCAATGTTTAATAACCTTCTCGTCATATATTCAGCAATTGAGAACGCTTCTACCAAGATATTTTTTTTTATAATTATTCAAAAAAGTATTTTACATCTTTCCATTTATATATACACCTATAACTTGTTTTACATATTTATTTTTATTTTATATGGGTTTACAATACATACTATTATTCTTGTATTATTTGTTCCTCGTTTACATTATATTTACACGCTTATTAGCAGACACTTGCAGGCTAATTTCATCGAGCCTAGCCCTAGATAACGTGTCACATGATCGGTAATAAACAATAATGATTTAGTTATTGAATACAATGTAACAGGCGAAATTCGTACCAAACCGTGAAACACTTAAGCTAACATTTAAAACCAAAGTTACTTATGTTCATTATTCGGGTTAGAGCAGAAATAACCTAACTTTATTTTCAAAGGTTATAAACCTTGATGATATCTAGCTTTCAACTAGTAAGTATCCAGGAACAAAACCGGCAGAATAATAAATAGTGCTTTATGACTTTTATGTTTGGTGAGAAAAACTAAAAGTTATGCAGTCACTGAATAGTACTACTATCAGATGTTTCTTTTGACATTCCATTCTTTACGTTTCACACGTGACTAATATATTAAGACCAATGGCAGTTATGTTTTAAGGTTGGTATAATTATGAACTTGTTGATTGTTTATAAGCCGATGTCCTTTAATAAAATTTTGTTTTTCGGCCCGCTCACAAAGTGCGAATATTTCATGAGAAAATTGAGAGCTAACATGATTACGATACGAGCGTAGACGGAGATAAGTGGACGGATTTCTGAACTTCCGTTCTATACAAGCGTAAGGTAACGGAAACTTCGCATTTAATTAGTCGGGGAAAAATACCCTAATAAGGGTTAAATTGGTAGGCAGGGGGCCGAAACTTGTTCCCGCCCGTACCGTTGCATAAGCGTACCGGCGGTGAGTTAGTCTAGAGCAGATGTGCTCGTCCGCCCAACAAATAAGTTACGTAGTAAGCTCATTACCGACGCCCTGCGGCCGCGGGCCACGGCCGGGCGGCCCGCGTTTGCTCTGTCTGAGAGCCGCTCCGCGTGCTTAAGGTAAAGAATATTCCACTGTACGCGGGCAAATATCGTAAATTTGCTTCCTTATTTAGGAACGTAATCGGATCACGGGGATGCAAAATAAACAAAGTGTCGTACGGAATTTAAGAGAGAATTACCTGAAACAAAAACATGAACTTTCGCTATGTTATTTGTTCAATGAGAGAAAACGAACATTTATCTATTCAACTTTGATCACCTCTTCCAAACTATCTTGTAGTTGTACTGAGCGAAGATCAAAGACTTAGGTACGATAGGTTACTATTCGAAAAAAAAAAATAAAGCGCCATTATATTCCCGTATTTGTCTTCATACCCCGTTTCTACAAATAGGGTTGGTTGTATATATATATATATGTATTGAGATTATATGTTACAGACACATCACGTCACGTTGAACGAGAGAAAGCTAGAAAGCTTAGAAAAGGCGTATATCAGTCTTAAACCAGTGTTTCCACGCAGCGCTGCATTGAGTATCGGGAAATAAACTTTTCTCATAACATATGTTGGAAGGCCTTTTCCGGCATGGCAGCCTTCCTTCCGATGTTTTTCTTTGCCATTTAAAATAATCATCACTTTTACTGCTCGTAACTATCGATAATCAGTGAGGTTGTATGGCAGAGAAGGCATACGGTGAAAGTGCATACATGTCACGGATAGTGATAATTTGTAACTTCTATCAAACCGGTCCGTCAAGTATTAAATAAGAATATTTCCGAGTTCTCATTTAAGTCTCATTACATAAAAAAACATCAACTAACCATGTTAACAATTTGCAAATATGGGTAACAAGTATGGGTAACTACGAACTTTTTAATATGAAGGTAGACCACGTCAAGCAGAATAAGTTAATGAATTACTTACTTGCTAGAGTACCACTTACAAAAGTAAACTGTAAAATTTAAACTGCCTGTAAACTAAATCGTTTTTGCGATTGCTTACATAATCGAACAAAGAGAAACACACACAGTAGCTCATATTTTAGGCAATAATTTGTTCTATCAATATACCATATTCATTTAATTTGAATTTAGTTATAACAAGACATATATTCAATCAGATATACGAGACAAACTTAAATTAGTCTTTGTCCTTATTAAGGGTTCTATGTCCGTAGCACATCTAATCACATTCGGTTCAGTGTTTTATCTGTATAAAAGGGAAAAGACGCACAGAAAGATAGATATACTTCCGTATTTATAAAATTAGTATGGATTAAATCAAAAAAACTCTTAGATATGATGGAATATCTTTGGAAATCTGTAGGAGTTGGAGGTGTTGAAACAGACCAGCTTTGATGACTCTACTGAATGCTATAATAGAAGAGAAGCAGGGCGCCTAATGACCGGTACAAAGACCTTATTGTGCCCTTGCAGGAAGGGAACGACTCTCGCCAGGATTGCAAAGAATGACAACCTCTTCAACATCGTTGGCATAACTGTATGCAAACATTACTATTGTGAGGGTTCCGAATGAAACGGAAAGTAAGTTTTGGGATGTGCAAACAGGTATTTCTAGAAAGTTTGAATAAAAATAAAATATAAAGCATATGTCCGAAATTGAATAACTGTAAGAGGCAACTTTAAAAACTCATTAAATAAAATTGGCTGTAATTTAGAGGAATGACCACATTAGTAGCACCTGAACCCTATGAAATTGTATGAAAGACTTGGAGAAATACTACTCAGGAAATATGCAAAAACCATAACTAATGAAATCTCTACGACCTATATTTATCTCTTTGGGAAACTGACGTGAAGTTATATTATTAAGTAACGGAAATTTATATATTAAAGATATTTTTTTTCGTAATCATAAAATTTATTATTATTTATCCTGAACCATTTCAACCGAGTTACAAAAAAATAGGTTTGCTACTGGAGACATAAAAACAAAACAGTGCACTTAAAAATGTAAAACTAATTAAACCAACTGCATAAAGAGCGAATTAAAAAGTTACAAGCAAGCGAAAAAGCACTTTTTAATATTCTACATCAAAAACTTCAACAAAGACTTCCGAACTTTAATAAATCGAAATAATAAATAATGAACGTTAGTCGGGAGTATTCTGTGATACAGTAAAAAAATTAAGGCCTTTTCGTTTGTTTGCAATTTTTTGTTTGTTAATAAAGAAGTCAATTTTTGTTTAAACTTATATTGCACGATATACATATTATTAAAATTTTGTTGGTTTAAATTATGTTATCACTTCTAGATTATTAATACAAAACTGATAAGAGTGGCCGACCCACAACATTTATTTATTTACGTCAGTGTTAAAAAAAAAGTGGCCAAAAGCATGTCGGACCATGCCCATTACAGGGTTCCGAAGCCATTATTACAAAGAAATGCACTACAGATACAAAAAGTACGCTGTTACACTTTTTCGTCTGTAGTACATTTCTAAAGACTATATTTTTTTATGATGTAATTACAAATGTACGAGTTTCAGATTTTTTCCTATATTTGTAGTATAAAATGGTATTACTTGCCAAATTTTATAGTTCTAGGTCAACGGAATATACCTTATAAATTTTGATTCCCTTGAAAGTGTCAAAATATACGTTTTTTTGCGGCATAAACTGCCGTATCTTTTTTTACGTTAACTTAGAAGTTTAATGTTTTCACAACTTCAAGGGACTGTAGACTTCAATATATGGTTTTAATTTCAACTGGATAGCTCAAGAAACAAAGGGTCTTGATAAACGGACGGACGGACAACAAAGAGATAAGGGTTCCGTTTTTCCTTTTGACGTACGGAACCCTAAAAAATAGACCAAAACAAAAAAAAAAGAGGGATTTTTTTATTATAGAGGACGCCTAGAGAGTGCGTAAAAAAAGGAGATACACGTATACATATAGATGTAGACAGCTAGCCAAATGTACCGAAAGATCTGCTGGGAAATAGGCTAGAAAACTTTGTGCTTCCTACGAGAATAGGTCGTAAAGTTCGAATTGTAGGTATCTTACGCGTTGAATACTTTATCTCGTTGCCAGAGAACTATGCAAACTTTTCATAGAAGGACTCGATTCCAATATTTTCGCTAGATATATACCACACTCAAATTGGTAGCGTAAAGATAATGGGGTTACCAATAGTCTTAAGCTATTAAATACCCGTACTAATTTTATAAGCAATAGTAATTATTTTTCTAAATTTAATAGAATCTATGCAGTGGTATACAAGTGGTTATAGCTTATTGATTTTTAATTAGAAGGTGTTGGTGGTCGAAACCACGTCACAGTCGAAATAACCAAATTTTGAATTAAATTAAAAGTTAACCCTTTTAATCAATCGAATTTTGCTTCACAGAGCGCGCTTAACCATCGATCCTCGGCATTGTAACCGAATCGGTGGCAAAGGTCGTTAGCTGCACCTTCAACTAGCAGTGAGCTGGTGTGTGGGGATTAACATCCAAACGTTACGGTTTAAATGAAAAAAAAAATTAAAATGATACAAATCTGGTAAGATAGTAGTATATTCCGAATTAATGAATTGAACAGAAGTAAATGCATAAAAAAACCTTAAGTATCTGTAAGCTTCAAACCGTTTGTACCTCTGTAATCTTGTTGAATCATTTTTATAACATAACAGCTCTGAAATTTGAAACTATTTTTGGTGCAATAAGCTATCTTATGATATATTTAAATTTTTTTGCTATCAAAATTTTTAGCATGTTCTTAATATTTCTAAGCTTTGAGGTGGCATTTCGACAACGGCATTCCGGTATGACCATCGACACAACAAAGCGCTCTATGACGAGCTCCATAAAGGCACCGAGCCGAGATCTAACCGATGGAAGCTGACGCGAGCTTAATGTAGGCAGGTCGTTGACGAGGGTGACCGTTTTCACCGCCCGCCAGAACATAAAGCCACTCGGCGGCCCAGAACGTGCAGATCACAAATCAATTTATTCGAGTAACATACGAATTAGCAACCTCACAGTTTGCCGCTCAAAGGGTTCAAATTGGAGGATATTATGTACATTTCTCGTTACAATACCCGGGCTACTTCTCGATCATAGTAGTGCCGTACTTCATGTATCTATGATCCCGCAGACAGTAGTGTGTTTATTCAGTTTTTATGGGTCTGCTTGCTATTCGTATGTTTGGAAATTGTCTCGTATTAACAAACAAACAAAATGTAGGGTAGATTAAATTTTTTTCTCATAATTACTCGAAAATAACCAGCTCAAACTATTATAAACCAATATATTGTGTTGTATTGGCGTATCCTTAGTAGTGAATCATTTGCGGTGTACGGGATTTTCAATCAAACCGACAGTAGCGATATGAACTACAATTATTTACTTCTCAACTCAGATATATAGCAAACCGATTCTTATGTAGAAGTTATGGGACTAATATAGCAACTTCCTTTTATTTTATTACTCTTCATTCCGCGTCCCGTTTTCCCAGAGGTGCTTCGGCTATGTCTCTACTTTTTTTTCGCGAATTTAACAACAATTAACTATTTGAAATTTACAAACAGAAGTTCGCGCATCCAACACGAAGGTCGAACGCCTCCTATGTCGCCTACATATTAAACATATACAAGAATTCTTAACACATTTAGGGCCTCTTCCACGATTATTTTTATACTGAGTTTGGACAAAAAGTCACTATTAACGTCAATTTAGCGTTCCTTGTCTTCTTTTTAACAAGTTTTAGTCCGAATAATTTAAAAAAAATAGTGCGTGGAGAGAAGAAGTTCACTTCTTCCGCTCGGAAGAAGTGAAACTACGTAATGTGGAAATAAAATAGGAAGGGGTAGAAATTGCGTTTTTCGTCGCACGTTACAATTGCGAAAAACAATTGCGAGACAAAATCTACCGACTCACTCTCTTTCTATCTCCTACTTTCTACCATTGTGTATCTTTCTTTCTCTCTCCCTCTTGCGTTGTAATATTGGACGCTCTTTGCTTACGCTCGCGCTGGCCTGTAACAGGTATACTACGCGCATGCGTTCGAGTGCCACGCATTCACTCTCGCTCTGTCTCTTTCTATTCCCCCCTCCCCAAGAGCATTGAACGTTTAACGCAACAGTGCGTTCATACCCCCTTCCATGGTAGCGTTAAACATTCAACGCAACCTTGTTGGAAGTCTCATTAGAAGTTTCACTTCAATATTAAGCACTTATTGTAACATGTAATGCAATAATATCGAAATGTAAGGTGTAATTACATAGATAGCACCTGCATGTTGTTTCTTGTCAGATTCTCGAGTGTTTAAATTTATAATTTAAACAATTCAATTCCTTTAAAGCAGTCGAATGGGAGAGTAAAAATCGAATGAAATATAGACGCCGATAAGAGTGAAATGTATTATTTTAATATCCCATTAAGAAAGCGAGTAAAAGTGGGCATCAATAATTAATTATACCATTAATCAACGAGTTAATCCCGAGAGCCATAGGAGCTCAACATCAGAGATACGACTGGTGGAAGCGGTGCATATAAAATTGAATCGTTCAACAGGCGAACACGGGATATAGTACTTATATATCCATTGAAAATATTTTACTTTAGATAACGGCAAGGTGTAATAAAAAAATGTATATATCGCTATATAAAAAATGTACATAAAAATGCAGTGTTGGTAGTTACAGAAACAGCTTTGTTTATATCATATTCAAAACAAAGGTGATTTTCTTATAAATATGATCTCCAAAATAATATGTCATTAAGCAATAAATGTAGTGATAGATTGTGTTAGGTGTGACTTTTAATTATTATGGATCTTTTGATCCTAATACGGGAAAATTGTACATTGATTATGTTAGTAATGATGTGCAAATGTTATTTTTGTGTTGCATGTTACGTGCGAGAATTCATGGACCCCCGGCCGGTCAAATCTGTACTCAGCGTCTGAAGTCACGGTATAAGAAACCGAAGACGGCGGAAAGCTTACCTCTTGACTCTTTTCAAATTGTTAAATATCATGTGAAAAAGGTGAGGTATGCAAAGAAGGTTTGTGAAGGGAGATAACTAACGATCTTAGAGTTATGCAACAGTCACTGCCTGACTGTATGTATGCATGTAGTGCACTGACTGACGTGAACTGAGTGAAGAGAGGAATATTACCCATAGTCTCAAATGCTTACGAACCGCGAGGGCAGAGCGACATCGGTACGGTGTTAGTCACTACGGATCCATGGCAGCCGAAGTCCTCTGGTAGCCACTCAAGCCTAAGATAAACCCAGCAACTTTTATAACATTCATTTTATGAGATTCACTTTGTAGGATTAATTGTAAAGAAATCCTAGCAATGTATGTATTAGATTCAAGGGGTCGTCTGCATTTTGAGATGGTTTTAGCGTTGAGCATATCCCGGCATCATTACTACGCATCCTTAACAGTACGATGATAAACTTATGATTACTTGTGAGTGAATGAAACCGTGAATTGAAAAGTCATGTCAACAGGTGTAGTGTGATTGTGGTATACATCTCGTTTTGTATGATGTTTCAGGAGGCAGGATAATAGCATCTATATAGTTAAAATTATTATGGAGTCCTTGAAAAATAAATGTGTATTGTACCTAAGTACATATATACAAATGTAAATATGTATGAACGTAATGGACTTTAGAAATTTATTGTTTATTTTTGTTTAGCTTGTATATTATTTGAACTTTTGCACACTTTGAAAAATTAGTGACAATAAAATAATAAAAACATATGTAAGGCCAAGTACAAAACTATTAAAGAGTACTTAAATAGATATTAATTTTAATAATGATTTTAAAAGAACAATTAAAATAATTGAATGAAAAAAATTTGAATAAGGAATTCTTGGAAACAAAAAATTGCAGTTAAAATTATGAGAAAATAATTTGGAAAAAGAATTTTAAAAAGACAAGAACAAAAATTATATTTATATTCGTATTTTATATTGATTTTATCTGTAAATCTATGAACCTGTGAAAAATTGCTTGTTGAACTGGTTTTCTCATAGCAGTACCCCAGAGGGTGTAAACATAAATGACATATTTTAATATGAGATATTCAAGGGGGACACTTATTTGCAAAAAAAAAAAACGATTTTAAAGAAACTTTTCACTTATAGCAATTCTAAGTATAACAAACCTGGAGAAAACAAGAGCGAAGAGCGCCTCCTAAAAAAAAACAAAACTGAGCTACACTTGTTACAGTGTAGCTGGACGAGGCTACTCTGTAATAGTTAGAAGGCACTTACCTTTTAAAACAAGAGTTTTGATAGTCAACTAGAAAAATCAAATATCTATAAAAACACATCATCCACGTTCAAAAGTATCGATATGTAAGTATTCATTTTTAGAGAGATTTGTAATTTTCACTCGATTATCAGACATTCTAGGTATGACTTCAAATAATTTATGTGAACTATGATATGCTTCAATTGTGCATTAAAAATACACTTGTCTACTGTTTTATTTCCTTAGTTTATTTTTAATGTATTGTATATACTATTTGATTTCGAATATAAAAATTAAAAATTGTATTAATGTTTACTATACACGTTTGTTTATTCATAAGTAATCTTTCACCGGTAAAGGTCACGCGCATTGCATGCTGTTTTGACAGATAGATTATCTAATTAATGGCTGTGTTAGTGCTGACTTGTTATTTTCGTCTTCGGTTATTTGACGTCCACTGATACCGCTTTGTCGAAGCTTAGCCTATTCATAAGAGATCGCAAAGAACGACTCTGTTACCACTTATAAATCCATGGCTATTTTCTGAAAAATATTACTATAACGAAAAGTGGTTCCTCGGTTTCAAACTTTCTCACATGCAAACTGGTGAATGTTTGTTTAACTTAACTCAAATTAGACTATTCGCTTTGTTCCTTGGACGGTATGTCGAGCTGTCGATCTTAGTCTATGTCATAGTTGGCTATGGCGGAAAAGACGCTGGCTTGCTTTCAGTGAAACAGCTAGTAACTGTATGAATTGCGTGTAATATTTTTAATAAAATTATTCTTATACATATGTTATCCCGTGAACGATGGATTCACAAAATCCGCCAATCAAAATCCAGAATTTTAACCAACCGAAACGATTGTTAATGCCCTAATCGTTTTTTTAATTAATTTGCTTGTTTTCTATTGTTCCCGCGCTGGCGGTCAACGCCGAGCGCATCGCAAAGCGCATGCGCGCATCGTAGTTTAAATATCCCCGCCACCGTTTTGCTTCGTTACATGGCCGACGGACGCCGCAGCGGGTGGTTGCGTTTTGCCATTCAAGCGGCATGCGAGGAATGCTGTGGCGAGGCGATGACGTGTGCAGTGCAGCGTTCGCTCATGTAGCTCTCAATTTCGACGCACGTGCCGTAGTTCTTTTTAGAACTGTCTTCAATATTCGCACATACGTTGTAGGTTGCCACATTTGACATGACGGTTGTTAGCATTTTCTAATTCGCACTGCTGATACATAATGTACAACGATAGTTTCATTTCAGATGGAAGGGCTCGGATTTTCAGCTCACCACGCTAGTCCTGCGCGGTTCGGGAGCTATATGACGCTATCAGAACTATACAAAGTCCTCGAGACGCGGTACCCACTGGCTAATCACCGAATAAGTTATAACATTTTTGATAACGTATTCCATAAAATCATTATTTATTCAAACAATAATCCCACAAAATATATGTTTTCCTACAAAAAGGGGGGGGGGGGGGGCGTCTGCGAGACCGCAGGCGTTAGAATAACACGAACGCCATCTTTCATAAATTAAGTGGCTAACAATTAATAAGCCCGGCCGCGAGCTGCGACGCGCCGTCCCCCGAGCGCCGTCGCGTCTGCGAGGGCCCTCAAAAATTCCACAATCTTCCACAACTCGCTCCTCCTTGGGACATAACGTTTCATTTGCACGGGCAATTTTATTAAAATGTTAATCACGTTTGTCGTTGGGGGTATCACGCGTATTGTGCGAAATTACATTTCGTTTTTAGAGAGTCGGCTCGCGGCCCCGTTTCGTTTTGCCGTCTAATTAAATATATTTTCATATTAATTAAACGTCGTGTTCATCCTTTTTTTTTTGTCTTTCGTCTTCTCGTATTTCGAGATTTAGAGCTGTTCGCCGTAAAGCGGGGATACGACGTAACAAAAAAAATGCACTAAGGAGTATCTTGACATTTTTGATGTTTTCCGGTTCTTTTAATTAAGAAGAATTACTATTTTTGTGTTCAATTTTAAGAAATATTACAAAACATAATATAGATTAATAGTCAATGATTGTGCGAAAAATAAAATAATGCCACATTCATATAAATAATTTTTATGTTTAATAACTGTCAGTTAGTTGGGCGGATTTTGGTTTGACGCAAAACTCTTACTACATAGATCAGCTTGTTTCAATGATATTTCAAAGGAAAAACGAGCATGCAAGCCACAAGATATTAGGTGATCGTCGCCGTCCATGGACACTCACACGCCCAGAGGGTCACTAGTGCGTTGCTGGGCTTTTAGAAAGGAATAAGATATCTAATATAGAGGAAATGGATGACCGAAAATTTTGGAAACAAATAGGATATCCGATGGAGGTAGATGGGGCATCAGAACTCTCACCCATTGGACGAAAACTGGACAACAACAAAAACTACCGTAACTATGTCACCTGTCCAGCCGACGAATTTAGGTTCTGCAGCCAATTGTTTTGTTTTATATTTTATTTCATTACATTGAATTGTTTTGTTTACTAGTATTGTAAAATACTAATAAATATGAGATTTAGTACTGATATTGCTTTTGTGTTACATTTTTTTAAATTTCAAAAGAATGTGTATTAAAATCTATACATATTAGACACTCACTCACCTGCAACAGGTGTTAATGTGCAGCATGCAACCCACCGCTTACCTTCGAATCTGTTTTTTCATTACGAGTCCCTATCCAATGAATTTAATATTGATCGAGAGGTTTGACAGACATTGAACACCTAAACAAATGTTAACATTTTATTTATCAAAGAATCTCTTCGACCATCTCCTTTTAAATTGACATATAACAAAAAATCACGTTAAAATAAAGATGCGTTTCGTGTCTTCCTATTAACAGATTTTAGTCCGAACAACCAGTAAGAGGTACTATATTATACATATTAAATAATCTTTTCATTAAAAATTAAATGTGCTAATTTCCTTTTTGTAGAAACTACGAAGAATTTTGTAGACACGAAGACGAACGAATGCCTTCGTTTATAATGTAAACATTGGTTTACCTGAAATGTCATTTTTAAACTTCGGAGTAGATATAGGTTAAGATATTAGCATCAAATGTAACGAAATTCCAATGGCTAATTGTCTAAAATTTCGTGTTCTCATAAACAATGTCACGGGCGATAGGTATATAAGCAAATACTATTAGGTCGGGGAAAATGTTCGCTTTTCGTATTTTATAAGAAAAAAATTGCAGTAAAATCTCTTTGGTTGTGCTGTTTGTATCTGGCTAGTTTTGATACAATTAAATACATAGCATTTTAAAAAACGAAAAATAAGGTGTAAAAGCGGTATCCCGCCATTTTACTGTTGTTTTTATGTCCACTAAAATAAATAAATCAACATAGAAATTCGATTTATCTTTAAGTTTTATTACAAAAAAAGGTGAAAATGTGACACAAGCCATGATAAAATACTTTTTAACCTAATGAGGTGTCAATAAGAGTAGCACAAAACTAGTTCAAGTGTTTTCAGTCCGGTAATTTTGATGTTAAAGATGAACCTGGCTCTGGTCGACGTGTTATGGATAAAGTTGATGTCATTTTGAAAAAATACAGCAAGATCACCATATTAGTTCTTACGACATAGCCAAAGAGTTAGGGATTGACCACAAAATAGTTTTGACCCTTTTAAAAAAAGATGGATATACAAAAAAGGTTAATACTTTATTCCCACACGAACTTATGTGAAAGAAATTTAATGAATTGTGTACTCATTTGCGATTCTCTATTGAAACGTAATGAAACCGAACTATTTTTGAAAATATTGATGAATAGTGATGAAAAATGGATTACCAACGACAAGAACGTCCGAAAAAGATAATGATCAAAAGACAAGAAAGGTCCACAAACTAGAGCGAAATCAGGAATAACTCGCAATAAGTTAATGATATCTTTGTGGTAGGATTGGAAGAGCGTTATTCACTATGAGCCTTTACCGCCGGGCAAAACCATCAATTCGGATCTCGATAACGCTACACCACACACAACTTTAACCACACTCACTAGTATCAAGAGAATTTGGTTGGGAAGTGTTTATGCATCCCACCATATAGCCCTGACCGTGAACCCTCAGATTTTGACCTGTTTCGGTCGATATTAGGTTAACATCAAGAGAGGACTGTCAAAACTGCTTATCCGCAGTTTTTTAATAAGAAATCTCAAAATTACTGCAGCGATGGGATTATATCATTACCTACAAAATGGCAACAAGTTATTGAAAAAAATGGTATATATATATATTATTTTTAAATGTAAATAAAATATAGTGATAAATCATCTTGAATCGGTACATCAAATACGAAACTTTTTCTCCGACTCTACATAATTTCAGCTCTATAAGCTTTCAACTTAATAAATCATGTATTCTGTGCGTAACAATATCGTAGCACAATAAATATCTGCTAAATCTCTTAGTATTATAATCAATATAATTGTATAGTTTATATTTGTACGTAATTTTAATTACGTATAAAGCACCTGCGTAAGAAAAAACATAAGAAACGTCACATCAGGTGATTGGCGCTGACGTTTTCCTAGAATGTCAACAAAGAGCAAAGAGATGGTGTTCCTTCATTTCTCTCGAAACCCGTCAAGGTAAACGATTCGGCGTATCAGCGTTCCATAAAAGATGTAAGTATATGGTACCTGTTCCTATTCAGTTTAATAATAAGTAAGAATTATGTATATGCTACGTATTGTGTATTCAATAGCATTAATAACTAAGTCATCTAACCAAAGGTAGCGGGTTCGAATCTTAATTACGATCAAATTGATCAATTGCCTTTGAACTTAGGTCAAAATCAACCACTCGTTTTGTGTCTCTAAAGCAACTTAACCTATCTGTCCTCATCCGGTGATGAGAATATCCCAAGATTTCCAAAAGTAACCTCTATCCCGTACTGGACTAGCTGTAGAACTAAAGGTTTAAAGCTCTCAATTTTGATTAACGAAAATCAAAAATATCTTTATTTCGTAGGTAATGAAATTACACTTGAAATCGTCATTAATAAATTCATTTCAACATTACCGCCCATTCCTAATGCTGATTCACCGAGAGAAGAATGGGCAAGAAACTCAAGGTTTGCTCTTTTTACTCATCATTACAAAGGATTTAGTAATTTATAATTTGGTCGACATTTAAAAATAATATGAAATAACCTGATAGGCGAGTAGCTCAATCCCAGAGGCTTTTTTCATTAAGATATTCCAATACGGTATAATAGCCCTTGCCATATAATTTTCTTTTAACGAAACGAAACGTTTAAACTCAGTAAATGGCAAATTTTGAATTTCAGTTGGGATATTATTATAAAAACGCACACACATCCCCTTAAATGATTTATTAACTTTACTTAGACGAGTCTTATGAGCAGCAAGATCATTCTTATGTCTAGTATTAATGTTATGGATGTCGCTCCTTTTATGGAACGATTTTATATTTCTCTTAAAGGTTATTTGTTCAAAAGTTAAGCTAGAAGAGTGTTGTGTATAAAATGGAGAACGGAACTAGGCCAAATTAGAGCATGCTTAAAGAAAGACAAATTTCTATAAGCAATCTTAACCAGCGAATCGCTTCAAGAAATTGTATAAGAAATTTGAAAGGGAATAAAGACAATCGAAAATCCTAACACCGGGCATGTACTATTCTCAATGTGCTGTCAGTCGATATTACAAAATATGTACTTGTGGAATCCAATTTCAGGACACGCTTAATGAAAGGCGAAAGAGCCGCTGGAGCCGTAATTCGAGTCCAGCGGTAGAAAAAAAGATGAGGAAGATAAACTGTTCAAAAAGGGCAAATTTGTATGTGTCAAAAGCCGTGTAACGTTTTATTTGTAAATCATTTTAGGAGAGAATGTCTTTCCTCGAACAAAAATGAAATATAATAATAATTATTTTATTGCAATGTTTTCATTAGTTTTGTATTTATTATTTAGTAACAAGGTGACAATTTAAAAAAAAAGAAATAAAAGTTGATAATTACATCGATTTATTGTCGTTACATTCTTGTTGTTTGAGTCGATTCCAATTTCATCGCAGGAATCATAAATTGTAACATGTTTAACGTTAAACTGGATTAAAAGTCGATTCATTGATTAGATTTTTTAAAACGTATCTCACATAAGCTCGCACGAGATAATGATTGTTGCACGAGCGACATTTTTAATTGAGAATTTGCCGCATCCCCTCAGAGCCTGCAAAATGGTGCGCCGCTGCCAAGTTTCTCTTGGCAGACCGCTATCCGAGATTCACGGCTTAGCGTGGGCAGAATATTACTACTTCATTATCAACGTGAAGTGGTGGAGCGTATCTAGAAATACGCCAAATTAAAACTTCGAGACGAAGAAAGTGAAAGAATACCTTAATATTCTATTACTCTTAACTACTCAGCCTTATACTACAAAGTTGTTATAGGTTTTATTAACGAAGGTTCAACAGATTTTCGTTTCAGACATTATGTCCCTTCATTTTAGGTCTGTCCGTCTGTTAAGACCCTTCTTTTTAAGAATGCGTGTACGTATTAAGTTAAAATTAAAGACAATCGGTCTATATTCCCTTGGAGATATAAAAAAAAAAACTTCTAAGTCAACATATTCGAAAAATAGGACCACTTTTACCGCATATTTTGGTATTCGCAAATGGTAAAAAAAAACCTGTATAGTGCGTTGCGTCAACCCAGAATTATAAAATTTGACAAGAAAGAAAGATACCGTGGCACAATTAAAAGGAGTAAATCTGAAAATCGACAATTTTTGGTCACATCATATGTATACATAAATAATTTATATGATCACATCGTTATATCATATATACATGTACTATTAATTTTATACGAAATCCTCAGGTTACGAGTGCTATTCGTATTTATTTGGATTTAATTTATCCTTCTTTATTCGATACATATATCTTCTTTTCAGTTTCTGTAAATATTTAATACGACTGAAGTCTTAAAACGCGGAAAAAAAATAGATCTGAGTCGTTCTTGTATTACAATTTCCATTTACTTTCATAAAATTTCCTATTAGTTGTTTATTCACGAAATGTTAAAGTAAAAGAGATGTTAATATGTTATTTGGATTTCTGTGAAATGAAGAAGTCCCTTAAGGGTATAATCTACCCAAGCAATAAACCAGTTTTAAACGTGTGTATTTAGTTGCGGGGGGCTTAGCGGGGTACATCTCCTGTCTCGCTTCATTCTTTTCACTGGTGCCGTAGACAGATGAGCAGACCAGGCACCCTCGTTTGTGTGTTCTTATATTTATTATATGAAGTCATAAAAGGTGTTTATTGACTATAATATGTATAATTCGTATCTTCGAAATCCTCTGAAGAAGATGTCTTCTTCAAAGGATTTCGAAGATACGAGTACTTAGGAAAACAATTTTTGTTACTATTTTGAGAAATAAAATTGACTAAATTATTTAATAATCATTAATTTATTATTATGATTTCTCCACATCTACAAAATAATTCAATAGTTTTAGTTCGCTCCTATAAATTTATAATTAATATAAATTGAATTGTAGATATGGAGCTTAATTTTAATTCGATTAATTTATGAGGTCAAAAGCATAAGGATAAATGATACAGCTGTGTATAATAATTGAACAATATAATTTTATAATTAATATGGCTTGAAATTTTAAAAATCGTTAGGGTTCGACAAATTTTCCATCGGAGACATGCTCCTGCAAATAAATAAGTTACCATGATATTACGATATTAAAAATAAAATATTTAAATAGTTCTATTAGTCGCTAATAAAAGCGAATATATATTAATATGATAAATGGAATACCTTTTAGTTTATGTAAATAAACACATTTATTTTTTTGTAGAATAATATTACCCATAGCAATATCATTGGACAAATATATGCGTTTTTTTGGATTTTTTGATCGCACTTGTCTGTCGCTACGCATGTCATTTTAATTCTGCCATGACAGATAAAAAATGTTTACATGTTACGACTCTACAGTGCTTTTAGTTCAGTATTTTGAAAATATTAATCACAACATACAGAATTTGAAATTTCTTTTGTACCTAATAGACTGACAATAAATAAATATTTTTGCTCGATCAATAAGGCATTAATGAGCCGTTTAATACAAATAGGATTCTAATAATTAAACGCTTCTTCGTAAAATTAGTTGTGCATAAACGGACAAATTTTTCAATTTTGTAATATTATTATTAATAAACATTTATTATAAGTAGCTGTGTAACTACTTACGATGTTTCTATGTTGTGGTTGTACTTTTATGATGTATTTATTGTATTGGCATTTTCCTTTTTTATTTCACATTTTAATACTGAAATGCTAGCGAAAGCTGATAGAGTGTAATATATAGATTTCCACACGGTACAGTCTCTGCATATGCATATGCATACTTCATAACATTTGCATACCATCGTTGACATTCATTATTTTTTTCATGCAAGCTCGGCGATTGCTTAAAATTTGGCCCTTTTTTAATGTGCCACCAATATGAACTTCATAGGATTTTCAAGGGCGACGCTTGTCGAACTTCGCATCACACACATTAGCCCTATATATTGTTTTATGAAACGACTTTAATTCATTCATTCCAGATGGCTAAACCACCGCAACATACCCTTTTCTACTCTTTTAGACAACACTGCTCTTTGACATCTCTGTTCCTACACTAATTTTTCAAAGGCACTACATACACAGCGATCGCATCTCCACTGCATTGATTTTATTTTCATTTTTCTTCTGCCACGTCTAATTTTCACTATCGTACATAACAGAAGGGATCAGGACTATTCATTACTTTGTTAATAATCTGGAACTAACTTGAAAATCTACCATAAAGCGGAAAATAATAGTAGATAAATTTATGTATCTACCATTAAGTAGATAATATTATGCATCTTTTTCTTAAATTTTAAATATTTATAAAACTTAAGAAAAATATTCATAAACGTTTAAATGAAACTCCAATTATAATATGTGTTAATTTCTAATTTTTTCTTCATTTCTTGCTTTTTGAACAATACTTTTTTATGAATACAGTATTAAATTTTTACACGTTAAATAAATATACAGTATTAACCACATAATCAAAAATGTTATTGTATTATTTATGTAAACAGCAAGTATGTGAATAACTAAAGGTGATAACGTATGTTACTATTGGAAAAGATTATAGTAACATTATTAAACAAAAAATCATCAAGTATATGCGCAATTTCTGAGAATAGATAGACGTTATTTTGTATTTAAATGAATATTCAAAAACATAAGCCACATAAATGTTCACTTTCAACATTTTTTTTATTTGTAAAGCAGATTGACACAAGTCCTATATCCGATTGGTACGAACGCTGGGCGCAGGCTGACTTAGCTTGATTTGACTCAAAAAGTACCAGTTCAAATTAAGCAAAATATTAACGTTTTCAGTATTTATTGAAGCAGTTATAAATCTACTACGAAAACTGGATACAATAAAAATAATTAATCAATCAAAGAATTATTTATATGTAATAAGTGATTAACTAGAAAAATGGTTTGAAGTTTGCTAAAAGGTCTGCTAGGAAACAATATTTTTAAACATACATTTTAAATAACTTATAACAAATGTACCACCATGATCAGAGAACAGTTTAAAAAGCAACATATTTTTTTCAGAATATAATTATGGATCACAATAGAATAAATATCAAATCAGGAATGGCGCTAATTTTCTGAAAGTGGCGCAACTCCTAGTATACTATCGCTTTAACAAAAAAGGATATGCATTTTAACAAGTTTATTAATTTATCACTGTTTGTCAATATACCCATATTCTACCTGTCAATGACGTATGATGGAGTTTCGATTTTCAAAAATCAGATTGAAACCAATTACTTCACTGAATTTACGAAAATTTTCAATTTTCTTGGCGCGAAGTTAAAAAATTGGTTTTCACTTTCTAAAATAAAAATCTTTTAACTGAAGAAACAAAACAAATTATCAGCAACCCCCTTTCTAACCGATGACGTGATATTCTTGAGGGTAACTGATTTAATAAGACTGGGGAGAGGATCGCTTTTTTTTAGTACCTTATTTGGGCACTGTTGGCATTCATTTTATTTACACTGTAAACTCAAACTCGATTCGGCTCGGTTCGCGACAAAAAAATGTAAATGCGAAAAAGATTATTTTAAAGAGAAGGTTGATGTTTTATTCAAACGTTGTCGCTTCAAATCATGGCTTCTTAGGGAAAGCCCTTCCAGAGAAGAAAATATGACAGCTCCCCAATAAAGAGTGGAAGTTGTTCATTAGGGTGACGCTTGTTAAATTTCGCGACGTGCGTTCAGCGGTCTGAATCTGCACGTGTTCAAATATTTAAGAACGTTCGACGAAGTTGTAAATTACACAAAACGTAATTTTACTAAAGATTGGAAAGATGTAACTCAACGTTAATATCTTTTACTACTGTGTCTAATATTCATATTTCCGTGCACGTATTTGATGTACGATCGCTTCTATGAAATCATCATACTAGTGGGTACTTAGTTGTACCCACGATTTGTACGCGTGGAAATAGATTTTTCTTCTCATCGCATGATTTTAACGAAACAAATATATATTCAATGTGCAGGTACACTGGTTGTACAGTTTTAACATATGGTCTAGTGTTTACCGGCAGGCAGGTCCCCTCGGGCAAACATACGGACGGTCACTCGAAATCCCTACCTTTTGCTCCTTCCTGTCTTTGGACCGTCCCCGCCGCCTTATTTCGTTGATTCAGAAATTCTCGCTTAAAATACAAACAAAATAGGGACGTTTTGTTTTTTTTACATATCATACTGATTTTGTATTAGATATAGATAAGCTACGCCCGTGTAGTCCCATACAATCCAAATCATTTACTTTACTAGATTCGTTTAAGTATTCATAATTTAAATAAAGAGCAATTCGCGAAGCCTACAAACGTGTTAACAAATCCGTGAGAATGGTTAGAATTAATCTATACGGCATAATAAGAAATATATCTACCTAAAACTCCGATCTAAATCGGATCAATATCATAAAACTTATAAATATGCTGATTAAGTCGGGATAAATGCTAGTACAAACATACAAATACTAGATGTCAGCCCAAATTGAACTCAATACGTGACTGAAATTCACATTCAATCATTGTAGATTAATGCATACAAATCCACAAACTTTTATTGTGTATAAATACTTAATATTCCTAAAAGAAATGTTTTATCAATTACCATGTATAACTAACTGTTTAATGTTTAAGTTCTCAACATAATAGTAAACAATTGACTTTTTATCACACGTGGCGTGTTGTCGTCGCTTTAGTCGACGCACAAATTACTTCATCTAATATTTCAATATTTATTAATTCTATGATCCGATTCTATGTAATTACCTATCACATTTTCAAATAATAATTTAGATTACAAGTTATGTACTGGAAACAAAGTTAATAGATTCTATTCATTAAGACAATTGCAACTGCAATTTTTATTGGATTGATGGATTCCTTAGAATCGCTAGAATATTTTTTGTGTCATCAATATCGTCGCATTAAGTTTAAAATAGAGATTTAGGGCATTGCTATTCTTGTTTGGCGCAAGACATGTAAGGGCGTTATACTTAGCCGTCTGATAGGTAACCGCTCATCCGTAAAAGCCTTATGAAATATTTAATCAAAATTGCCGGCTCTCATTATTGAAAATTTCTTACTAAGTACGTACCCGTAATCTAGGTGAAATCAACACCGTAAATGCAATCCTACATTTATATTTCTGCATATCGATCAATGCATGAGGTAACCGTTTTCATATATTTGTACTTTAACTAGTTTAAAGCATATGCATCAATAATATGCACGTGTAACATTTTACCATGCTACAAAATATTTACCAAGGCAAAATTTTCAACACCTAACTTTAAACCGACGCAACACATCGAAAGTATTAATCGATGTTTGTGTGTGTGCTGTGTGTATTATTGCGTACGTGCGTACCAGCGCGTGAGTGTGTAAGTTAACGGTACAAGTTCTATTAAAAAGTTACTGATTGCTTATTGTTCGTATATATGTGAACTTAAAATAGTAACATAATAATCATAATATTTTTGTAACTTGTAGAATTTCCTTAAAATAATTACATAATACATTACGACAAACCCAATTTACATATGAATCTGTAAAATATGTATTTAAAATATGTTTGTAAAACAGTATTTCCTTTTTGAATATGTTTTTATGGAGTTATTCTATCGAATAAAAACGATAGCATTTATTTTGAAATATGACTAACAACGCGACATAAACAACTCTAGCAACCATTTTATTTTTGATTACATCTCCACGATGTTTCGTGTCTTTGTATGGAGTCACAGAGTTCAAACCAGGTATACAATTAAACGTTGTCACGTATTAAATTTATTAGATTATGTAATCTAAGCTCTGGATACACACAGATAGACCTCCTACATCATTCGCCCTAACCGTTATCGTCCTAAGTTGTCGGTTCTTCCGGTGGCTCATGTCACATATCGAAATTTCGACTACGGAAGAGACTGTGCCAGAGACAAACAAAGCGTTCATTAGCCAAACCCTCCACAGATGCAGCACTGATTTTGCGAGCAGTTTAGTGTCGTCTGGTTACTTTACTAGCGTACGCTGCCTAAATCATAGTATTTATTGTAATGAATGGTACAATAAAATTAGAATCAAGAGCGTAGTCGGATTTGCAACACGAAACACTACGGATCAGAATTATAGTGGGACCGGGATCGAGGGCGGTACAAATCGACATTGAGAGGAGGGCAAGAGCCAGAACCGAACACTGCTCTGGCCTGGCTCGGCTATCAACGAACCGGCATAGCGATGGGAACCATAATTAAGTTCGTAATCGGTCAACATATAAGAATATAAGAAGATGGAATTCATTCTATATCCACGAGGGTGTAGCCGCGGGCGGAAACTACTAGGATAATACAAGTAACGTATATCAAGAAAAAAATCATTTCGCATTTCTACCTAAATAAAATTCAATCCATTTAATACAAAAAAAAATACTGAAAAAAAATAACATTAAGTGTACATGTCTGTGTTTAAGGATCATGTATGTAATCACAATAACGGCCGGAAAACTCCACGTATTTACCATATTATCATAAGTTTTAGAATCATACAGAGTAATTATTTAATGAATACCATTAGTCTAATCCGTGTGATTGTTTATAAAAAGTATGTTTGTTAAAATTCGTTAAGATACATGTATTTTCTTTGACGTGTTTAATTGGTTAAAGTATTTATCGTAATATCGCTCGGTACTTGCAGCTCAGTACTTACAGTTTATAGATTTATTTCGGTTATATTTTTTATTAGTTATTTACCACAATATTTTTTTTCCCCGTTTTACCTTAAAAATGACCCTCACTTGACAAGTAAATTTGCATTTTTAAGTATTCTACTCGTCTTAGAAAATTATAAAATATTATAATCTTTATATAACTGGCATCATTTATACATTTGAATTGCTTCCATCTCTGGGGCTCTTATTAGAATACATTTGCAACGCCCCATCTTTATCTGCATATCAAGTAGCTATTTAACCCTTCGCCCGCCGACCGTGCCGCTTAAGATTTACTGGACTTTTTCGCTTGTTACGTAAATTAACGTGCAAGCTTTTTATTCAAAGGCGGAGTAATCAGGGCCCGCCGGCCACGTATTTACTTGCAAATGACGAAAGCTGTGACGCGGGCCGCGCTCCCAAAATAATGAATGCTGTAACCATGCAAATCAGCGGTGCAAGTGCTTCGGGGTATAAAAGACTCGCTATCTTTTGATCCGACCGATGTCGATTGCGGCTCCTCTAGTTTTCGCTTTTGAAAAATGTTTCAGTGACTTATTTCATTTTTTTATAAAGTATGAGAGATTGAAATAGTTGCGTTAAAAATGGTTTAGATACAGCGCTTGCATAAAACAACCGGATATAAATGAGTGAAATTGGCTACAGTTATTGTAATGTCATTTGTTGAGTGAACTATTTTTATTTTGAACGTTTCATAGAACTGTTAAAAAATCGGAAGCCTTTCAGGATCGCTCTCGTATCTATCTGTCTGTCCGTATGTCACAGCCTATTTTTTCTGAATCTAATAATAATAATAATAATGTATACTCACGCCAATTTCCTGGAAGGATAGAAAGAGACTAGATTTCCTTATGGTACGATCTTTGCTTATCTCTTTTGCTATCCTTGAATCTACTCCACCCAAAAAGTGGTGATTTAGTGCACACACAGAATTAGACTTAATCATGATCATTAAAGAATAAATAGACGAATTTCTAATGCGAAATTATGTTTATGAAATTCTTGGGCAAGGGCATTATATGACATATTAATTGACGGGGTTTATAAAGAGAAATACATACACATTGTTTGAAAATGAACAGTTTTTTCCGAAATCAGTAAATCAAAAATTAAAAAAAAAAACAAAATTGGAAAATAACATTTTGCTTATAATATACATAAAAACTAAAAAGAAAATAATATATATATAAATTTAATTCCTAAATGCAAAATAGTCTTGAACAGAAAATATGTATTACATATTTTGCTTAATATCACTTTAGACTGATGCGACAGCACAGAACCTTCTATACGCGAATCCAATTCGCACTTGGTCGATTTGTATATCTATTGTGTTCCCACAAAACATAATTTTTGTTTAAATTCCTTTTATACGAACTGCAGAAAATATCTAGACAAGGCGAAGAGAGCCCCTCGCCCTTTACATTCAACAAATTAACAGCAAGGATGAATTTTCCAATTTTTTTATCGTCATGGCGTATATATTCGATGAATTCACGCAAGACACTTTCGAGAACGCCGCGCGAGCCACGAACGTCGACAAACACGCCCTCTGTTTGTTTACACGAACTACGTAATAAGATACTCGGCTTAGTTTCAAATTACGTCGAATTGTGACGGTAATTTATCGCGTTTCAAGTAAACGTAAATGCGAATTCATGCACGGCCACTTTTGTGCTTAACTCGTTAGCTACATAACATCACTCTTTAACATTAAGTAAGGCATGTGAAGGCAAGAGTCAGTATTCGAAGGGCCACCATCTCCTTCGAAGATAACTTTGAGGTTGGAGTAAACGATTGTCTCGAAAGGCGTACAGTGTTCTCATGGTAGACGTAACAACCTTCGGATTACTTAACCTAATATTAATTTTTTTTAATTCAATTTCTTGAAGGTCTGACGAGATAAATTATTTTTCGTTGAGGCGGGTATACCTAACGTGATACTTTGACAATGCACTTATAATGCTTCAATTTGTTGCGATTTCAAAAAGCGTGAACAATTGTGTAACAGGTTAAATACGTTACTCATGAACCAAAAGTTGCCGGATACGATTTTGACCGCAGGCGAGATGACCATTGGCTTTTAATTTAAGTCAAATTAAAAGCACTTACCAGCACCTCGCGGAGATGGAGAACGATGCATGACAACGATATTTAACCATCCCGAAGCAGAATGGGGCAGATCTGGCTTAAAGCCAACCTGAATTGACTCAGTAGTGGAGTGATTGATACTTCACATGAAAACGACACATATCGAACGTTTCTAGCAGTAAAAGTTGTCTAAAAGTCTAGCACTTTCATTCGGCGAGAGTTCTTGTTCGACGATGGTACCGTATAATTGATTTAATGAATTTAGAAAAGGTTGAGAGGGTTTCAAGGTGACTTCGAGCGTAGACGGCCTCATACCGTCGACGCAATGTCAAGGAGAGAATGTGAGGTAACTAATATTTTAAAGTTTATGAACGTAAATGTAATAGATAAATATCCATATATTTTTACAAACAAGGAAGGTTGGGTCAGCAACGGTTTATACGATTTCTCATGAGAATTTTAAGCTTCGATCGAGATGATATTACAAAAAAAATGTTACTAAGCAGAATAATCAAAATTAGAGAAGGACGCTTTAAAATGGCTGAGTTAGCTGCAAATTTAAATATATGCTCTCAAAATATTATTCTAAAACTGAATAAAAATAATTAAATTTATTTTATTATATATATTTTTTGGAGTAAAACATCGACCTTCATTAGACAAGATTATGCAATCAAACATTGACAATCGACCATATTTGAAAAAGAACCGTGTTCAACATTGCTTACATATGGTTTAATATACTTAAACATCTATATATATATTAATTATCTATTATAATATATACGTCCTTCTCTTGCTTGCTTCCTTTTGTTTTTCGTGGGGCGGTAGGTGTCCTATGTTGAAACTAACGACAGGAGGGATATGTAACTTGCAATATCTGCGATTGTGTAAAACGCCATGTGGTTAAAATAACTTAAAAACCAAATTGTGCAACACCACGTGTATGATCATAGGACGCGAAGAGACACTAAGAGTGAGCGTTCTTCTTAATATTTTAACTTCTTAATATTCCGTTTTCCTACTGTATTTATTTCGACAATATCCATATGCAGGATCTGGAGGTAGACCGGCATAATTTTAAAGTTTCGAGGAAACTTCGATACACTAGTTTAAGATTGTGTTGGGCAAGACCTTGAAATGAACGAAAAAAAAAACCGAAGAAAACGCGCCCTACAAGAAACAAATCAAGAAGCAAGAAATTCCTTTTTCTTCCGTAAAGCTGGTAATATGAATAAATTCCACGAATCGCATCAGAACAAGATTCTGTTAACATATTACTGTTTCTATCCCTAAAGCATTGACATAGAATAGAAATGGACACGATCGCTAAGAATCATCGGTTTCAAAATGTCCGCGATGAATGAATTACGCTTACGAATAAAAGAATAATAACATCAGTTTAAATCTGAATTTTATTGCTATAGAAATAAAGCACATAATAAGTTGTTAAGAAATCGAACATGCGACTGTATTGAAATTCTATTGAACCGTGTCGGAGAGTGCAGGGGTCTGAATTTGAAAAGTGGAAATGTCAACGTCAAAGTCAATTATAATTTATTTCATTTTAGGACAAATTCAATAAAATAGAATTATACTTAAATAATGGAAATGAATGGATAAAGAATAAATATTTATTCACCTAAAATGCGATATTCCTTCTTCTGCTTTGAGTAGCTGTCGTTCAAAGAAATTTTGAATGAATACTTTTATATACGGATGTCGTAGTCGACCACCACCACCGTAACACCACCTTAAGACAATACGAGTCTGTTTGATCTTCTAAATACCAATTTGGTTAGTACATTTTAAGGTGTCTAGTTGGGACTCCATTTCTATTTTGGGTCAACGCTTTAAAACCGTATCGACTCCGACAGAAAATATTCCGGAGTAAGTCGTTTTAACTTTTACCCGACATCTCTATTTAAATACTGTAATGTTTCTGCATTTTGGATCTACGTCAATTGTACATCATCATTTCTAGTATTGTTAATTATACCGAGCGAGTTAAGGGAAATTTTTGGAACAAAATAAAATTGTTTTCAGCACAGGTATATTTTTGTCTAATAATTTTAAAGAGGTGCGATTAAAATATTCTGGAAGAGTTAATACAATGAAAAAATAAAAACTATTTTAGAGTTACAAGTTTTGCTGTTATCACTACTAAGTATGATAACTTTTGGATATCTATTTATCCTTATAGTTATGGTTATTTAAACGACTTCCAGTAGGTTTCTTTGACTGTAATTTCACTTAAATTGTTATTTGTACACGGGAAAAAACAACAAATGAACTTGGAAGCTTTTTAAAAAAGTAGTTAGTAATGATTGTACTAAGTATTGGTTTTCAGGAATGGAGTGATACATTTCGTTTTCAAGCGTCTTAATGACGCTTAGTAAAAACGGATAGAACTAAAAAAAATGTACATTGGTAAATGAAATATTTACTATTAAATAAACCAAGATATGAAATGTTTTTATGTTGTATGTTAAATAGATCACAAAGATTTAAAACTTAACAATAGTTTAGCAAAGAACAAAAAAAGTGTGTTATTGGTGAAAAGCTTAGCACTTAATGTGTGGTGTAAGCACTCCACGTAGAGAGCATACGTACAATAATATTACTTAATCGATGTTCACGATCGGCTTGTGACAACTGACTTTAGATGAGTTTCTTTCTCTATGAAAATTGTCTGCCTGTAAACTTTGAACGTCTTTAACTATTAAGCCTTTTGAAATTGGGCTTACGGCATTTCCCAGAATTTTTCCCGGCATTTCGACAGAACTAAGATTCCTCAGAAATTAACCGCAATCAGTTCATTTTTTCGATAGATATCGAGAATGAAAAATTACCAAAAGGAATCGTAGTAAAAAGTTTAGAAAAGTCTGCCCGACGGTAAAAATAGCTACAAATTTCCTGTATCTTTCTGAACAACAAATTTTTTCGAGCTCGAAAAGCACGTCATAATTATAGCTTTCACTTTCGAGCTCAAAAATTTTCACCGTTATTTTTCAAAACTATTAGAGGCATAGAAAAGTACCTAATTTTTTACAAAATTTTGCCAAGATATCTTTTATAAGAAAAGAAGTAATCCATTTAAACAGGGCAAGCTGCATTTGACGTCTTTTTTCATCTCAAATAATTTTTAAGATATGTTACTAAATCTAAAAATAAATATAGATTTTTTCTATGTTTTGTATCAATTTAATAGATTTTAAAGAGACTTGTAACGTAAGATACAGTTTTACGAGTGAAGAAAAAAATTAAATCGATATTACATCTAAAAGTCTAACAATTAGTACGAAGAACACTGAATTTTCTTCAATTACAATATTTATCGACCAAATAAGCTGATTTCGATCTAGTTTGCACAGTTCTTTTAGGAATATATCCGATTATATTTTCAAATCGGCATTTTTTGTATAGCTTTGTCGAGGGGCAGGTAATCAGGCAAACCATCAAAAAGCAAATAATCACCACCGTCCATGGGACACTCGCGACCCCAGAGACTGTGTTGCCGGCGTCTTGGAAGGGAATAAAATATCTAATAGCAGAGAATCGGATTGATGGAATGGGAAAAGGGAGGAGTGGGTATCAAAATAATTTGGAATTAATCAATCGAAACAACTTTAAAAACGTTTGTTAATTTTTTTTGAAATTTTAAGTTATATGTTACAACCATATAATAGTGAAATTTTTTCGAATGATGTAAACACGATTTCAAAGGGTCCATCCGTCCCAACAATATTAAAAGTTTTTAAAATACAAGTGTGTTTGGCTATTTATATTGGGTCCCTAGTCCTATGTACGGTAGTGAATGTTGGGTATAGCAGAAACAAAATGAAAGTAGAATAATTGCGGTTGAAATAATCTAAAGGTAATTCCAAAATTATTAAGATAGAGGAGAACTATATACACAAGACACAACAGATTTACATATGTTGAAAGTAGTCTCCTTCAGCTTTAATACATTTCTCTAAACGAATTTTCCAGAATTTTCCACTTCAAAATATTCAGTAACAGCAGAGTCAATTTCTTCATATGACTTAAAACGGCGACCACGTAGATTTCTTTTTAAATTAAAATACAACTAAAAGTCGCACATTGCGAGATCTACCGAGAAAGGTGATCTAAGACTACTATGTTATTTTTCTTCAAAAAGCTGACACTGAGCGCAACGGTATGAGAGGATACGTTGTCGTAGTCCAGGATTAAACCTCTAATTCTGAGAGTCTGGAGAATTTTTAGCAAGCTGTGTTGCGTACCAGGCTACCGTGACAGTTTTCTGTTCGACCAAGCCTGAAAAACACGGCATATTTAATACTTTTCATTACACGTATTTTTTTGGGCGGTGCGCGTCACAGTGCACACACACAGGCAAGCGAGCAGTGGGTCAATACAAACGAGCAATACAATAAAACACTAATGTTGCGGTCTTAATAATATAAGGAAATAACGGAAGTAAAAGCGAGAGTGAAAGTGAACCCCGCGCAAACCACTAGATGATTTTCCGCTTGCCCTTTGGACCGTTCGGAATGAACGCTGGCTGTGCCAGGTGAGTCCCGCTAAACTGACAATATTGTTTACTGCCCCGGCGCGTAAACCCTACTTTCCTGACTTGCAGTCAAGTCATAAAAAGGAATGTACGTTTCATCACCTGTTATAATTTTAGATATTATAGGTCACCGTCTTTATTCAAAAACTTTAAAGCTTGTCGGCTGATTCTCACACGGTTGGATTTTTGATGTTGTGTAGAACGATGTGGAACCCTTTTTTTCGCTTTTAATTCATCATGCAAGATCTGATACATCGCTGCAGATCCAATCTCAAGAGTACTCTGAATCATGTGGTAGGTACATCAATTATCATCTTTCATCGTTTTACGAACACGGGTGATATTATCTGGAGTGATTGTAGAAACAGACCTTTCCGTATGTTCTTCATCTTGGAATGGATTGTAATTCTACTATCACGAAATTCACTAAACAATTTTTCCATAATTAAACTGTAACTGCTGTTGACTGTTAATCACACAAATATGCTCTTCGAATAGTCCAACCTTAAAATCATAATGTATCATAGCTCGTTAATGCTCACGTATCAAATATACTTGTCTCACAGAAACATACTTTACGTCACGTACTTTTAAATACGTGGGAAGTGATTACTGCACACCTTTTGTAGTGATACGGATTTACACATATGCCCAATCATAACTGCGAAAAAAACGTATGTTTGATAATATCTCAATAATTACAAAATGGCTCTCGTATGTGTGCCAGAATGGCTCCCATAGGTATAGAGTGCTTATGAAAGATAGATGTAGGAATAGTAATGGTAGAGAGCGATATGATTTGAAAAAAGATGTAATGATTGGAGAAGAAAAGGGTTGACTGACAAAAATTTATAGAGCGAATGCGTATGATGTAAAGATCGACAAGTGTCGCCCTATAAAATCCTAAGCAGACCAAATTGGTGGCATATCAAAAACCGGCTAAAATTATGCTCGCTGCAGGGTTTTGAAGCTGTTCCGGCAAATAAATAAACTATAGATAAAAAAACTATGTTGTTACCCTTTTATCCATGTTTCCCGCACATAATAGGTATAAGCACTGTAATCGCCTATATCTAACTAGAGAAACAAGTAGGTATATCAACTATTACTCTTAAACTAATTTAAACTAAGGTACATCAGCAAAAGAGCGTATGTTCATATCACTTACGTCCTTTTGTTGTTAAGCGCAGTTTTTCGAAAATAACTCAAAAACGGTATATTCGATCATGTTTAAAACAATTTTCGTTGAAGGTATTTATTAATCGTTACTTTAACATTTTTTTTTCATAATTTTTGGACATATGGTTTAGATAATAAAGGAGGCACAATTTCTGCTGATTTCGAAGCGATTATTTCAGAAAATATTCAATTAGTCAATAAAAGTTATTTAAAAACCTTAAAGTTTCTTTAAAATAACTCTCGAAATATTAACACGTTGAACTTATGCGGAAAAAAATTTTTTCAACTTTTGTTACAGTTATGGAGTGCCCCCTTAGAAATATTAATTTTTGTTATTTAACTACCAAACTACGTATCGGCTTATACAAGACACCTTAGAATTTCTCAATACACATCTTGCAGTATTTGAGTAAAATGCCTGTGATATACGGACGGACGAATGGAGAGGATGAAACTGTAAGGATTCCGTTTTTACCATTTTAGCTTGAAACTCTAAAAAGAGCTTAATTTTAAGCACTCGGAACCGACGAGCTTGAATGAAAAAAAATAATGAAGTTCAATGAAGCAAGAGAGATATGCAAAGATCGTTCCATGTGGAAACCTATAGTCTCTGCTTATTTAGTCTCTCTTTACGTTTCTTTTGAGAAATAGACTTGAGTATATATCATATTATATATTATATTATTCTTAAATAATGTACGGACTTTCTTTGAAAATGGCCAAAGAAGGTTGCTAAGACATCGTAACAATGACACCTGATTAAAATATCGATTTTCAAAAGTCGATCTGAAAATAATATGTATGTTAGTTTTATGAAAACTTTTTATTTTATTATTGGAAATTAAAAATGGTTTTATTATTTGAAGAAATTTTAGATTTTTCAATATTTTGAAGGATAAGTAATACGTAATTTTAGTGTATTTAATAGTTTGAAAGAGAATACTTACAATTTTGAGCTCGAAAATATCAATGACAATATTTTTATAATTTTCGAGCTCGAAAATAATATTGAAACTATGCGCAAAGTTTTGGAACTAGCTTGTAAGGTCAAAATTTACCCATAATTGTTTTACAATATAAATGTGCTGTATATTTTTCATTGGTATGTGTAAGACACTTCTTGCCCATTCGTTACGATAATGTTTTACATGGTGCGCACTATAAGTTACTGGAAATAGCCACTTACATAAACAATATTGAAAAAGTAATTTCTACATTTGAAAAAGAAACTATTTGGCTGTAGAATACAGTTTGTTTCATTTGACAGTTAATTGTTTTTATATTGTGGCGTCATTTTAAAAATTGCAGGTCTTCATCAATATGGACTTAAGTCATGAAAATTTTCGTAGTATGAAATTGTACGATTTTAAATGTAATTTGACAGCTCAGCTGAGCTTTGCTCGGCTTTGAACTAATTTTGCCGATGAATCACCTTGCAAGATAACTACAAATGGTTTTCAGAATTCAAGAGTGATCGTGTGAATTTTAGTGACGAATTTCATGACGGTCGTTCGTCCACTACTATGAACAACGAAATCATCGATCCTATGCGCCGTGTTATCGAAACAGACAGACATGTAACCTACCATGAGATTTGGGCATCCTTAGGCATAGGCGTGAGTCAAATACAATCAATCAAATACAGCTTTTTCATACACATTTGGGTATGAAAAAGTTGTGTTCGCGGTAGAACCCACACAATTTGATTGAGGTTCCAAAAACTGGCCGAGTTACTTGGTGTAATTCCATACTTACCAAATTCAATAAAGAAGTGTCAAATTTGGTGTGAGACATGGAAATAGGTGACGAAACATGGATTTATTGCTACAACCCCAAAACCAAGCAAAGTGGCGCACGAGCGAAGTGCCTTTAAGCTGATAATTGCTTCTTTTTCTAATAAAACTGGACACGTACCTACTGTTGCTTTGGAGATTATCGTACCATGAACAGCAGTTGGTATACGATAATTTGTTTACCGGAATTTGTTGACGAATTTCGTAAAAATAATCGTAAATGTCGTATAATATTGGACCACGACAATGCAAGTACTCAAACAGCCAAACAGACAAATAAATTTTTGAAGTACAGAATAGTAGAACTTATGAGCAATCCCGCATACAGTCCCGACCTGGGACCTTGTGACTTTTTTTTGTTCGCAATAATTAAGAACCAATTACGCGGTCAACGATTTTCACCACCAGAAGAGGCTGTCGAAGATTATGAAAAATATGTTTCTGTGGTCACCAGGGAGGACTGGCATAAATGTTTTCAAAATGGGTTTATTCCTATAAAAAATTGCATTTGTGCTAATGGAGAATATTTTAAGACACAATAAATTCATTTTTGATCATTCATAGTAAGTTTTTTTCACTCATTCTAAAAATTATGTAAAATGCTCACATGAAAATCGACTGGAAATTTTGTATCTAATAATAAAGTTGTAGATGGTAATTTCATTTTTCAAAACTTTAATTAAAATCCCTTCCTCTCCTCAGTAGAACTTCCAACAGATCCAACTTTCAGTCGGGATGGAAAATCTTCGGATATGGAGCGCGGATGTTTGCAGTCGAAACTAAATGCATTTTTCATGTCGCGCTGCAACTTCGACGGAGCCTGCAGCGACGGGCGGCTAAATTAGAGATGTCACTTTGCTAGCATCGGTTCAGTTTTA
Organism: Eumeta japonica; assembly: GCA_005406025.1. Classification (NCBI taxonomy): domain Eukaryota; kingdom Metazoa; phylum Arthropoda; class Insecta; order Lepidoptera; family Psychidae; genus Eumeta; species Eumeta japonica. The sequence goes on along the minus strand of BGZK01000581.1, from coordinate 163,681 downwards.
TAATTTGTTTTGCAAATCCCTTTTGTGGACAAAAGATTATATTTTCAAATCTGCATTAATTTTTAAATACATTAAAAATTGTACATTATAATAAGTCATTCAGTTGTTATAATCTGTTTTAGGAGAAATTCAAATCCCAAAATATAAAGTAGAGGACGACTTTTTTGACGCATTTTTTATAAATCAAAGCTTTTAAGATATTCTTGGACAACTAAATTTTTTAATTTGGTTGTCCAAGGAATAATAATAGAAATACTTTTGTATTTCTAGATCTTAACGTATGTATTTATTCTAAAAATATTTAATAAAAAAAAGGATATATTTTTAAAAAGTGTTATTTACAATATTTTGCAAATTACTCCACTAATAAATGTCAAAATACGTTTATTTGTTATTCTTAAAAAAACAACGTTGATTGTTTGCTAATTGCATTAAAATTGACTAATTTGTTTAATAAATATTGATGGAGAAAAATTATTCAAAAAGGTTATTTTAGAATATTTTTTAAATTACTCTACCGATAAATTCTGAAATTTTGCCAATAATTTGTTCTAAAAAACAGCGTTGATCGTTGTAAATTGCATTAAAATCGGTTGGTTTGTTCAAAAAATATGGTTGACGAAAAATTGAAAAGAGTTTTTTTAAATAACGTGTAAAATTCTAAATAGATTGCTGTTTGGTACACGGTCATCTCTTTCTCCGTAGAAAACTGAGTCGAATGCTATAAAACAAATCAAAATCGAATTCAGTGTTCGAAAAATATCATATATGAAATTTTATAAAATTGCGTTTTTTAATGTCCTGCTATGAAAACTGATAAATATTCATAAATTAGAAAAACACTATTTTTAGTCCGTTGCGAAAATAGCGTTTTCATCAGATCTTGACGTTTTATAGTCCTTGGAATTTATTTTGACCTTTTTCCGCATGATTTCTGTATGTCTGCATATATGTATGTATATGTATGTGTGGATGTGTATGTATATGTTAATCAAATATCAAAAAGTGTTTTGCTAGAATATATCTTAAGCTACTCTATCGATAAGTTCCAAATGCTAACTAGCTCTTTTGCTTAGAAAGCAATGTAGATCGATAAGGATTGTAAACTGCATCAAATTTGTAGATTTGTTCGAGAGATATCGTTAAAGAAAAATTGAAGAGAATTTTATCCAAATACCGTTTAAGGTTCTTGGTGGATTGATGCTTGGTATCAGTCAGGCTTCTTTGCAAAAAAAATTGCTTTGAATGCTGCAAAGCAAATCAAAATCGAGCAACGCATTCAAATTCAAAATATCTTCATTTCGTAGGTTATAATACAACACATGAAATACATCATAACATTAAAAAAATTATAGTTTTTAATTATTTCTTAATTATCACTCGTTCGTAAGACAGACTCAATAAGAAATTTGAGGATAGCTCTTTTCAATTACTATCTCATGAATATTAATAAGGCTAGGGAAGTCATTAATATAAACTAAGAAATGGACCAAGGATCGATCCCTGTGGCACCAGCATACGGACCACGGATCCAGATGATTTCATGTTATTGACATCGAACTTCTGGACCCTATTAGTCAAATATGATGACAGTAGGTCGAGTGCACGACCCGTAACACCATAATAATATAGCTTCCTGATCAGTGTTTCGTGACTTACACAATCGAATGTCTTGGAGAGATCGCAAAATACCAGCATCAATTGTTAAGCGACCCGATGTGAAACCGAATTCTTTTTGGCCATCAGATTATTAATATAAAAATGTAGTAGAAGTTGATTTAAGATGAACTTTTCAAAAATTTTACTTAATGTCGGTGGTACATATATAGATATAGGTCTAAAATTAGTGGGGTTCGATTTACTACCGCCTTTCAATATGGGAAGAACTTTGCTTTCTTTCATCAGATCAGGAAACATGCTCTCATTCAGATATTTATCAAAAACAAGCGCCATGTGCGGTGCAATACAATCAATAATGGAATTTACAATTTTGACTGACAAACCATGGATATCAGCAGTCTTTTTCATATCCAACGACTTGAATGCCTTAATTATGTTTTCCAAATTAATTTAAATTCTAAGGATTCAGCAAGAGCGGGAGATGAATTTTTGATTTGATAGTCGAAATTGGGATCTCAGTAAAAAATGTTTCAAAAGCTTCGGCAACTACTACGTTTTTTTTTTTTAAATTTCATTATTTATCTTAAGTTGAAAGTCAAGATCGCGACCTTTAATATTTCCAATTTCGTTCTTTATGACACGTTGTTTTCATTAAAATTTTGCTGTTCTTTGTTTTACTATTAATATAATTCGTTTAGCCGCGATACAAACAAGTTTAAAAGTTTTTGAAGAGTACTAACATACTCAGCAAATCTCTCGCTTTTTTTGTATGTTCTTTCGTCATAAAGGCCATAGAATATTTTCAAACATTTTTATATTCCCACTGTTGACTAATCATTGAATAATAATGACTATTTATTTTAATAACATTAAATGGATAATATTGTCGTATCTCTTTCATTACATGAAATATTGAGTTGTAAAACTCACTGGAATTGTTACAGCATTGTAGTTCTGGAATTCTCTGCATGACTTTAAATTCTATCAATCATTTTCCGTTCACTGAAATGCACTTTATCACTTTTTTTAGATTTATTTTAACCGGTATTTTAAAAGAAGCTATTTGACCAGTGTGGTCTGATTTTAAATTATTGATAACATATTTCTGAAATGGTTCAACATTCTTATAAGTATTATCAAGACATGTCTTAGAGACAGACGTGAGACCTGTAAGCTCTAAAAAAAGATTTGACAGATTGTAACACCCAAAGAATTCCAAAATTATGCCGTTGTGATTAGTGACATCTAATAAGTTTAGTAAGACATTATTTAATAAGACATTAAAGTGTCCATATATTACAATATATTTCCTTTTATCACTTATCTTATACAAGGCTCGATCCATAATCGATTCAAACAATTCGTAAAAAGAATGAGGGGTCTGTGTACGCTAATCATAATAAATCGCTCAAGTTCCACAAGGCTATCTCCACAACCCGCTCAGCAGAGAAGCCCACAATAGCAGTTCTTTCCTTGAATTTTAGATTATTACTGATAACAATTAAGAAACCGCCATGTGATGAATTCTCTCTGCTGAAGGAGATTGGAACCTGGTGATTAGGAAAACCAAAGAGAAGCTGATCGTTCCTGAGGTAATGTTCCGTAACACATAGTTGGCACTATCCATGAACAGCTCGACATCCATCTCCTTATTTTTTATGCTTTGAATATTCTGATGCACCAGGTTAAGAATACAATCATTTAAATTATTATTATTTCTAATTATTACATTAGGGTGAAATTGAGGCATTGGTACTTTATTCGATAATATACTAGAGTAATTCTCACCGTTTTTAACAATTTATATATTGAAATTTAGGCGGAAGAAATCTGCAAATTCCTTTTTGCCAAGAAAACCCTGTTTATTTTGGATTACTAAGTTAGGGTCTTTCTCTGTCGAAGCAGCCCGTTTAAATCCTTATAACTTCGCTCTCCAACAGAGCCTCCAGATCCAATCCAGCAAAGAGTCTCTCTTGTCTAGACTCTGTTCTATTTAATAATATAACAGAATCAAAAATATAAGCTAACAACTTAGCCAAATGTCGTTTGAAACATTTGGATAGGAACATCCTATTATCATTTATTTATATTAAAAAGATTTGTTTATCATCACTATAACGCCATGTCATATTGTCCATCAGTGTATTTATGTTATGAATATCTTTATTTTGCTTGACTTGAATATGGAAAAGTGCATAAAATTATTTGCAGATTAATTCGGTGAGACAATTCCAGGAGGCGGTAAAAAGAGGCAATCATATCTTTTCGTCGCACACCAAAACTATTCTCCACCAATATAGTAATTGTGGTGTTCTCGCTATACTTATCTAATAAATTTTTATAAAATGTCACTGTATGAGGCTCCTGGCATTCAGATATTCAATACCCGGTGGCCCACACAAATGCCCAACACGGGCCCCAATCCAACACCCAGATCGTCCGAATAGATCACTGTTCTCCCCCGGCTCCCATCAGTCAGACTAGTATGGAGTGCAACAGTCCCCTGGGCAGGTGTAAAGGTTTTTTTACTTTCATATTTAATATTCAGTTCTGACCCGTAAGTGAGACCAATGCGGTCCATCCGACCACTTGATACAATGTCACAGACCATATCATTATGATACAAATTTAATTCTGAATTGAAGTTGTACGTTTCGAATTGTGCAGTTATTTCTTGTAAATGATTTTGTTAATATTTTTATAGGTTCTGCAAATCCCTACACTCAGAATCCCTATGAGCCACTTCGGCCCCGTATACTTTTATTTTACAAAGTAATTCTTTATTTTTTTTATTAAATTAAATTTTCTATAGTTATAATTTAGTTGTTTTATCATTTTTTTTGTGATCGTCTAACAAGTTTATTTATATTAAAAATCTTTCTCATTCTTCTTTTAATTTTATTACCTTATAATTTAAATCCAAACAGGGATTCGGTGTGTCAGACCGTGCCCTACCATTCAGTATTGAATCGCTCAACTTACTGTCTCGTCTACTTTACACATGTCCGTTTCGTGTTGCAATTTATCCGTTTGCATTCTATCGCTTTGTAATTCTGCTTGAAGTACTCATTGGATAGATATCTTAACTTAAAAAGAGCATTTTAATAAAATAAATTTAGATGTTCGAATTTGAAGACTTAAAAATGTATTAAAATTGTGTTTTATAGCTCGGAGAGCTTGAAAAACTTAATTAGTCTCTTTTGGAGTAACTTTTAAGGTGAAACTCAATAATTTACTCGAGGTGTGTTTTTGAAAACTTTGAGCTCGAAATCAGTATAAACTTTCAAGAATGGTCTATAAGTTCAAGTTAGCTTGAAGTTAAGTATTCTAGGCGGATATGGCAACCTGTCATTGTACACCTTCAATTGCAGATCATTTGCAGCCATAAAAAGTCGAACTTATACAAAAAATCAAAATACTCCTAATGCACCTATATAAAAAGGCATCCAATAAACCAAAAAAATTGAGAGTTTTCAGAAAATGCTCTACCAAAAAAGTAGCTCATTTATTTGGAATTGCCATTCGAAAATATTTATCTCAAATCTTTGGAAAATTGAGTTTGGAGATTAGAGTTTCTGGAACAAAAAAAAACTAGAGGTGTCGTGGAACAAAATTCTTGTTGCTATACCAAATAACAGGAGTAGTGAAATAAATTAACAAAATCAGCGAATAATTAAATAAGAAACACAAAATAATGTCTTACGAAAAATGTTAATTTACTTAAAATTAGATGTATTGTACATAAAATGGTGAATTATAAGTAATATAAACAAACACTAAATAAAGCACTAGAAAGCATCATTGTTTATTGTGAAACTTTGTTAAGATAGTCAAGCTTCACAATTATATAATTTCTGAAATCAGTAATAGATGCCACTTTTAAATCTATAAAATAATTGTTGAAAAGTCCACCTGTAGAATAGAATAAAAATCGAAAAATAAACATGATAAATGACCTCAATGCCATTAATATTCATTACAGAACACCTTTCATCTCCTTATATTCTGATTCCTGTCATATATTTACATAGATGCGTTGCAATGTTCACGTCCATTATCAAATCAAAATATTGGCTATTCATTTTTAAAGTACTGAGATACGTTTTCCTTTTTCATATTTATTCATTCCTAGAACGATAATATACGAGAAAATTTTATTCATTTTAAAGTACTAAGATACATTTTTTTTGCATATTTATTCATTCCTAGAACGATAATATACGAGAAAATTGTACATTGATTTTGTTAAGATTAGACTTCATTGATTTAATGTATGTTAACATCGACAAATGCTGCTCGGTAGTCAGACGAAATATTTGGACAAAATATCAGGCTTTAGAATACTTGCTATAAAATCTGGACATTGAGTAGGGCTTCGCTTACGGAGCAACGTGACGAGCGCGATAAACGATAGTAGCACATTTACATAAGTACATCGCCCGCAGCTCGCCGTCCGGCCGTCCAGCGTTTTGTTGACACCTAGTATTCCGAGCGTTCCTCGCTTTCATCAAGAATATAGCGGTGGTAGTTACATTTTCATTATGACACTTTGCTGTTTGTCGGTTGAGGGTCTGTATTGTGAAGTGATGCGCTGGAAGGCGAATCTTGATTTGTGAAGTTAAGTGCATCGCGGTTACATAATTAAGTTTGACGACAATTGCTGCCATCTCGCATCGTACGGACGAGTTCAGAACTAGCCAGGTTGAAATTAAGACGTATTATCCGACTGAGGCGCCATTTCGTTTGAGAGTTCTTGGTTTATTGCTATGGCTTAACGTGCATTTGAATAATACAAGAACACTTTTCAAAACTAAGTGAACTCGGTAAAAAATTTTAAAAGAAAGTCACATACGTATTATATTCTAAAAAAATATCAAAATTTATCACTGGTATCAGATATTGCAAAGATGAAAATCATGATATAATTAAGTCTAATTCCGTCTATATACTAGTCGATTCTCTATATCTTCGAATAGAATCATTATATATATAAAAAAAACTTGAATAACCATCTGAAATCCAGAATTCTGTTTCATATAATATAAGTGAGAGAATATGCTGGACTGAGTTCAGAGTAAGAAACTGAGAAACCCGAAGAAGTGGAAAAAGACAGAGAGAGAGATAAGACTCGATAAAAAGCAAAAAGAAAAGACTCAATAGAGACCATTTACGATCTCTTTGGTTAGCGTCTCTGACCCTAGACTGTCTTTGGTTAGAGACCCTAACCAGAAACCATAAAAAAGACGACGTATCTGCTAATCACATCGCTTCGCCATTGTCCACGCTGTGATACGAGTCGTTCGGGCATCGTCGCCAGTAGTCGATGGCGACTTGATGTTATCTCATCAATTTGTCGATCTGTCCCCGTAGACAGAACAAATCCTCGTTTTAGATGGCGCTGTACTCATTAATATCGAAGTTTTAGTATTTTCTCTAAAACCTGCCCATACTAAAATTAATCACCTCAGTAATAGTATATTACTTTTTAAATGACGTAATTACTGTAATTTGTAACATACTACATGTTTATTGATTGGCCACCCTAAAACATTCCAAATTACATCATTTGGAATTTTGTGGTGTCACAAAAAAAAAATCGGAATAAATATTCATATGAGTATAATAGATTTAAGGTGTAAGTTACGTTAAAAAATATTTAACCACACCCTAAATCTCTAATCTAAACGTCATTCAAGAACTCATTATTTGGCTAATAAAACTGTATTTATCTAGATACTGTTTTGGAATGCGCTCTCTCATATTTCGACATTGACTATTAGAGACATCGGTAATGACGTAATTTGAAGGTTGTTTAAACTGAGTGCCTAAATAAACAAGACGAAGTAAATATTTGTGCCGATCGAAGGCCCTATACCCTTAGACCTTGGCCTTCTAGAATCTCTAATCGTAACAAATTTTCTGCTGGGCGAAGGATCGAAAAGTATTTTCGGAAATGGAGTAAAATACAGTTTGTTAATCTGTATTTTTTTAAATAATGTTTTTAATTCCCCCATTGCTAAAGGCTTCAATTTTGATGGGTTTGGTCTTACATATCCAATAACAAGTTTAAAGTTTTTTATTAATTAATTGGATTAGTGTTTTATTGCGAATGATGATTTACTTTATGGAAAACAAAACTAGGACCCATAATTTGTACAACTAATGTCATAATAATAACAATTTATTTATCTTCGAATGATTTATTTTATTATTAGTAACAGTGTAAGAAAACATTTAATTATTTTTGTTTCACCGTTAAAACAAGTGCTAAGTCATACCTCTTCTAAATATCTATATGACTCACTTACAAAATCATTCATTATCGCTGGCAGTTACTGTTTTAACTCAGATTTCCTGTGTGTTTTCAATCACAACTGCCTTATATTTACAGAAAAATGAATCTTACAAAATATATGAGACTTGGATCAGTTCCTCTAATAAAAGCTAGTTATATGTACCTTAAATTAAAAGTCTCTTTATTGCCAAACAATAAACTGGCGTGCATTTGACATATAATTTTATTTTTAAAGATAAATCAAATACCTACTATTAAGCTAAGCCCTCAATTAAAAATGCCTCATTCACTTACATGGCAATTCCAACTTACCCTTTACCTTGTACTACACCATAAAAATATATATATTAAATAGTTGAATGCTATTAAATTAATTCTTAAATTTATTACGTATCATTTTTATTACACGACAAAACTCGAATCTCTCCCTCTACCGTTTATTACCGGAAAGATATGAAGCTATTTTAAATTTATCTCACCTATTTTTTCAATCCTTCCCTACCGCACCGCTCCGGTAGGTTTCAGAGCGTCGCATCGGAGGGAATAAAAATTTTATGAACGACACGCGGAACAACCTCGGTCGGACGCACTCGCCCCGTCAGGACTCGGCTAAGTGCAGACCTCATCTCTGCACGCGGTCACGTATCGAATACGCGCACGCGGCTCCGGCGAAATGGTGTAGAGAGAGAGAAAAAAAATACCTTCGAAGCCCCACCATCACGGTAACGTTCAATGCTTTTGAAGTTGAACCCGATTGAATAGATTTCAAATATAATACTATTTCAAATATAAACGCTGCCGTATTTAATGACAACGGTGTCGTATAATGAAGTGGTACTCGGGATTCAGAACGAGCACAAATAGTGTTCTTAGAACTTAGATATTAAGTCGATGAAATTTGACTAACGTACTAAATAGATCAGCTGGAAGATATCCCGACTATACGAGATTCCATCTGAGGCATTTCGCTGTGTCACGTGAGAGGAGACGAAATCAAAAACGAAACGGAAAATACCCTTTTATTTTAATTGCGTTATTTATATTATAGACATACTGTATACATGAGTTCTATTCATATTTTGTATACAACATATTATCGAAAAAATATAGCAATTGCTCAAAGACGATCACACTTCGATAAGATATCTTCATTAAAATAATTCGTTAATATTATCATACAGCATAAATATGAAAAAATCCAGTCAATATGGCTACAAAACCTATTAAAATTCAAACATATCTTTATTTCACAGGTCATGAATACATTAAGAATTTACATTTTAGTACTTAGCTTTACCACTTTCTCACTCGTTCGGAAGGCAGTTTTCCCTCAAGAAGAACTAACAAGAAACTTGAAGGTAGCTCTTTTAATCTTTAAATACATCACATTATAGGATCAAATATATATAAGTTTATAATATTAAGAAACACAGCTAGAAGTCGAGCTGGTTATGTCCATGAATATTTATACTCTAAATACACACAAATTGTACAATATCCTTATTTAACGAGCAATTGCTTAGTAATGATTTTAAATTTGTTTAAGTGTAGATTTTGTATATTTTCAGGGACTTTATTGAACACGCGCACACAGAAAGTGAATTCTCAAGTTTTTGCAGTCAACTCACATACAATCACATTTTATTTTTATTTCTTGTATTAAATTTATGTCTATCATAAAAATGTCTATATTCCTTTTTACATCTATTAATTATTTTTTTATATAAATTGAGATGCCAGAATTAAGATCCTAAATTCCTTAAACTCAGTTCTAAAAGATATTCTAGATCCCAGCCTGTAAATAGCTCGAACTGAAAAATTCTATCAATATCTGTGGCATGACCTCACAACAAAATGCCGTATGACGTCAAGCTATGAAAATAGCCAAAATTGATCTCATGGCTTCATAGAGACCGCGTACATAGCAAACACTCTTTATATAGGTGCATTGTTGCTCATTATTTCCAGGGCATGTAAAATTTATGGAAGAAATAATTGAGTAGGCAAAATTGAGAGAATATTAACTCAGTTTACGTACTTTGCTAATATTTCTTACGTCGCGATGAACATACTTTTCTTACAATTTGTAGTTTAAAATGAATTTTGGATTTATGACCTCGCCATGCATACAAATATCTCGGAATAATGAGGAATTAAATTATCTTATTTGTATACTGTAATGGATATGTTTTTTATGTATGCCATTGATATTCTTTTTGGTTTTAAATTATTATTTTATAGAAATTTTAGACAATATGTACTTATTGAGATACGCTTTAATAGAAGTACACTCAATCCATACAAATAAAATGCTAGCTTGGTTTGTCGTTGTGCGTGAATCACGCAAACACTACTGGATGGATATTGATGAATGTTTTTTGATTTATTTTTTAAACGTTTGGTCCTTATCCACAATAAACTTATCCTTACCAATTTTTAGGGTTCCGTGAATATTATTAAGAACCATTACAGGTGACCAATTTCGCTGAAATTTTCACAAGTTATTCTCATTAGCGCAGAGAGAGCCTTTAGAGTAGATTGGTTTCGTAATTGTGTTCCGAGAAATTAATTAAGTAAAGAGTCCTTATAATTTGAACAATTTGAATGAAATTTTTTACTAAGTACGTAAGTACGTAGACCACATCATTTTTTGCATTTCAAGGTTAAGAGTTTCGTGAAAATTTCTAATAATCCGACCAATACATCCAATTTCATGGAAATTTTCACAGCTTAGTCTTACTAGAGCTAGAATTTTAGTTGTAGTTTTAGGTTTCGAAATTACTAAGACCTATTATAGTTTATTTTGTTTAAGTACAAAACGGGACAAGCGTATATCATGGGAGCGTTCGGGCCACCAGAGACTCGCTCGGTCACTTAACCCTTGAAAATGCTATAAAAGGAACGTCTCTACCAATTCACTAATCGTTTATGTACCCAACTGGGTCACAAAAAGAGTTTGTTGTTCTTTCAAATATTTACTGTAAAAATGTGTAACATCATTTTTATTTCATCATTAATTTTACGGTTACCAACTTCACAACTACACACGCAAAGCTTGGAAATTTCTTTAAAAATTTGATTTGTACTAAAAAATCGTACTCACTCCGGAACCCTAAATTATGGGTGATTGGATTAGTAAGCACTTTTTAATGAATAACAGGCGTATAAAATTATCTTTATTACAACACAATAATGGGTTCGATTCCAATATTACGTATAAGTGTGTTATAAATAAGTTTACCCATTTCTAAATATCTACAATAAATTATTATTATACACTGAAATGTAACATAATCAAAGCCGCGAATGTTAAGGCATTAAATTTAATAACGAGCAACGAAAAATCAAGAGAACATCACTTCATTCAATTGATAAAATATTATGTCGATAATTATATGATCAAAAAAATAAATTTGTCGTCGAACATTATAGAAATGGCACGCTCCAAGACCACGCCTCTTATGCATATATCACACATACACAGCGAAGAAAATTGTTTTTATGGATTCGATATGCCCCGATTCCAATTGGGCTCAGATCTGTTTTCCATATTCGGCGCGAGATGGAAATCAATTTGCGTTTGAATGGAGGCGCGAAAACCGGCGGCGCCGAGCACACGGACCTCGGCTCTGAGGATGCCGAATTGCGAAATTGGTCAATGGTTTTTCTCTATTATTTTAATATCTATGCTACGTGAAAAAGCGGCGACATCGCGACCATCACAGCACTCACCGTGATTCGATCCCACCACACATTGTTGATTGCCGGGCCACGGGTGTTTGGCGAAAAACAATTTTCAGTGAAGAGATACCGGCCAACATGTTCCTGTACAGACAAAGTCGGTGTAAAAGAAGAGGGTAAAATGTTAAGCACCCAAATTTAATGACGACCTAGCATGAAAAGATTGTTGTTGGCTGTCAGCGAAGAAGTAGAGAGAATCTTTTGCATCATGGTACGATGCAAAGATTCTACTATGTGGAAATCTATAGTCTCTGCTTACTGCCTGGAAAATAGGCATGAATTTATAAAAAAAGATAGAAATAGTGATTGGTTTTCGATTGTGGTGTAAAATTCGATTATATAAAAGAAAAAATATAGATGTTCCAAATTCAAATTTCGCTCCATATTTTTTTTTGTGAGCAAACTTTAAATACTCGGTTTCCCTGAAAAAAAAATTAATTACAGTAAGAACATATCGTCACGACAATTTTATGTGATTTTGAATGTTAATTTAAACCACGAGAATGAGGGAAATGGTTTGAAATGGCATAAAATCTATGACAAAAGCCCTTCTAAAGCGCCTGCCTACGACTGGTTCAACGAAATTAAGCGCGGTTGGGTAGATTTGGCGACAAAGAAATAAGTAGCTACCCATTGGCCGGCCCCTCGCAATTTAAACATAAGATAACATGTTGGCAGTAAAATATGTGACTAAAACAATGACGGAAATGCTATAACGTTGTATATACTTCGTTTATTTATTACATTTATGTTGACTATTATGAAAGTCGTTATCCACCTAACGACTTTCTTTCTATATCTGGAATTCGATCTGTTTATAAGCGATAGAAATATCTTTCTTCTGACTTTTTAATTAACGACAAAAAAAACTATGACGGAAAAAAATAAAGTAAAAAGTTGTAGGAGAAAGACCAACGACAAAAACAGAGAGTGAGAGGAAGGCTTTTAGGAGATGATGGTGAAGAAATTACAAAGTAGAGCATCTGAATTAATGTGAAGTGTGTCTACGAATTGTATTCATCCAGTTTCAAGGAATTTGACCATCTTTGGAATGGCTAATTTCACACCTGAGGGTAGTATTTCTACACCCCTTTTACCTCTAGGTGTCCCGCGACCACTCAATATCTTCCTTGTTTTGGGATGACCACCGCTAAAATCACTAAGCCAATAATTATTAAATCATCAATTATATTACCTGAAAAATAAGGTCCGCCAGGTCAACATTCAAGATCTGTCATCCCTTGCCAATTGTATTAGGTGGACAATAATTTTAAAAAAATAGATGTAGTTGTTATAATAAATATAATAGTTACGTTATTTGTTACCAACAACTACCTCATTACTATTTGACCAATTCACTAAAAATATTTTTTGTTTTTAATACTTGTTTTCACTATAAACCACTACCTCTGAAAATTCTTTAATTTATTTTTCATCTTACTCTATTGACAGACACTCGCGGACTAACGTCAACGAATCTGTTCCAAACTACAGTATCTATTATGAATTTCAAGAGATTTAGTATATACTGCAGTTTGCATGGGGAAGTCTTCATTTAGTTCTTCTATATTGATATTTTTGCATTAGGAGGACAATTTTACCCTGGATATGACACAATATACGGCAGTCTCAATGATAAGTTAAGGTGAAAGGAATGGTGCCGTGACATGATAGAAAAATTTAAAGCAGGTTCTTATCGGTGCGTTCACGCTTTCATTACGAGAAATGGTCTAATTAATTTAACTTAATAAATTAATTTATTACTGAATTGATCATGTATTAATAATCTAGTGAACTGAGATGTATTTTTAATATTATTTATAATTCTCACTTCACTTACTTAAATTACTAAGTTATTCAAATAGTCTAGTTCTATTATTCAATTAAAAAATGTAATATTTTTAGTATAAGTTTGCTACTTCATTTTAAATAATATTTTGAAGAAGTGCCAAAAAAAAAACTGAAATCGTGAACCTCATAAGAATGAAATACTTTGCAGCCATCATAAGACAACATATTTGTAAAATTTATATAAACTGAGGGGTCCTCTCTGGTGTCATCACTTTACGCAATAAAAGGACGATTTTCAGTAAGAGCAGATGCGGCCCTGACCATGAAATCGGGCGTTAGAAACAACAGAAGTAGGAAAATAGCGTATATTTCTTAAGGCTACCAAATGAATGCTGGAGTCACACAGAAGAATATTTTTAAATCATATTAGTTGACATACTTTTGATGCTTAAGACTCCATTGTTAAAGAAAGACTTATACGATCATTCCTTTATCCTTCTGTCTGTCAAGACGCTTTTCCTCAAGAAGTTGCCTTTTATGAATTTTTCTCTGAAAATACTTAAGCAAAACAAAAGAATTTTTAACTTCCCGCTACGAAAATTGAAAATTTTTAGATTTCCTGAAAGTTTGGGTCGCTTTGGACCGGTAGATTTGAGAAATTTTAAAAAAACTAAGAAAAAAAAATTTTTTAAAGTGGTTTTTTCAAAATAACTTTAAAATAGCTTAACCGATCAATTCCAAAATCTAATCAGCTCTTATCCTAATAAAAACACGTCGATTTCCGCAAACCGGGTTAAAATCGGTTGATTCTTTCGTGAGAAATCGTTGTTGAAAAAAATCGAAACAAACCGTTTTTTTACTCAAAAAATCGCGTCAAATCCCGTAATATTTTCGAGTGTTTTGAACTCGAAATAGCGGGAAGTTTCAGGGTTTACCTACAGGGTTAACCGATTTTTTTTTTGTTTAATATCATATGTTCACTATGTTAAGCAGAAATTAAAAAAATTGGATATAGTATATTTACAATATTTTGCGTGCATGTGTAATATTTTTATAAATATATTAGCAATATTCAATAATGACGTTTACTTTAAAAACAACTCTTAGCGCCTGTTATTCAAACTCTTTTTAAATCAACATTTAACGAAAATTCATTTTACAGTTTCGTTCTAACCTCAAAACTCAATTTAAAAGTGATTTGTTGTTAATATTGAATTTAAAAGTAAGTTACGGAAGAGGCGTTAAGAGTTAATCTTTAAAAATCCCAAAAACGTGTAACCCTGCAGGCCATCCCTAAAACTTTCTGCTGTGATATTTATAGATGTGTCTTTGGACTCCTTGAGTTATAAACACTGTTTATGAGTTTTTGAGCTTTGATATTGGAAAGACGGTTGACCCTGGAGGGATTCCGTGAAACTTCTTACTACTTTGGAGTTTGAATTGTTCGAAAATAAAGTAGTAATAAATTATTGATTTCATGACCCTGAAAAAGTCGACTTTAGTGTCTTTTCAAGTTCTCCGAGCTCATAAATTAATTTGTAACATGTTTTGACCTCTTCGAATTCAAAAATCTATATGTAAAATAGCGTTTTTTTCTTCACTCTATAAGAAGTAAAAAATTTTCATAAAATTGAAAAGTTACTGTATTCACTCCGATTTTGCGAAAATCGAGTTTTCATCAGATCTTGACGTTTTAGCGTCCAAAGAATCTATTTCGACCATTTTCCGAGTAAAGTGTGCGTGTGTGTGTGTGTGTGCGTGTGCGTGCGTGCGTGCGTGCGTGTGCGTGTGCATGTGTGTGTGTGTGTGATTTTATAAAAATACTAGAATACTTACAAACTACTTTATTGATAAATTTTAAAATATAACTTCCTCTTTAGTCAAGAAAACAATGTTGATCAATGCAAACTGCATCAAAGTAATTGCAAAAAAAATAGTTCAAAAATATCTACATATACAGTAATCTCTCATAGTTGCTTAAAGTTTACAAAAAACTTCTCACCGTTATCCGAACAGTCAGATGTGTGTACATAATGAGATGACTGCGCGGCGCGCCCGCCCCGGCCCCCGCGCCCGCCCCCGCCACCGCCCCCAGAGGCCGCCTCGGGGGTAATATCCTACAAGTTCTGACCAAATCATCCATTCATTTGCGAGTTTGTACGAAGTTCTAAAACCCGACCGGTTTAAATTATAACGTTACTAATTTTCGATGTCATTTTGTAATATATCGCCGCCCTACGACATTAAACTAGCCAAAATCGGCGAAACAACCGAACTAGAACGTTCCGTATTTAATGTTATCTGCGTAATAA
This sequence comes from Eumeta japonica, assembly GCA_005406025.1. Taxonomy (NCBI): domain Eukaryota; kingdom Metazoa; phylum Arthropoda; class Insecta; order Lepidoptera; family Psychidae; genus Eumeta; species Eumeta japonica. Next base: position 147,922 of record BGZK01000581.1, on the reverse strand, counting down.
TGGATTTATTGAATGACTTTTTCTTAATGTCATTATAATGTTATGCTAATTAATAAATAATTGCTTTTATTTTTAGAATTAACCTGAAAATCTCTACTAACCTAACCTACACATCAGTAGTTAGGGATGTTGCCATGAATCAATTTTAATACGGGTCATAGAAAATAAGTAATGAACTCCCCTACGTTCATTACAATTATACGAAATACTTTTGGGAAATTGTAGATATTTTATATTTAAATATTTATTTTCTAAATTAATAATAGCGTTTAACAAACATTTAAACTAGAGCATAATTAGCGTGAAAATCGAAATAATCACAATAAGTCATCTAGAAATAATTTAATTTGCTGTAATGAAACGAAGATTTCATTAGAGCAATATTCAAATTATGAGACCTTTTACAGAAAACTACAAACGTCTTTAAAATGTAATAATGTGCACTACAAAGAACAACGAAGTGAAGTTACATGATTACTTAAACTTCTTACAACTGCCCTAGCATATACTTAGGGCGCTATGAACATTTCTGGAATTAATTAAGGAAAAAAAATATAAAAATATTATATTATAGGTCAAAAATGAATGTATTGTTACTCAAAATATTCTCCGTTACCATAAATGCACTTTTCTAAACAAGTAATCTGATTTTGAAAACATTTATGCAATTTCTCCCTGATGACCTCGGAAACATGTTTTTCGTAATCTTCGACAGCCTTTTCTAACTATGAAAATCGTTAACCATTTAATTCGTTCTCACTTAAAAAAGTCATAAGGTGCCAGGTTGGGGCTATATACAGAATTGCTCACAAGTTCTACGTTTTATCGTTAACAAATTTACTTGTCTGTTTGGTCTTGTGAGAACTGGCATTGTCGTTTTGCAAGATGATACGACGTTTACGGTTACTTTTTACGGAGTTCGTCAATAACTTCTGGCAAGCAAATGGTCGTGAATCAATCGCAATTCACTATATGACAATGCTCCAAAGCAACACGTGTCCAGTTTTATTTAAAAGAGAAGCAATCATCCACTTAGAGGCACTTCGCTGGCATGACACTATAACGACCTACAACGCGTGTGCCAAACATTAAAGACATTCCTTTCTGACTTTTTCATATCGATGACCTATACTGTTGAGCTCACCATATACCCCCATATGGTGAGCTCAACAGTATACAGTTTGACCTTCTGTTTCTATAAGATGTTGGACTTCGATTTTATTCTTGAGCGTTATTCGCTGTCAATCTCATAGTTCCCGGGAATACGCCTAAAATGCTGTGATATCTTTTTGTGATATCAATGCTGCGTATTACAGAAATTTTCGAGGTTTTATCTATCCGTTAGTTTTAAAATTAGTAACGTTGTCTATTAATTTCTTAATTTTCACATCTACGACCAGTTGATGGTGCTTGAGAAAGTTGGCTCCCAGGATAGGCTTTGATACGTTTGCCATAATAAATTTCCATTTCTATGAACGTCGTAGGTTGAAATCAAGTTCCACCGTTTTTTTCCGCATAGGTTGAAATAACTGTTTAGTTTACGGTGCAGAACTTTAACGGTATAAGTGTGGTGTTGTAACTTTTCATTCTAGGTAGGACGGATATATTGACTCCCGTGTCTACCAGGAATGATAGTCCGGTTTTCTTGTCCGTGACTTATAAGCGATGTGTGTATTCTTGAACGCCGGATTCCGCCTCTGCCAACGTCCTTTTTAGTTTTCTTGCGTTAGGCGGTCTCGAAGGAGCAAGGCGAGGTGCATTTCTGAGCATGAGCTTCGAGTTGGTGGTGGTAGACGCTTGCCTGCAACATGCATTAACATGCAGCATGCAACCCACCGCTGACCCTCGAATCTGCCTCTCCACTACGAATCTCTTTCCAAATGGTTGAATATTGATTTCAAAAGATTGACAGATATCGAACACCTAAGTAAGTGTTATTTATTTTTATAATTATCTTATTCCGCTAACCGTTAAATTGTTAATTCTACGTACGTTTCATGCCAACCATTGGCATGAAACGTACGTAGTGCTTTACCTTCAAGTCAGCGATTTCGATGGACGTCCATATTATTTCAATTTCAATCGGGTGTCAATTGATATTGACGCTGTTGAGGGTGAACTGACGGCTGCTATTTTACAATTCTGATCCATAATTCTATCAGCAAGTAGTGCTAGCTCTTCTAATGTCGTTTTATTGCTGAATGATTCGCTTACAGCTAAAACAGAGCGAATAAGTGCAGGTAAGTGGTTGGTCCACATACACCGGAGGACGACGTCGGGAGTTCTGTGTCGAGCGAGATATCTCATCCGCCGTAATAATTGTGTTGACTTCTGGTCACCTAGTACTGTTTCAGACAGCAATCTCTGAAATTAACGGCTATCTGACTCTTCATACACGGTGATAAGGCGCTCCTTCATAGCTTTATATTGTTCGTTCTCTGGCGGGTTATACATCAAACCGGTAATTTGTTCTATGTCTTGCTTTTCCAGCTGTGCGATTAACATCTGTGCCATCCGTTGGTCGCACATTTTGGAGTGGTGAATCGCGGCTTTACAGCTTTGGTCGGTTTCGTGAGAATGGAGGAATTCACAGCGAAAGCGAAATATTTGCGATTTCGGGCTGTACTTATTGTAGTTTGAATGACGATAATATGTTTCTTTCTTCCATCCTTGTAAGTGTCGATGTTCTCCGTTATGGATTGGCCAGGGTTCTTTCTGGGAGCGTCAGCGATCCCAGATCCTGTCTCGGGGTCCCCACTTATGGCGGATAAGGATGCTGAATTACTTTTAGTAAAACTGCCAGTAACTGTATAAATTAAGTGTAATACTGTCAATAGGTTTATTTTTAAATATTATTCCGTAAACAATGGATTCACAAAACCCGCCAATCAAAAATATAAAATTTTAACATATAGAAACGATCGTTAATGCTCTAATCGTTTTTCTTTTGTCTTCGATTGTTTCGTGCTGGAGGCTAACATCGAATCACAAAGCGGATGCTGCGTATCGTAGTTTAAGTGTCCCCGCCGCCGCTTTGCTCGTTACACGACCGACGGATGCCGCAGCGGGCGGTTGTGTCTTGCGGAGCGACACGCAAGGAATGCTGTGGCGAGGCGACAACGTGTGCGGTGCAACTTTCGATCGTGTGGCTCACAATTTCCACGGATGTGCTGTAGTTTTTTTTTCAGAATTATCTTTATTGTTTTACACATACGTTGTAGGTCGCTACATCACTTTGGTTGATTTCGGCTCATTTTGATAGACCCATAGGGCTGATTTTTGCCTTGTTTTGGGGTCATAGTAATAAATTCATGTTTCGTCAACTGTTACTATATCCCACAGCAAATTTGACGCCCTTTCCTCTAATCTGATAAGCATGGAATTATACCAAGTCACACGGTCTGTTTTTTGAGCCTCAGTTAAATTGTGTAGGATTCACTGCCAGAACAGTTTTTTTTTCCATAGCCAAATGCTTATGTAGGATTTATTATATTTGACTCATGCTTATTTGTGCTTGAAGATGCCTGAATATCATGGTAGGTCATATACCTATCTGTTTTGATGATACAGCGCACAGCATCGATGCTTTTGTTGTGGACAACGGTGAACTTGCAACCGTCACAAAATTCTTCGTCTGGCAACCAATTATAAATATTCATCTTGTATGGTGGTACTTCATTAACAAAAATAGGTTGAAGCCGAGCAAAGTTTTGCTAAACTATCAAATTCCACTTAAAATCATAGAAAATCATACTATGAAAATTTTTACAACTTAAGTCCATACTGATGAAGACACGAAATTTTTAAAGTGACACCATAATATAAATATAGTTAAAAGTTAAATGGAACAAATTGTATTCTACAGCCAAAGAGTTCCATTTTCAAATGTGGTAATTTCTTTTTAAATATTGTTTATATAAGTGGCTAGTTCCAGAAACTTATAGTATTCCCTACGTATCTTGTGTTTCCGTTGCTAATTACAAAATCATATTCTTAGATAACTGTGCCAGACTTTCATATAGTTTCGTAATTTAAAATTAACTTTTACAAATATCGTCTGTCCTTGATAACTTTATGTATAATGTTACAAACATCCCGGAACATTTTGTCGAAATGTCAGTGTTCGGAATGAGCCTCGAAATTTCATTGCCTGTGGATGCCATCAAAACGTCGCACAAAGTTTACTCTGATCTCAAATCAACATTATAGGACTATGATGACCTTTTAAGTAAGGCATTATGTTCGTGATTTATTGATTCCGTTCGATTAACCGTAAAGTCCACAACACAACCTTTAATATTTGTACCAGTTTTCGATAGAAACTTTGCCTGTATAGGAATCGAAAAACTTACTACATTTTTAATATCGCGCAGTCTCTCTGTAAATCCCTATTTCAGTCCCGTATTTGATTCTGCCGTTTTCGATTCAATCTTATTTTAAATTTCATTCTTTGTCCTGTTCTCGCTTTAAATCCTGCTTGCTTTGTCGATTTCGAGCTCCATTCTGTTTTCGTCTCTGATACCGATCCCTCTCTCGATCCTCACTTCGATGTCGATAGCGGGCCCATTCCCGATTCTGGTCACTGTCTTACCCCTGATTTGGTGTCTAAAATTACCGTAAATTATCGAGAACCTTCATGAAAACTCACCCTGTATTTGACTCTTTTAAGGGTTGTATTTATGAAATACGCTGAAATACATATATTTTTTGTTACAAACAAATTAAAAAAAAATAGGACCCTCACTCATTTAAATTAATAAAATACTATCTTATAAAAGCTTAAACCATACTTTATATCTGTAGAGTTAAATTTTCAAAACTTTGTACTTCCATGAAAATGTACACCCCCATATTAGTGGGATTCTCAAAAACATCGACTGAGTGCTAGCCTATATTATAAAATTACTTTTATGTTAAATTTGAAGCTATTTTCCCTCTACGTTGATCTATCAATTTCTTTTTTTTATTTACAAATTCTATATCATTGACATTTTTAGTTCTTGTACACAGAAAACATTATATTAATCACATGACGCTAATTCGAACTCGGATAATAATCATCGTTCGATGCACCTCGTAAGACCAAAACGACTATTTTTTTTTTCATTTCAAATCAATAGTATCTTTCCGTTTACAGAAATGAAAAATACAATCATGAAACGGACCGAAAAGGCTATCGCGACCAATATATATTCCTAGCCGACCGCGTATGGAATTTGCCCTCGCTAATCTGCCGTAATTGGGTCCCGCCCTTTCTACGAGCGACTGCCGGTACAAGATTTATGGCAACGTTCAAATTCTCTATCCCCCGTCCGGGCCATCTGTTTTTACGTTTTAAAACTTCCGCCTCTTGATCAATGGAGTTTAAGGAAGTCAGTTGAGTACGGTATTCATCAATTTAATTATTGCTATATTTGGGCTTATCGGTCATACTTCAGAAAATTCTATAATAGGGATCACTAACTTTAATTAATATTGTCTAAAATATCTTTTTTTTTCATATTAACTTGTAATTACTTAACCACATTTATCAGACGATCAAGTAATCAATATCAGTATATGACAATCTACTGGTGAATATTGACCTCAAGTCTCCAAATGTGTATTTATATTGTGTTAGATCACCACTCAGAGCAGATTTTGTAGTGTGACCAAACCAAACCTGCTGTCCTGGATGCCACTAGCTCTATATATTCTACAGCTCTTACTTTGTTCATACATGAATTAAGTATTTGACGCTGATTAATCATATATTAATCGATCCCTTAATAATTTCCCTATTGGATTTTAATTATGGCGTAAACAGGAGAAGATATCGTGTTACAGTTTTGATGAGGTAGAGCTGTGCTGAGTCTAATTTGGCTGTAGCACGATAATTGTCGGGCTTTATTGGTGAGACACCACACTCTCACAGAACACAGATACAGCTGTAGCTTCTACTGTAGCGTTTCGTCTAGTGAGTGAGAGTTCCTGCGGCCCCCTTCCTCCTCCATCAAATATCTTATTCGTTCCTAAAAGGCTGGAAATCACTAATGACTCGTTTGGAGTCGCGAGTGTCTATAAGAGGTGGCAATTATTTATTCTATAGTGGCTCAGGTACTCGCTTGTACCTTTAAATTAGATAGAAAAAAAACTCTAACATTTAGTATACTAAAGTCTTTGCAGATGTATCAAGGTAGGGTCATTAAAATTAATTGAAAAGTTGTCTATTTAAAGTATATCCCGTTTTTTTAAACGAGATATGCGATTCAGCCAATCTGAATAATTAAAAACGACTTTGAATGGTAAAATCATTTTAATGTGAATATTCATTCGTATAGTAGGAAGAAGGATGAAATAATAGTAACAATTTAAAACATTTATTTATACAAAGAATTATATTTAAAACATTAATTTATACAAAGAATCTCGCACTGAATTTCATATTAACAAAATTTTATTTTTACCTTTACACATACATACGTATTTATATACAAATATACATACAATAACTTGCAATACATTTGCAAGCTATGCACTAATTCTCTAGTGCTGCGCGCGCGGCAGACCGATCATAGTTGAGTGGGAGAGAGACGCAAGGCATTCGGCGGGCCTCTCTCGTTCGGTGACTCATCGTTACGTTACCGAGCGTTACACTTTTCATAAGTGACTCCCAGCCGCAACCTAATTTAAGACGTTGTCACGTCAAAAAAATCTTTTAAACTGCTTATGAATGAATAAGGAATGATTCAAATTAATGCAATTACTATTCTTCAACAACGAAAGAAAATTTTTGATAAGTAATTTATGTTCATTTTAACGTAATTATTAGCTGAAAATAGAGATTTAATAAAACATTTTATTTTCAAATGAAAACTTGATATGAATTGAAGCAAAACGACATGACCCGACGAACTTCTGGATTTTAATCGAAATAGTCCCGTTGCTGTTAACTCGATTTGTCTGGACCGCCCGGGGGCGTGGCGCGGGGTCAGTTCCAATCCGCGTCTATGAATATATTTGTACACGAATGCCGCTACCACGTAGGCATTTTTAGGCACGTATTGAAAGTCTGTACCTAAGTTATGTCTATACAATATTGTAGAAGTGGGAACATTATTGTTTATCTATATAATATAAAATGTTTTTGCTATATAAAAAGGATCATAACGTGACTGTAGTAGGTGCGGTTCGTTTCATCAAAAATAACAATTATAAAATAAAATTTTTAAATTTGTATTTATGAAGATAACTTAAATATAAACAAAGTTTAACGTAATCTTTTCATGGGCTCTAATATTCGGATCGCGACGTCGCTATTTCTTAAAGAGTGACATTGTGTTTATAGGTAATAAACCTATATTATTTAAAATAAAGCACTTAGAAAATAGTGCAGCATTAATGGATTACCAACTGTGTAGCATTTTGATTCATTACCTATAGATGCGTTAAAATGTGACTTGAATCTTGAAAAAATATGGAGAGAAAACATTTGTCACTTTTAGGCTTGGTATTAAACGTTTGTAAATAATGGTTCTTACTAAAACACTTAATTAATTAACTTCTTAATGAATAAAAAATAGATAAAATGTAGTCATAATAAAATAAAATAAAAAGTTCGGCCAAATAGGAGTCCATCTCACCTGAAGAGGGTACTGTAAACAAATTGGTTTCCACTGAAATTAAGTAACACATTTCCTATATATGTACCTGAGCATTAGACTCCAAAAATAAGAATTACTTTATTTATTATACAGACAGACAGATAGACAAACACAAAAGTAAAGCTGTACAAATTCCGTTTCGCTCATTCAATATGCAGGACCCTAAAAAGCTTGAATAAGCTAAAAAGAATGATATTCGCAATAATTCTTTCCTACTTTTTCTTCAAAGTATGTAAAAAATCCGAAAACTTACGTAATTATAGCGGATACACATTATGTAAAACTATACAATTTATTAAAAGCATACAGAAAAGCAATAGGTTTTACATAAGTCATTTTTGTTGGCAATAGGAATATTGAAATGGATCCACTCAAAGAAAAATCTCCGAATAATAAATTCTGTATGTGCATCATTACACGATTGAACTTGATGTTGAGAAACTTTAAAATACACAACGGAACACATAAAATATATATATTTATAAAGGCAATACATTTTTCAGCGCATCCTGAAAGCCGGAACGTCTATAAAGCGCGAACTGGTATTTTTTTATGAGCGCACGACTCGATTTTATTGGCGCTGCAGCGCTCGCGCTGTATGAAGGTTGGTTGACGAGCTACGGTCTCTGACGTGACGTGATCTTGAAAGATGTACAAACAGATAGAAGGACACTCTATTTTATTTATGCGTATAGATAATTAGCTTTTATTCTTGGAAAGCTTCAGACTTGTTAATTATAAATTAAACAATTATATATGCATAGATTGTACGTTAACTTAAATCATTGCTTACGTACTGTAGTGTAATTCAAAGTGTATCTGAAAACAATCATTACAATTTCTTGTGAATAATGAACACCACTTCCGATATTTGTTGACTAGTGAAAGAAAATTTGCTTTGTGAACCTGATTTCAGTTTTAATTCTGAATATTCATTTGGATAGTACCTCATTCATTGCGTGATCTCGGGTTTTCAGTGTAATTAAAGTGACTACCGGCCACATCCCAGCCTCGGTTTGCAGTACTTTTTCTGATTTTCTCTAACTGATTAAATATAAATGTTTGCAGTTTGCTGATTGATATATATATATATATATATATATATATATATATATATATATATATTGTATAGCTATCATTGCGCGAATAAAGCAGCACGATTTGGTCTAAAATGGTTAAAGTTCTGCACTTTTTTAATTAACTATTGATTATTATTTTAATTAAATATATAAGTACCCGTTTGTACTATCCTTACGTACTTAAAATTTTAGATTTTGGATATACCTTTTGATTTGGTGGTGGGTTCCTAAAAGTAATGGCTTTCAAAATTAAGTTTCTTTTCTCTCTATTCTTTTTGATATATTTTTTGACTCATAGATGAAGTACGTTTATTTATAACTAACAGTGAAACGCAAAAAAGAATGTATAGATATTAGATTACATTCATCTTGATCTCTTACGTAACAAAAATATGACAAGGACTAAAATTAAAACAGCGACTACAAGAAAATATACCTGAACTAAATCAAGGATGAAGATCCATAAAATGGAGCAGTTAATATTAGTTGCAAAAGTGTAAACCATAAAAAAAGAGAAGTAGAAAGTGTCCCAAACACTTTTTTATTTACTGACATTGACGATTGACATTTTTGACAATTATTGGAATCATAAAAACAAGCCCGAAATAAGAGAAATTTATTAGTAACAATAGATTTTTTTTATTTTCCGGCTCCATCATCAAACCTTCGTCAATTATTGTAATATATTGAACTAGTCAAAACATAAATATTGACCTCAAACTCGAAGGAGTTCTTACAGTAACTATTCCATTATCCACCTCCTAGTTCCATTACCAGATCAGCTCAATATTACGACAATATTGTTTTGCCATTTATTTTGCACACATGTCAACCTATGCAAAATTTCAATTAACAATGGGACTAGTTATTCTTGAAAAGTTAAATATTTCTTTAAATGTACCTGTAACATTTTAAATTTAAGAACGCTTAATTTTGTATTTTAAAATTTCATAAACGAACATACATACAATTCAATGCACTTGTATATATTTTATGCACTGAGTGTACGAATGAGAAGTTAAACAATTATTGTTTGTTTTATTGACAACAATTTTTCAACACATGCATGTCAAAAGAAAATTTTAATGCTCATAAACGTTATAATCTCTAAAAAGAGTAACAACTGTAATCAACTTTTAGAAAAGTTAAATACCTATCCCTATTTTACTTTTTGTTTATTTTCACCTTCAAGGGTGATTAAAATAAATAGAAAAAGGAAGGTATGACATAAAATAAAGTAGAACTATCACAAAAAAAAGTGTAAGGCAGTCTTGGCACATTTCTTTCCATAAGTTTTAGAGACATTATGTACCAAGTGTGTAATTAGTCTATACTAATTAACGTAGAAGACAAAAAACAGTATTTACGATAGCGATAGAACACTATAGTTTTAGTTTATTTATATATTTGTGTATTTATAATAAGTAATATAAATACAGAAATATGTATATAAATAAACTATTGGTTTATTCAAAAACGACGACCGCTGATGGTGAAGCGAAGTATTGTGATGAAACTGCACATCATAAAAAGCTCACCATAATCTTCAGACACCCGAAGTTTACTGGAGCTGGGCCGGCGTGCGAACGACGGGCCAATACTTTCTTCTCAAAGTACAACCCGCAGCCACGACATCGTAGTCCTTGTATAAGTAGACAACGATTTTAAAAACGCCGTGCAGCGTCCTACGGAGATGATAATATTTTTCCTAAGCTTATACCTGGCTATCGGCGCATACAGAAAAAAAAATGTCATTTTACAAACGTTATAGGTGAGGTGTCGTCTAAAAAAGAGTACATAACATTTCTATTTTTAACTTTTTTCTTTTTAACGTAACTTTCAATTCTAAATAAGATATTCTATTAAAAATCGACTACAAAAGTAGTAATTCTATGAAACCAACAGGTGTTACATACAGCCGGTACTTGTGTGGTATTGTACTAATATACTTCAGGTTAACACGAATTCAGAGGACAATTAATAAGTCTTTACGTTCTCATTTTTAGTTTTTGTTCTTCGTATTTCGACTTAATTATTGAGAAGCTAAACATCGGTTTAATTTCTAAATAATAAAGCCGGATACGCTACCTACCGAAAATGTCTAATAATATCTATCGAGATATTATTTGACATTTTCGGCAGATTGAGTGTCCGTAAAGTATGTCCTCGGTGCTCTGCCTGCATTGAAACACAATGAGTTCTTTTTTTGTTTTTTTTAAATGCCAAGACCGGAAACCTTTCATTGACATCTATGCTAAAGTCGACAAAATTAACGTATCCTATTCTAGCATAGCGTGCCAGCTAAGAGAAAAAGCGTGGGAGCACCGTGGAGGGCTCACAATCTGAAAGTGCAAAGCGTAATTCGACAAAGAAGAATTGCAAAAAGAAGTAGTAACGATCAGTCATATCACGCTCCCGATGTCTGATGAAAATATAAGGGAATCCCGTTAGCCCCTTCACCTGTCCGCGCCCCGCACGGCCGGAGTCATCCGTCATTTGTAAACGTCGCTTCATTTCCTCTGCACGAAGACAAATAGAGGGCTTGCAATCTGACCGTAAATATTTTGTCTTCCGTTACATATATTTGGTTTGTGCGCTTTTAATAAGACGAGCAGGAAAGCGAACCGGGGATTCGCCTCGTACGGAACGAGATAGCGGAGGGCGGGCGGAAAGTCGATTTAGTTTTGCTTTACAATCTTTAAAACTTCAAGCCCTAAAATACCTTCTCGACTCATCATCAACGCATTCAGTTTGTGACGCTAGTAACGCCTATTATTATGAATCCTATATTCTAAGCATTGTTTTCCTAATTTATCGTTTGCCGAATTTTAGTATGTCCAGGTGGGCTAACACAACTCGCGCAAGACACCGTTACCCGTTTTCCTTCCACTTTACAAAATAAAAAGACATGAGTATTATTTTGTTGTGCGGTGTATTTCTTAACCATTATCTTTTCTGGATTTTTATAAAACAAAGATCTTTTAACCTAATGGGACCTATTTGATGAGGTTTTGAGAAACCTTGAAATGCTTACGAAAAAAAAGGCTCTCAAAAAAATTATCTTTCGTATATTTTACATAAATTTATCGAAAATACATTCGGAAAAGCGAAATCCAGAATCGTGATAGAACTCCGATAGTAGTTAATGCATTTAATTAAAAATATATTTATACATAATGAAATGCATATTTATATTAATAAATTTACTTATGTGAATTATTATCAACTACAATTTTGACACTTTGTAATGATTTTTTTATGAAATATCAAAATAATGGTCTATACAATATCACTGATTCAACCATATTTTCAGGTGACGGCGACATTGTCATCTATGTACAGCTATCGTATCATTCATAGAGGTCTTTAAATTACCGATTTTTTTCATTTTACTCAGAATTGAATATTTTAAAACATGTCTGAAATAGAAGATAGAATATTATACAGATATTTTAATTACGATATTCATATTTAGTGATATACAAGCTTTATTTAAGCCTTATTTTTATTATCAAATCATACTATATAATCTAGTCAACGTTTTAAAAACCGTGATATGAACGATAGCTCATATCACGTTATATTGCAAATGTTGCACGTTATGTTGCAAATGTTATCAACAAATTAAGGAAAAGAAAAGTTATTTAGTTTTTCACTTATATCTCGAAAACCATTAGAATTTACGACATTTAAAAAAAAAGATATTTAAAGAGGAGGAAATTTTTAATAACTTTCGAAACTCTATCTCCATTATTTATAATTTTAATTTAAACCTAAATATATGGCTCCCCGCGGCCATTTCAACACTGACACGTTGTCGCTGAACAGAGTGCAATAGAAAATGATTTTTTTTTTACTATTAAATATTAATTTAAAAATACGATGTCATTAAAACACTTCAAAGAATACAGGCGGTTGAAAAAAAAGTAAACCTGATTTTTCAAAAAGTTACATATTTGCTTATTAACTATTATTTGTTGGACTTCCGTTCTCATAAAAGATCAATTAAAAGTTTAAATAATTGGCCTATATTTTTTTTACTTCTCAGAGCCCTTCTTTAATATATACTGAATAAGATTTGGTGATAAAAGTTTATAATTTTTTTTATTTTGTTTATAATAAACATTTAAAGTTGATAAAAGACGATAAATGAACAATTATTTTTCAAAATTTAAATATTTTTATTGTTATGTATCTTTTCGAAAGATTAAATTTAAATTTTTTTCTATGGACTATATTTTTTGAAGTGTTTTGATGATAATACATTTTTTTTTAATTTGATATTTAACACTAAAACATCATTTTCTATCGCACTCTCTGTTCAGCGCGACGCGCCAGTGTTGAAATGGCCGCGTGGAGCCCTATTTTTAGAGTTAAGTTAAAATTATGGACAATGGAGATACAGTTCCGAGAATTAACAGTTTTTTATTAAAAATTTCCTCTAGTTTAAGTATCTTTTTTCAAATTTCTTAAATGTTAATAGTTTTTAAGATACAAGCGAAAAACTAAACGCCTTTTTTTTCCTTAATTTGCTTATAATTTTACAATTTTTTATGGGCAGTAAAATCCTTAAAAATATTCAATCTAGAGGTGATTCCAAATCGAATGAGCTATTATAGCTCATATTTTTAGGACTTTTATAAGGAATTAACACGGTTTTTAATAATGTTGACTAGACTATATACGCACTCTATTATTGTTTGATTATACAACTATGCTCTAAATAATATCGAGATAACAAAATAGATAAGGAATGCAAATGTATAAACCCAGTTTGCACTAATTTATTACTATTGAACACTTACTACATTAATTTACGGTTTATTTGGTATTATTCATAAATACCGAATAGTACATTAGCATTTATAAAGGGAGTTATATCGTACGATATGCAAATCATTTAGATAGACACTGAGATTTTAATGGCAACACGTAGTTCTGTTGACACTGTGAAATGATCTATATATTATATTACACACAAGCGTCGATGTTGGCAGTTTCAAATTTATCACTTCACGGATTTCATGAATAATGCTTGGTTATAGTCTAGAACATGTATCAAATTTATTATAATATTCCTTCATCTATTACAGCAATATCATTATTTCAGAGTCAAAACATAATATAACCTTCATATAAAGTTTAATGCTAAGTTAAAAGCAAAGGATTGTTCGATTATTTTGCTGTTTATTTATTCTATTTAATAAAGACTATCATATCGTAAATGAGTATTTTCGTTACATAAAAAACCTCTTTTTTCTTTATTATGAATCCTTTCTTTGAAACTGCCTAGAAGCTTTTATTAGAATTAATATCCAGTCTCTGAAGGAAACTAATTACTAACTGAACTTGCTAGCTCTACACTTAACAGAGTATCGTAATAATATTAAAGAACGAACTATGCCGGCAAACGTTATTATATGCCATTTCTGGTCTTCTCATAGGTGGCCTGTAGATTTATTATTATTTTTTTAATTTCTGCACAAAATATATAAAATAGTTTTATTTTTTGTTTGTCACGCGAATGCATCGTGAAAACATAAATCTTGTCTGGTTATAAACACAGAATTTATTAATGACTCTTACACAGCCATCTATACCGTATGGAATCGGTCATGTGTCTTTCTGCAAATATTCATAATCTCCTTCTTTTTAGAACAACTTTGGCAAAGAACTCATAGTTATTGAAGTAGCCATTTCAAATAAAAATAGCTCAAAACGTAAACGTATAATGTACCGAGTACAAGCCCTAGAGTGATAATTAATAACACTATGCGCCTGCTTAAACCGTTGTCACTTCGCAGCGGTGAGCGTCGACACCCACCGTGCACTTTGCAGCCGTGTGAGATCAGTGTCTACCTAGTCCGAGGTGGATATGCACGTAAGAGTGCGGTTAACGACCCCGGACGCGCGGATTTAGAGGTTTAGGTATTTTGTATTAAAGTGTTACATTTGCGATATTGACGCTTTTGAAACTAAGATTGTGTGTAATTAATATTGAACTGTTCAAAATCAGTGCCTTTCACTGCTGTCGAATATATATGATTTATTGTTGGGGAGTTTACAGAAGTGACATTTCTGTAGCTATAAAACTTTCTAGTAAAACTTACCCTGATAGTCAACAACCTGCGAGTCCACGAGAAATATTGCGCGCTTTTTATCGTTTACGCAATAATTTGCCTATGATGCTACAAACTTCCCTAGGCGATCATCGTGGTGGTCGTAGGTCTGAAATCTCTTCACTGACAATATCAAGTGTCATTTTTAAGTAAGTAACTAGACGAATTCTTTAAAAATAATTCATCGCCAGTTCGTCACGTGCTCGGGTGCGACACGGGGTGCGTAACGCTCGGCACGTAAGCGCTCGGACGCGTCTGCCCGAGCATTTCGTAGAACTTTCTTTATATTATTTATAAGCATATTTATTCTTGTAATGTTTACTCTGGGAAAATTGTTCTAAAAAAGAAGGAGATTATAAATATTTGCGGAAAGATGCATGATCGATTCCATCCTGTATACTATACGGTTCAGATTTTGTGATTTTCTTTTCCTTCTCGGAGTTATCCAACAAATGTTGTGAATATGAGTTATTTTGGTTCATAAATACATAACTAATTAATACACTACAATATCACCTATCGGGTTCAGGATTTATGTGTTTCTTTTTGGCACTAAAACAACATGTATGAATAATTTCAATCTATAAATGCAGTTTGTCAATTAAACTCCTGTAGTTACTTAACTAAAATCGGACACTACCTGTCCGGTTTACCTATAGACATACCTATATACCGACGTCTCAACGACCTTAATCAAAATCACGAAAACTAAAGGCATATCAGCTATAACATACATTATGAACGTAATATGAACCATCGACAACCAAATCAAGTATCTGTACTCTATGATTATTAACACTGTTCTGTGTTTAATTCTAATATTAAAATGGACACCGAATAAAAATGAAAAAATAGATGTTGAATTTTCCTTTCTTTAATAAGAGCTTTACGAAAAAAGATTGTAACTGCTTCATTGGAAAAAATCATTTCAGGAAAAATCGGAAAACCATGAAATAGACTTTAGATATTGAATATATTTAGGAAAAACTAATTAACAATAACGGTTACATTAATATTTTATTTATTAAATAAAACGTTTTAAAGCGCGCCTGTAACAACCTTTATCTAAAATTTCACTGTAAATAGGGGTTGTCACATTTTCAATTTGGATTAAATCATCATTATTAAATTATGTAAATTGGAACGAATTTCAACAATTTATAAATACATAATTTAAAGCAATGAAAAGTAAATTCCATATAACCGCTCCCGAGAAGTACTCACATAAAGTCGATTCGCCATCTTGCTGATACCTCGGGAATGTTCGGCTATCGTCGGCTGCGCTCGTTTTTACGCCCGTCATTTTTTTTTAATACAAAAAATCTACTCTATATTATAAAACTACACTCTAGTAGCTAAAAGATTTAGGCTAAAGGCTATTTTAATTTAGAAAACCGACCAAGGCGGGTCGGATTCACAAACCAAAGGTTACGTACCACCTTGCAATTAACATATTTTTAAAAATAATTTAGTATAATATAAAACATCGAAAAAAGCATTTTTTTGTATAGGGATAACCTTTTATTATTAACTTTATCTAAAAATTTCGTCTTCCTATGATTATTTAACCGCTTGAACGAAAAACGTCAAAAAAAACAAGTTTTTATATAGGGTCCCCACTTAACTTTTAACTTTATTTTATTTTTATCATTTGTTGTTATAGCAACTATTATAATATATACTGAAAATTTGACGTAATACATACGTGAAAACTTTTTACTTATTGCGGTTCATAAGATACCGCCTTATGACAGACGGATCGACAGCAGCGGCTCAGTAATAGGGTTCCGTTGACAACCTTTGAGTACCAAAGTAACTTAAAAAATGTCTCAATTATTTAATTTGATAAGGATTTGTACTTTGATACCCATACGATTCTTTTGAATTGAAGTTTTTCTGATCACGTCTAAAACTGTTTTTCTTATAGCTAATCATTTCCAATAGACTCACATATATTTTCGTCGACTTTTCTTTATAGCCATTTCCAGAAGGACTATTCTGTCACGTCATACATCCTCATACCAAAATCAAAACTACAATAAGGTTTATATCGCAACACTAAATGTAAGAACATTAATGTGAGACTTCAGATTAGAGCTGGAAAAAGCTTTAACACCTATAAAATGGGACGTCATCGGTCTTTGTGAAGTAAGAAGTTTAGGAGAAGAGATAAGAGAATGTAGCGAATATATTTTCTATTTCTATGGTAAAACACATGTCAGGTATGGAATGGGATTTCTGGTGAAAAAGTACTTGAAAAACAAAATAGTAAGTTTCCATGGAATATCAGATAGAATTACTATGTTCAATATACAACTAATTGGTTCCAAATAAATATGGTCGATTATCCAAGTTCATGCACCAATAGAATAAGACATAAAATCAGCTAAAGAAAAAAATTCTATTTTACAGAATTGGTGCAGAATAATAACAAGTATGTAATCGTCATCGGAAATTTCAATGCCAAAGTTGGAAGAAAATCAAACAAAGACGAATTTGTCCTAGGAGATCACAGTACTGGTGACAGAAACGCAGGGCCGTTTTATCCATTAGGCACTGTAGGCAACTGCCTAGGGGCCCCGCCACGTTCAGGGGCCCTGTGCTTCAGGAAAAAAAATGGACAATGCTTCTTAAACAGTAAAAATTTAATTTGAAATTTCAATAACAATTGTCTTGCTCTGTACATTACATCGACGCTACTTTAGTACATTTCGGAACGAATTCCAAATTAGATATTAATATTATGGTAATTCATAACGCAGTAATATAATCGCAAGCAATTTTATCGCGGTAATTTTAACGCTGACTAATCAGATGACTATACGGCCAGAGCAGCTTTTTTTTTAATACAACACGCTTGAAAAACGCGCAAAACTCTACGTTGTGATTGCACACTTACTGTACATGCCATTTGGGAATTTTAGAGTTAATCGCAGAGTACGATCCGTTTCTTAGTTCGCATTTAGAAAAATATGGTAATGAAGGCAAAGGGAAACAATCGTATTTGTCTGCAACGATTTGCGAGGAACTTATTGAAATATTGGGAAATAAGGTTTTAAAGTATATTGTTAATGAAATCATTGAAACCAAATACTTCTCAATAAGTGTCGATTCGACACCAGATATATCACACACTGATCAGTTGACTGTAGTGCTGAGATATGTTACGTCGACTGGAGAAGTGGCTCAACATTTTCTTAAATTTCTTCTCATACAGAACCACAAAGGAAGAACTAACCACCGAGATATTAAATTTTTAAGCCAATATAACATTGATGTAAGAAATTTGAGAGGTCAGTCTTACGGTAATGCGTCGAATATGTCTGGTTGTTACAATGGTCTCCAGGCGCATATTAAGAGAATAAATCACCTCGCACTACGTTCCCTGTGCAGCACTCACTGAATTTGGTTGGAGTACGTGCAGCGGAAAGCTGCGTTGGAGCAATCATTCTTTGGATTTGTACAGGCACTATACAACTTTTTCGGCATCAACTCATCGGTGGGCAATTATGCTCAAACATCTTGAAAAGGTGATGAACGTAAGCAAGATTCGTCATTGGTTCTGAAAAGAGTATCCGATACAAGATGGTGTGCAAGGGCTGATGCTACTAAGGCTTTGGCAAATGGTTACAACAGTTTTCAGAAAGCTTTGCAGTATATTGCTGGCGATGAGACTCAGACATCACAAGCGATTCACGAAGCCAAATGTCTATTGAATGACTTGGAAAAAAATGAAAATGCTGTAATGGCTGTATTCTGGACTGCCATACTAGATCGGATCAATGGTGTCAGCATATCTTTACAAGTAAAAACAATTGAACTTCGAACGGCAGTCGATCTTTTAAAATCCCTTTTAGATTTTTTAATTTAACAGAGAAAATTATTTGACGATTACGAGACTAAGGCAAATGAGAAAACTGATACTCAATACAGTAATGAGAATCAGCGTGTGCGAAAAAGGAAAAAAACATCACGATGACGGAGCTGCAGAAGAAGTTGTGTTCAGAGGAAAAGAGAAGTTAAAAGTTGATACATATTTGCCAGTACTAGACATGCTGTGTACAGAACTTTTGCGGCGCCTAGAAGCTTACCGGGAAATAAATAATCTGTTTGGGTTTCTAACAGATTTATCGACAAAATCCGACGCTGAAATTAGACAGGATTGTACAAAGTTTAAGGAACATTATTTCGAGGACATTGAACCTGAGTTTATAAATGAAATGATGCAATATAAATACTTCATCTTACAATTAGAAGACGCCGGAAAAAAAATTATGCCTGCCGAGGAGTCTTACAAACTGATTATTGGTAACATGGCACAGTCAATTTTCCCGAACGTAATGACAGCTTTGCAAATATATAGAAGTCTAATGATTACAAACGCCACTGGTGAACGAAACTTTTCCAAATTGAAATTAATTAAAACTGTTCGTTCAACGATGTCTCAAAACTGTTTAAATTCATTGACCATAATGGCAATTGAAAATGATGTATTGGAAAAGGTTAACTTTCAGGATGTCTTGAACGATTTTGTATCAAAAAGTTAGAAGAGTTAATATTTAAGCATAATATACGAAATATTTTATTTTTAAAAATGCATAGACATTTTTTTCATTTTATTCAATATTTTTATTGATTAATGTGATGATATACCTATGTAGTAAAAAACAGCGTAATTATGAATAAATTTGTGTTGTGTTAGCGAAAAAATATATTAGGAAGTTAGAAGAGGGTAGAGGGGCCCCAAGACGAGCATTGCCTAGGGGCCTCGACATGCATAACCCGGCCCTGCAGAAACGACAATGGGCAGAAGCTCATAGATTTTTCATTCGCTCATAATTTCAAAATAATGAATAGCTTTTTTCAAAAAACGTAAACCAAGAAAATGGGCATGGTTAACCCCAAACGGCAGAGATAAAAACGAAATTGATTTTATACTTACTAAAGAAAAAAACATATTTACGGATATTGATGTATTAAATAAGTTAAACTTCAATACAGATCACGGAATGATACGAGGAGTTATACGCAACACAAACAGCAATTCAAGAAAGCAACATTGTACACTCTATCATTAATAAAACAACAACAACATCAGTACTAAAAAATATCTTGTGCGATTTAAAAAAGAGATTGCAAGAAATTGATGAAACCAAATCAACACAAGAAAAGTATAACTTCTTGGAAAAAAAACTGATTAATTTAAGCAAATCGAGTACCCAAAGAAAAAAAACTAATAAATTAGGAGAAGAAACTTTAAAGTTAATGGAAACTAGAAACAAAATGTTAGATAACCGAAAAAACAACAAACAAAAAATAGCAAGCATTAGCAAAAAGATCCAAGAATCGATTGGAAAATATAGAAGAAAGGAGGCTGAGAGAATTACTAAAGCAGGACACACAATGAAATGAAGACAGCAGAATCAATTGACATAGAGGTACACAGAAGTTATAAAAGCTGTACAATCTCAAAAAAGCGGCAAAGCAACTGGAGACGACAAAATATCAAATGAAATACTGAAAAAATCTTCGACCGAGATATGCAAATTTGAAAGTCTATTTAATGAAATATTATTAACTGAACAAATACCCACTCAATGGACCAAGTCAACATTATCTTACTATTTAAAAAATGGTGACAAAAACGAAATAAATAATTATAGACCCATAAGTCTAATGTCCAATTTATACAAAGTGTTTTCTAAAGTAATACTTGGCCGAATAACGAAACAACTAGAAGAAAGCCAATCAAAAGAACAAGCTGGTTTTCGCGCAGACTATTCTACCATTGACCACATCTATGTTATGAAACAAATTATTGAAAAATAAAATGAATTGGGACAAATGTGTTATATGGCATTCGTCGATTGCAATAAGGCTTTCGATTCTTTGAGTCACTCTAATATTTGGAAGACTCTAGAAAAACAGGGTGTAGAAAGAAAGTATATCAGAATCATAAAATAAATTTACAGAAGAACCACAGCAACGATTCAACTTGAACAGCAAGGCGAAGAATTTGGGGTTGAAAAAGGCGTAAGACAAGATGATCCGCTTTCCCCAAAACTTTTCATAGCAGTGTTAGAAGACATATTCAGGAACTTAGTCAGGGAACATTTTGGAAATAATATAAACGGATCAAACCTAAATCATTTAAGATTTGCCAACGATATAGTATTATTGGCTGTGAAACCAGAAACACTACAAACTATGCTACAACAATTAGATGAGGAAAGCAGAAAAGTAGGCCTATTCATGAATCTAACAAAGACTAAACTAATGACGAATGTCGTAAGGAAAGTATTGAATATGTAGAGGAATATACTTATTTAGGACAAACTATTTCAATAAACAACCAGTACTCCAAAGAAATAGATAGGAGAATAAGCAACACTTGGAAACGGCACTGGTCTCTTAAAGTGATAAATAAAAATGAAGCAATACCTATGGCAATAAAAAACAAATTATATCACACATGCATACTCTCTTGTCTTGCTTATGGATGTCAAATCTGGCCTACTACGAGCAAAAACAACCAGAAGCTTATAGTTTGCCAGCGCAATATGGAACGAAGCATGCTAAACATACGATTACAGGATCAGTGGACAACTGCAAAAATAAGGAAAAGGACAAAGGTCAGGGATGTACTAAAAAATATAAGAAAACTGAAATGGAATTGGAATGGACATATAATGAGAACTAACAAAGAAAAATGGACGAAGGATGTAGTAAAACGTTATTCTAGGAATGGGAAAAGGAAAAGAGGAGGTCAAATGAAAAGATGGGAGGACGATTTACCAAAAGGATGGAGAAGGTCAACTAGAGATAGAGAGAAATGGAAGAAACTGGGGGAGGCCTATGTCGATAGACAACCAGACTAAGTGGTTGCTAAAATATTTATTATACTTTAAGGCTTATTTCAATTATTTTTAAAACAGTGTTTTTGTTAGTTTATAAGGTTAAAACTGTAATACGGTCTATGAATAAAGGTTTTAAATAAACAAATAATAAATAAATTTCGTCATGTACATATATTCCGTGCATATAACCTTACAAATTTTTTTAGCGCACACCATTAAGCATTCTGAAGGCACGATTCATATTAATTGATTTACATTGAATATTTATAAGCGATATACTTACATGAAACCTTTCTCGTAAATTACTTTATTTATTTGTAAAATCCTAATGAAAATCTCTTAAATAGGTCCAAAATTAACATCTACAGATAAACAGACGGACAAATAGGCGAACACGCTAAAACTTTAAAATACACCCACTTAGTGATAGATCACTTTAACAGCGTTAGAGTAACTTATTTGTTAGATTAAATAAATAAATGTATTTTTAAACGAGCAAGTACGCTTTACAGTCACGAAATTAATTGATTGATCGTTAATTATGTAACCAATTCCAAAAGTTAGGTAGCACTTTAATCATAGACCTAGATCTATTATAGAGTTTAATGAAATCGATCCAAAATCCTCAATTCAGCTTAAAAAGAATAATCATGTCGATCTCAAAGTAATACACTCTAATGTAATCGAAAATCCTCTACCGAAGTGAACCTGACAGTGATTTATTGAGTCCAGAGCAAAATAATAAATTGCAACGGACTAGTCAATTTTTATGATCTCTGAAAGCGAGAAAATTATTCATTATTTTCCGAGTTTCAGTAGAAAAAAAAAATATTGGAAAATTAAGCACTCAGCAAATGATCTCGACGGCTATTTATCACGGCCCCGTCCCGACGTACTAAGTTTAATTTGACGCCGTTTCATTTGAAGATGATTCAAAACAAACGCTTCATTTACAGAATTTTAATTCGAAACGACACAATACAGTTCAGCGAATCGATCAAAGAAAGCGCCGAATAAGCGCAAAAGAAACGTGGAATTAAGAAATTAATATTTCCAGTAATATTTTCTATCCCTTTTTAAGTGTTTAAAAGGAAAACCAAGAAAAAATTTGAAACCAATCGGAACTAACAGAATTCGTAATAATAAACTGAAAATCGCTCGTACTTCTGGTATCTTCAAATTCTTCCCATAAATTATTTTTCAACGCTATTTAATAAAGGAGTTTAAACACTAGCATTTCTAAAGAAATTTATACGCTAAGTTTAATAAATCGGAGAATTAAAAAAATATGTAAAGATATTACTGTTTATTAGATATGTGACAATAAATGCGAATCAAATTTTTTCTTGTGGTATACATAATACATTCCTTATATACCCCACGACAATAGTAATTCAACAAAATATATTACGAGTTAAATTTGGTATTTATTACTTTTTATGCATTGTATATAAAAAATGGTGCGTGTCAGCTCCGACGAGCGACTGGAGTTTATTTTGTTCGCCTAACTTTGAGAACATATTTGTCGTTCGCTATCTCAAATATTTTGCAGTTGTATCTCTTTTTTTCAAAATTATTTTCTAAAGAAAACATGTAGTTTAGCTGGTTCAAATTTTATAAAGAGGTTTTTTTTATATCCAGGGGCTTAGAGACTGGCAGAGTTTCACCGGTTATGAGTACCACATACGAAGTAAATCATAACTCAATAGTCGTAAAGATATAAATGACGAATGACTTGAAAATCGTAAAGTTCATTGCTGACGACTGTAAATGAAACAGTCTATGGCAATGGCAATAGCGTTTAACACGATGCACATCAAAAACTTAGCTTATCTGAGTCGAAAATAAAAGATCTATAAATCAGTAGCGGATGAAAAATATGTAGACGCGTTCAAAGGACAGGTGCGCGAATATGTTACGCGACGTACAACATAACAACGACTTTTTGATGACAGTCTATTTCGATCAGGATCTAATTTACGGACTGCGGACTATATATGAGAGTCGATTTTGGGGAGTAACTTCAAAGTAATTTCGAAATACATAATAGCTACGCTCTCCGTGTAAGATTCGGTGACGTCACCACCTAGGCTTCCCATATCCATAGCGCGAGTACAGCCGACGTTTCGTCACGTCGTCTCGTCCGCAATTAACGCGCGTGAAACAATCGCATTATTCAATTCAATTACATTTAGGGAGTCCGTAATCTGGTCCCCTTCCCCCCGCTCCACCCCCCTACCGCCGCCGCGAGCCCCGCGACGCGGAGTCTGACGTTGATGGATTGTATGTCGCATTTCGCTCACAAATTGTTAACTTAGAGCAAATATTTACAAAGGTAGACCGGGAGACCGGCGGCGGCGCGCCCGCCACATTTTTCGACATTGATCAATTGTCCCTTTGTCTACAGAGTTGTAAGGGACGCTTGTAGGTGCCGATACTTGGTTATTTGAAGTTTGTTGCCGTTGGACGCGTCACGTCGCCGGACGAATTTCGCATCGCTGATCCCCGCTGTGGCAAAAGGTGCCTTGTATTTATCTAATCTATAAGTGACCTTATTATTAGGTATAAAGGTGAATTAAAACAATATTAATCATAATATTGTTTTAATTCACCTTAATTTTTTTACTGAATCAACATAAATGCAATAATACTAAATAAGAGATGACTGATTGATAGCTTATGTGCTTATAAACTAATAAGTAGCAGTGATAGTTTCTGATTACGATAAGCTCTCGATTATGATTCCAGTCTTGTTTTTTTATTCCATATTATTCCTCTACTCACCAGTCTTAGTCCACATCTTTGAACACTCCTACTACTTTTTTGGTATTCATCCATTTTTTTTGTATACTAAGTACCCTATTTTGTATTTCAGGAAAAAATCTATCTCTATACAAAATTTTATTAGGATCTGTTATTGCGGATATTACAAACAAACAAACATAAAGAAAATTATATTTATATGTATAAATTGCATTATAAACAGGTTCTATCTATAAAATAATATTATAATTATATGTATTTTATAAAACGCGAATAACATTCCTAGATTGAATTTAATTTATTAGACATTTTATTATCTATGTGATATGTCATAGTTGTATTTTTTTTTCTGTACATTTTGATTATTATTTGTTAAATAGCTTCCGCCCACAGCTCCATCCTTCTGGATATTGATTATTTCCTTCATATTTCACATCGACCGCTCGCGCTGTCAATCTTAATACTGATCTCGGTCATGCTCTTGATTCCGACCTCGTTTTCGATTTAAATACGTATTCGAGAAGAACAATTCCTCTATACATTACTTCCACACGACTTTAACGATGTGAGCAGAGAACGCCAGGGAAACTCTCAAGAGGGGCCTTATATTCTGACTTGAAAGACAACCATTGTCATATAGCTCGGCCAATTTGTTAGATATACCTATTAATTAATACACACAAACCTGAATCAGTCTAGGTATTAGTGAAATCTGTACTAAAATACCTGCAGTAGTTTCTGACATTGGTCTTTATAGATAGACAGACAGATGCAGCGATATATTCGATTTAAAATTTGTAAGAATAATAATGATTGCTCACGTGTAATAAATTTATAAATTAATATTTCTATTTCAGTTCTGAATATTTTGTTTACTTGTTAATTATAATGCATATTTTACATGCTCTTTCATATAAATTAACAAATATTCTTGGATTAAATGAATGCTTTAAAATTAAATGAATGTGTTAAATATATCGCACAGGTTTTGAATTATAAACTATTTTAAATTGTATGTATGAAACCAAATTTGACTCTAGTACTTATTCCATAAAAATAATACAATGAAAACATTCAATGAGAATTGAAGATTGTGTCTATACAATTATTTATATCACGTATATTTATTTATTTATCATGGACAAAATAATAATATTAAAAGGAAAACAATTAAAAGAACTTTTTTTACCAAACAAGCAGTCTGTTTTTAAATTATTTTTAGTTCGTCTAACAATATTATTATTATATTCAACTTATTTAGAAACGTCCTGTTTATTTGCAATATGTCAATCTATTTACTGAGAAAATCAAAGTGCATTGACTCTTCTAAACAACAATGACCTTGTTGTACTGATATCGACCTAAACAAAGCCAATACTCGACATAACCTTTATCACCGGCGATAAATAATATCACCTCCGAGCACATCGATAAAATGTCCCGTATCGGAAAAATAAAATTTACGCCGCCCTCGATCGATGCGGACGTGTTATTTATTCAATTAAAAGTGCGCCATAAACTTGAAAAATAGCAGTTTATTTGTCAAGGACTATTCGGATTTTTATACGACGGGGGCGGTTCGCTTCGCGCCCGCCGAACGAAAATACGTAAATACCGCTCAGCCATCCATAAAAATGACATAATCGCGGCATAAAACGAAAGGGTGCCAATAAAACGACCCTTTTAACGAAAGATATTATTTACTGTTGCAATATCAAGGACGTTCGTTTCATATATTCACATAAATCTCGCAATCTTATTTTTATAACCGCGATTGTATGGAATAAATTTTATTGTACTAAAGGGCTTTTTATATAAGAATATATTTAGTGTCGCACGATACGTCAAATTAAAATAAAGTGTGAAATTTTTAGCAGAAAATATTTTTATATAAAACATTTTCATTTTATATTTTCAAAAATATCATTCTTATTAAATTGTTACCTAAGCAAACATAATTTTATTTAGGCAAGATATCAAATGTTTCATGAAACCATTTCTCTGAACTATTTCAATTTACGCAAATAGAAATAACTAATACAGTGTTGAATTTATCAAAATGTATTTAATATTGTGGTCTATTAACATTTTTAGATTTATTTGAAGCTCCTAAATTAGTTTTGTATATACAATAAATATAAAACGAAATAAAAAATAGATTTGCATGTTTATTAAATAATGTTAAGTATTTATATTTAACCTTTAGTTTTAACGAAAGTCATAACATTCATTATTTAATTGCCTATCTGTATGAAGAATTGAAAACATTGCATTACCGATATACTTCATTTATTTTTCTCTGAAAACATTATAAAACTAAATTTATTCTTCGTAGAAGGTTCGGTAAATAATAAATAAAATAAAAAGCCTTTTATTTCTTATTTCTAAACAACTATATATAAAATTGTCAGTTATGTTTACATTATTCAGTGTATCTATGACCTAATTGCTAGGTTTAATATTTAAGTACTATTTTTGTAATTACTGAGTTTTTATTATTTCCATTTTAATTTAATTTATTTAGTAACTAGTTTATTTATATAATAAAAATGTTTCTATACTCCATAGAAACCTCTTTCGAGTGAACGACTTCTCCAAAGATTTCCATTTCGTCTTGAGCTATCTGTTGCCAGTTTTCTCCCACTATTTTTTTTGATATCACTTTCCCTGCGTGTTGAAGGTCTCCTCTTGCAGCGCTTGCCTGGTGAGTCTTTCCCTCTCGTAACTTTTACGGTCCATCTGTAGTCCTGGAGACGAGCTACATGTACGGCTACATTTCCATACTTCTAAGCGTGGCTTATAGCTTCGATTACGTTTGGCTTCAATCTTATAATTGAATCTCTTATCTTTAGTATTTTGTTATGTTAAGCATGCTGCGTTCCATAGTTCTCTGACATAATTTTATTTTGTTGGTGAATTCCCATGTTTTACTTGCGTATGTCAGACTTGGGAAAAGATTTGTGTCTACTTTGATTTCTATGAGCGTGTCACTTTTAAGTACCTCTTTTAAAGCCCAGTACTTGTTCCATGTTTGCTTGACAATTGTCGCTATCGAATTCGTCGTTATTTTTAATAAATCATATTTGTTTATCTTAGTAAGTGTACTGTTCACGTATTCTAACGTATCATATTGAATGTATTTCTTGTCTCCGTGTTATTGGCTACGGCTTTCGTTTCTGTAATATCAATCTCTAATCTAGCTTGCCTAAGTCGTATGAAGTATCTGCTTCAAACATTGCAACTTTTTGTAAGTATTGCAACTGGGAGCTTGTTTCTGAAAGCAGTACTATGACGTCCGCACGTTTCAAGCGATTTAAATAATTGATTTGTATATACAGGCCTCGATTGTCTTAGTCAAGTTTACGTACTATGGATTGTAAAATCACAATATTTTTTTTTTGATGATACAGAATCGCCTTGCCTTACTCCTTTTTTCACGATAAAGCTTAGGCTCATAGTTTCTATTGTCATTCTACTGGAGCATTTATTATATATGTGCTTGATTATTTTTCTGTATTCAGTATATACGTTTTGTGTTTTTGAATGCCTCATATGTATGTCTTCAACACGATCTAATGAATGTTAGATCGTGTCGTCGAAAGCTTTTTGGTAATCAGTAAATAACATATAGAGCGGTCACTGTTATTCTTAGAATTTCTCTATTTAAAGCTTTAAAATATATATGTGACCTATAGTAGAGTAGTTTTTTTCTCCCATAGAACCGACCCATAGATCATTGAGTCGGTTTTATCGCAGTTTCTAATTAAGATGAGATTAAGTACTTTTGCGAGTAGTGCGACTAATATGTGCGTAAGCTGTTTTACGACATCGTTAGTAATATTATCTGGCTCTTTGCCAGCTTTCAATTTTTTTATTAAATCTATGATTTTTGTGTAATCTATAATCTCTATGACTATACTTTCGCCGTAAGCAGAGATTACCTTTTTCATTTAATCAATATTTCTATATTCACTTGATGTGCTACATACGTTCTTGTAAAAGGCATTTGTTACATTTATGACATCCTTGTAATTATATGTAATCCTACATGCCTTTCTCAAACTTTCGATCCATGGTTTCTGTGTCCGTAATTCTTCATATCCTTTTATTGAGGTTGGCTTTTTGCTCTACGTATTTTTTAATTGTATTGATACTGTGTTTTTTTAATCTCTTTTTATATATTTGCTCATTAATTTGTCTAATACCTTAATTTATAGTTTTATGTAGCTTTTTTCTTCTTATCACAAGTCTTTTTGTACCTGCCATTAGTATATTACGTTTAATTTATATTCTCTCTGTAATAGATCTTATTATTTTATCGTAATAAACTTGTAACAGCTCATATGAATTCGAATAAATCAGAATTGGATGGCTTTTTAAGTTTTTCGTACATATTTCTATTTCGTCTTCGCTTTTTAATGTACTGACTCGTCTATTTATATTTCCAACTTTAATTTTCAATGGATTTGTTGTGGTATTTTTGCTCTAATTAGTGTGCGATCAATTGGATAATGTATGTTTAGTATCTCGTTATTTTGAAATAATTGTGGGCGGTGGGACAGTATATAGTCCATTTTCTTTTTGATGTTTTTCGGTAAAAGATGTATATGATTAGGTTATTTTCTGTAGTAATGTCTACTATTTTTACCTTCTGTCGTTTCTGGTTTCACGTTCATTCTGTTTCATTATTAAATATTGGTTTCTTTGAGGTTCGCCAATCTTCGCATTAAAATGTCCCATTAAGATTAAATATCCTTTGCGCCGTTGGGGCGTAAACTTGTATAAAATTTATTTATTTTGTTTGGTAAACTCAATTTAAGTAATGTAGCCTGGTCAAACATATCTATGTAGCTTTTTACATACTGTTTTAGATATTTGCATATTATAAGCTAACTCCATATTTATCCTGTGTTTGTACTGTATAGCAAAACATAAAAATCTTGATATTCTTCGATGATGTTTCTTAGGCGTCTGGCTTCTGAAATTTCTATTATATCATCTTTTATATTTGCTAGTGTTTTATGTAATCCCATTATTCGTTCACATGATGTTAGTGTTCTAATATTATACATTGATTGATAGTAGAGATGATTATGTTTCCTCTGAATAAATTTTTTTAAGTATTGATTTTATTGACCTTGGAGGGTTTCGGTAGTAATGTTCCACTGTTCAATAATTTCTTATTTTCTAAAACAGGTACTCTTAGATGCTATAACTTATTTTTATTGCCGTTACTCTCTTTCTCTTGAATTATGCTCATTTTTACTAAAGTCTTTAACATTCCTGGATTTGCCACCCCTTCAGAGAAACTGATTGATCTCTGGGATGTATAAGATGTTCTTGCTTTTATCGATTATTGATTTTGTTATGTGATTTTAATCAGTGTGACAGATTTTTCGCTAACGCTTTCTATGTGGGACCTTAAAGATTTTTTAATTTGTGATGCATATTATCCACAATTTCTAAACGTAAGAGGTTTTGAAATTATGACTAATTTCTCTATGCCCTTTGAAGAATATATATTGTTCATTATATTTTCCCTGTCTTCAGACTTCAGGTAAAACTATAATACATATAATATAACAATGAAAGTTATCCACTACTTCTTTTAGCTCCGTATTATAGATATATTCTTCCAGCTTAGTAATACAGATACAAAACGTTCTCTGTTTACAAAGTCAAACAAATGTATTAATCTACTTCTACAAAACTTTCCCTATGGAACTAACATTTATTATTAACTATAAAAGGTCCCAATCATATATTTTTTTAGTATTTCCAGACCGTTGTGTGAATGGGACCTTCAAAAAAAGAATCACCTTTTTAAAAATATAAAAACGCATTGGTAAATCTTTTGTGTTTCAGACGTTCATGAAGCATACGTCTGAGTGGTCATCGCTCAGTATAAACTGACTCAAATGCTTATTTGTCCATTCCTATATCCGTTCCTTTAAAGAGTTGTTTTATTTATTTAGTATAAATTTTACATTTCCCTCTTCAACTTTACGAATACGTTTTATTTTATAGTTATATCAGAAAAATTATATTTCGAATTGGGTTTCATTAATTTTTTCATAGGTGATAATTGTTTTTTTTTTTTGAAGCAAAAAAAATGATTATTTAATTAAATTCAATTAACTTTTTTTTTTAACGAGTCATCTAATATGCTTACTTATTCGTACGTTGAAACACAAATACTTTATTTGAATATTCATTAGGTTATTTCAAGTTTCAGGCAAATGTTTCTCTTCCAATATTATCTAGCTTGTAACTTTTATATATTCAAAGAGAAAAAGTTTCGTGGCAGCTAGACAGACATTCTGCCTCCTCAGGGATCCGCGGTTTGCAAACGACAAAAAAGTTTCGTAGTAAATATATTATATGCCAGATCGATAGAGGCGTCGCGGCGGGGAGGCGGCTCTGGGTCTCTGATTGTATCCAGTGAACATTTTATTATTTAATGGTGTTCGCGATTGGACACGTCGACAGTTACAAAACACCATAATAAATAATGGCATTTTCTATATGTTTACAATAAATTATTATCTATTTATCACAAGTATCTCAAAGTAAACAAAAAAGCGTTAAATTCTTTTATATTATCGTAAAATGCTTTATCATGTTAAAAAATAACTTTTTGAATCACAATTTAAAAAAATGCATTTTGTTCAGAATATTATGAAGTAAATATTTTCTGAATAATAATATATTTTAATAACGTTTACTCAAACAATTGTGCATTTCTTACATACTTGCTTTATTTTTTTTTATTTTTTTTTGTATTTGTATAAAGTATATTAAATGATCGTATTATTCATACAACTGACAGTGTAAATTTTTATATATTTCTAACTTTGGAAAATATTTTAAATACGATAATATTACATTTAGTAAGCCACAGCTGCGATCAAACATTTTCTTGACGCGGAAACCATACTTTCAGTGCTGGGAGCGGGCGGTGCCAAAGGCCGCGCATAGCAAATACAATAACGCGCATGCAAACTCCCCGCCGAGCGCGGCCGGTCACATCGCGGTCTGCGACTGCGACGTGACCGGATTTCGCGATGGCGCGTAAACAACGTCTCCCGGTAATCCACTAAGGTCGCCGAATTAAAATTTATTCCAAATTTTAGGGCACAGCGAGGTTGCTTAAAACGAGACCGGTTAGTGAGAAGGTTCGTTTTCTATAAACGTATGTTCTCAGGTTTGTAAATACGGAATACGGTGTAACAATGCGAGAACAAAATATCAATGCATGCAATTCTTGTATGTAGTTTATTTCGGAAAAAAAAAACCCTAAAGATTTCGGTGATAATTTTTATTTTAATAAAGGTCTACTATTAAAGTATATCTGTATAGGTGTCTTCCCTAGTGAAATTGGATAAAAAATATCTAAAATATGCTTTATTTAGCGCCATTTTGTAGTATTATTAGGTAATTATATTTCTGATACGAGTATGGCAGTGCATAACATAAACTACATATACTAATTCATAAATAAAATACTTAGAGGTATATTTTGCCTGTTATATTGTATATACAAACGTAAGTTACTTTTCACGTTGGAAGTTTCTTATTCCCACGGCAAACTCTAAAGACGTCAAACAAAACTCGGTGCCATTAATCCACAATATTTAATTGCATGCAAGAAACGTGAAAGATTTAAGGCGTGTGATTTCTGAAATACTATTGGGTAACGCTTTTGAGACGTCACCTTAACTAATTTGCTATGTCTTAATTATCAATTTACAGCAACAATATAAAGAGTGCCACCTGAAGGCAACTGTCGGAAAAAAAGAAATATAAATATATTATAATTTGCACAAAAGTAGATTAGGTTGAACTTAATTGATTTATATTATTTTTATCTATTGAACATTCTCAACGTAGTGACCAATATCTTTCATCATTGTAATACAGATTCATTACATGGATATTTGCTAAAATATACTGAAAATTTGTTTCTTGTACATGAAAATAAAGTAACAAAGTTACTTTTATTATATAGAGTCACTCTGGAATTATTGAGATTCTGTCAAACGCCGGTTTTCCTGCGATTATGATTGCGCATGCGTGCAAGTCGGCTTCATTACAAAATCGCACGCAGCAGTCACTTCGCGCGTTTTACGCTACGTTCATACAGAGTCAAGTTTTACCGGATCGGATTTTTACCGTTTACGGCAGAACCGAATGTTCACACGCCATTCGATTTTACTTTTCTACAAAAAGTGAATGGTGTGTCATCGTGTGAATATGCAATTGGATTTTTTCAGGAAAATGTTCAGTTTCTCCCTACCATTTGGAGGCGATGGACGTGAACACTCTTGTTATCATAAACTAGTATTATCGCCGTCAGAAGCGACCTAGAAAGAGATTTTAGTTAAACGCAATTATGAAGCGACGAACAACGATGGGTTCTTTTAAAACTCTAATGGACCATTGGAGATAGGATCGATTTAGGTTTTTTAACTGCTTTAAAATGACCAGTATTTCATCGATAATTTCCAGCACACAGTGAAGAAAGATTTATAAAAACAAGATACGATAATGAGGAAAAGCAGTAGCCCCGAGGAGGAATTAGCGATATGTTTAAGGTTAGATTAAAATGTTGTTTTATAATATATATTTTTTTTTTATTTTTATCTTTGAGTAAGAAAACGAAATGACATCGATAAGCAGAAGGTACACACAAATACATATTACATAATATCAAAGTTTGGTAAATACGAAGCGTCTGATAAAATACTTAGTGATTCTGCTGAATTCGGAGATAGTTGAGCATAACTCTACGATGAATGACCTCGAGATGTAACATAGCCGTGCGCCTGTTGTTGATTTGAGGCGAGGTTTTGCATCTCTGTAAATGAGTGTCCAGCGGGAGAGCATTGGCTTATGCTCTTTATATTTTGTAATAAGTTAAAACGCCTGATTGAAATTCCTATAGTGGTAGATGATCATTTAGAGTTGCCAATGACGGAAATAAACTCTTAAATAATAACAAATTACAATCTTCAGCCGTCCCTTTTGGTTTTTCGGAGGCAATTTGGTTTTTCATAGTTAGATCAATAAATTCACACATTTTCTTATCGACATCATTCACCTTCAACCTAGATGAATTGTTTAATTAATTTAATTAATAATAATAAATAATGATTTAATTAATTTTTAGTTTATTAGATCTTTTAAAGTTACTTTCAGTATTTTCCAGTAAATTTCCATCTACAGTCGATTCCCGCTCAACCACCTCAGATTGAGGCAACCGCTACGAGGCGTGCACTTTTAGATTTTCCAAAATTTTTTGACTTGCTTACACTTCAGGAAAGTCGGGTATGGGTTCATAAAAATAATTCAACGCCAGACATCGTGTGAAAATTATGTGCAATTAAAAATATACGCCGTGTTTTTCAGAAGCACAGGCTTGTCGAAGCTATCAAATTAAAAGGACAGAAAACTGTCACGGCGGCCTGGTACACATCACACTGCTTGCCAGGAGTTCTCCAGACTCTTAGAGTTGGGGGCTTAATGCTGCACCACGACAACACTTTCTCCAATAACGCTGCGCTCGCTGTCAACTTTTTGAGGGAAAATAACATTGTAGTCTTATAGCATCCGCCTTTTTTAGCGGATCTAGCAATGTGCGACTTTTAGTTGTATTGTATTTAAGAATAAATTAAGTGACCACCGCTTTATATCAGAGGAAGAGATCGACTCCGCTATAGCTGAATATTTTGACTTTTATTTCTGCATACAATTGGCGCGATGCTTTCCCTTTGTAGAAAATTTGTGTACCGAAATATATTGACCCTGTATTGACGAAGTAGTCTACTTTGATCACACGTGAGTCTGGCGCGTCTTATTTACGATAATACGTACTTTTTACTAATCAAAACATCAAAACGCCAGTCTTGAAGGAGACAAAATATAATCTTAGAATCACCATCGAGATATGCCTCTAATTATAGCATGAATGGCAAGTTTCATAAAATATTTCTCTGATGGAAATTTCGTACCTTTATATTTGAAGTTTTGATTTAATTTAATATTCTTGTTCTATTTATAAAATCAAATTTATTTGTACTATTAGTTTTAAGTTACTCAAGTCTTTTAAGAGAACTATTTTCTTAGCTTATTTACATATTTTTTTTTATTGAATCTAACATATTTGGTAGTTATTAACTTCAAATAATAGTATATTTTTTTAAATTTTCATATTATCTAATTACTTGTTATTCAAGTTTTGTTTTGGATGGTCTATTATAATCATATAATTGACCTTTTAATAATCAATCATCTTCCATAATTAAATTTTCGTCAATTTTTTAAAGTTTGTATGTAATATTTAGGTTTGTAAGACGAATGATTATTTTTGTTATGATATTCAAAACTCATTTACATAAACGTAATCTAAAGAATAAATGTATTTAATAATAATTTTTTGACTAATTTTTCCTAATTTCGGTACGAATGTACAGAAGTAGAACGTATGTTCTAACTTATATACAAAATTAGTTACAGGCACAATTAGTTAAATAAAATATTTTTATTGTATTGCTTTTAAATTCGGTCTTGCAGAAATTCATACTACAGTTATACGGGATGAGTGGAATCAACCTCATTTCACAAGTTTAAATTGTGATGAAGCGACCTCAGCAAAAACATTGAAATTAGTGTTTTGAAAAAAAGGTAGGCGGAGTCAACCCCGGCGTCGACATCAACCACTGTCGTTACGGGAAGGATGAACGAAACTAAGGCATCGTTTAGCATATTTTAGAGAGTTTTCCCGTTGTAATGGCAAAGAGCATAATGCCCTAGTCAAAAAAGAACCGAAGTGGATGTCGTAGTATTAACCGCGGCTAGGCTGTAACGGAATGCCGTGGCTAACGACGCGACGGGCGGCACGTCGCAGTCGGCAGTATATACGGTTGTTAACGGCGTAGAGTTTTATCACGACGACACGATATGGGAGTGGCGAGACGAACGGAATTTGACGGTTACGTTCAAATCAAATCAATAATATCTTTATTTCGTAGGTAATGAAATTACACTTGAAATACGTCATCAATAAATTCATTTCAACATTACCGCCCATTCCTAATGCTGATTCACCGAGAGAAGAATGGGCAAGAAACTCAAGGCTTGCCCTTTTTACTCATTAATACAAAGGATTTAGTCTATTATAATTTAGTCCACATTTAAAAATAATATGAAATAACCTGATAGGCGAGCAGCTCAATCCCAGGGGCTTTTTTCATTACGATATTCCAACACGGTATAATAGCCCTTGCCATATAACTTTCTTTTAACGAAACGTTTAAACTCAGCAAATGGCAAATTTTGAATTTCAGTTGGGATCTTATTATAAAAGCGCACATCATCAACATCCACTTAAATAGTTTATTAACTTTACTTTTTCTTATGAGCAGCAAGATCGTTCTTATGTCTAGTATTAATGTTATGGATGTCGCTCCTTTTTTGGAACAATTCAATATTTCTCTTGACATATACCAGGTTTTCGTATATATATATTGTTATGCTAAAGTTAGGATATTAATTTCCTTAAATTTTTCTTTGAGAGATGTCATTGGTCTTGGATCATAAACAGCACGAATAGCTCGCTTCTGCAGCACGAAAACTGTGTTAATATCGGCTCCGTGACTCCATAACAAAATTCCATAGGTGATAGGACTATGAAAAGTTCGTATACAGACGATGGCTGTACAATCTCTGATCGTAGGGATGAGCTTACCTTGTGAGTGACTCATGGCGAGTAAAGGTACACTATCGTGGTTGCAGTTGGTGAGAGTCCGACATAACCGGTTAGTTGTCCCAAGGAGCTAGGTCCCGTGAAATAATCACATCATGTGAATCA
This sequence comes from Eumeta japonica, assembly GCA_005406025.1. Taxonomy (NCBI): domain Eukaryota; kingdom Metazoa; phylum Arthropoda; class Insecta; order Lepidoptera; family Psychidae; genus Eumeta; species Eumeta japonica. The sequence continues at coordinate 111,592 of BGZK01000581.1, read as the reverse complement.
ACGTAGCAACTTCAACATTTTAGTGAAAACTAATATACCGATCTTGCTTTACTTTTTCCAAAATAGCATCGATTTTATCCACAACTTTAACAGGTCGACCAGAGCGAGTTTATCTTTGACATCAAAATTACCAGACTGAAAACGTCTGTACCAGTTTTGTACCACTCTTACCGACACGTCACAATTTTTTATCACGGCTTGTATCGCATTTTTCCATTTTTTGTAATAAAATTGCAAAATGTGTATAATTTCTACATTGAATTCACTCATTGTGGTGGATAGAAAAACCATAGAAAAAAAGCGGGACACCGTTTTTACTTTCATAATTTTTTTTAAATGTCATCAAATCTAGCCAGATACAATCAGCACAACTAGATAAATTTTACTGCAATTTTTTAATTATGGAATACGAAAAAACCTAAAATGTTTTCCCGGATCTACTATTTTACATATCATATAGATTTATAAAATATTTTGTGATTTGTAGTTCTACTGACTCTATTTCAAATTGCCTTCAAAAATTTTAAGTACATTTTGAAAATAGTATTCAAAGTTTTATTATATTTTTCACAAAAAAAATATGTATATTCTAGGTTGGATGTTTTTCAAATATTCAAACATCCTTTTAAAATTAAAAAAAAAGCCCATATTATAAGCATTAAGTCTAAATTAAGATACTCTTAATGATGATTTTAACCGAAGACCCAGTGGTCTCGCTACCCACGCACGAAGTTCGGGTTTATTTCCTGGCTATCACTGTAATTCGCAGGTCTTTGCTCGGTTTTGATTGTTCTAATCTCACTGTAGACACGTAGTAGCGTCGGTACTAAACCTAAAAAAATAATCTGCAGATCAACTTGAAATTTATCGTAATCGGTATTCATACTTAGACGGTATACATACCTATCGAAGGATAAACGACGTAAGAACTTTATAGAGCGACCGTAAACTGTCACGAGGTCTCCATCATGCGAAGCGGCTTAACTTTCTCAATAGACATACCTACCGCTTGTGAAATATTACGCGAGCAGATTCGGGAGTCTTATGACGTAGCACATTTTCTATTTTAAACGTGGGGAAATGTGAAACGTACTGTATATATTTAGCAACACGAAACTCATTCCGTGGCACAGACGAGAAGTCCCGCTGAATGCGGAGCACTCTAAAGCATTTTTTTTTTCGGGGACGCATTTAGCACCGAAGATTAATTCGTGCGCCGTGACTGGCCATATCGCAGGATCGAAACTGCCTCTGACGTTTGCTCTTGTTTTTATCGAATATATTACAGTGGGTCTCGGGATCTCAAGCGGAGGTTTTTTTCCCCCCCGGAACCGAATTGTAGTCTGAAAAAAAATAAATGAATCTTCTCGTTTTTGGAATTCCGTGAGTCAGCTTTCAGCGCCCAATAGTCGTAGTCTGTGTCTAATATATGAATCAAATAAACTTTAAAAATTGCCTTAAGATACCAACTTTCACTAAAAATGTTAGGGATTTTGTAGCTATTTCAAAATTTCACTTAATTTAATGGATAATTGAAAATTTTTTATACTCATCCGTTCAGGTCACGAAGCAATTTAACCCGCTATATGTGTGCTGCATGCATATGAAAAAGGGCGGACAAGTGCTAACAAGATTCGCACCCTGAGGGTTCGAAACAAAATTAATTTTGCATGTAGATGTTTCATTCATCACGAGCCTCTAACATTTTTATCTGTTTTTATGCCGATACTCGCGAGATATTGTTACCAGAAATTCCAAAACTTAAATTTTTCTTCCAATAGATTTTATGATATCTTGAAAAATATCCAAATAAAAAAAATCTTAAGTCTTTGTAATGAGAAATTAAAAAAAAATTGTTTCCCTTTTCTTTTCGAAAAATAACGCAATAAAATCTCTGAATAAGAAAAGACAATGTGTCAGTAATATAAAGCATTTATCAAATTTATGTTTTAATTACCTTATATCCAAATTGTTTATGCTTTATACGCATACTAATTACTTAAGTAGCATAGCTAAATATAGAATACAAAAAATTTAAATAAATGAATAATACATTTTTTAAGAGATGTGGACGCTTTCATTCTTTCTATTTTCAAATACTTCATGTTTATGGAAAAGTTTAAAGTACTTTCGTCAAAAATTAAGTGAGGTATTTTATTATAAAGTATGGTTTGCAACTCTAGTTCCTACTTCGATTGCAGGTGTAAATTTGTAAACCCAAAAGGTTTTGTGATATTACAGCAAATGCACGATTTTCAGGTTTTTCCTTGACTTGTGCCCTGAGACTTTTCTTGGCAAATTTCATGATTCTAGGTCAATGGAAAGTACGCACTCCTTGGTATTTAATATTAATTTCAACTTGATACCTCTACGTTTTCCTAAAAAACGAGTTTGACAGATAGACAGACTGACAACGATTTATATGATCCTGCAAGTGTTTCTGTTTTTATCGTTTGAGTAACCGTACCCTAAAAACACAAATCTGTCCGCAAAAAAAAAATGAGTCGTGACCATTCCCAATTACTAGAAAACCTGTAAACGATAGCTATAATTACAGTTTACATTAAGTGACTTTTTACTTGTATGTCAAAAAGTACACTCATAGATCATACAGTAAAAGAATTAAATATATATATATATATATATATATATGAAATACACAAAAAATATTATCAATTTTAATAACTTTGCACTATAATTTAACAAATTTAATTCATTTTTCTTTGTAGTAGCTGTCAAGCCAAATGTGCACCCATGCGACGACAAACGTGAGGATTGTTTTTTCACAAGACTTTTTTTTTATTTTATTAAATTTTGTACATTTACATTTTAACAACCTACTCATATCACTAAAATTATTAAGAAAAAAAATACTTAAAACATAAACGTAAGTAGGTGATATTTTAGATCAGATGTTCTATATTGTCGCGACTGCTTTTATAATTTTTTTCTGTGTCGTTTGTTCCACAATAGAATTTCACATTCGAAATTATCGATAAACAAGTATGTCAATCTGAAATTCATATTGTAAGGGGGTCGTTGCGTGGGTTCTTGCTGCAGAGCCTTATCGGTGGTCGGTATCTTCAATCAAACAGGCAGCAGTGATATAAACTATGTTTATATCACATGCTTTAATGTCCTTTACATTAAAGCATGTGCCTTTACATTACTCTCAGGATCCACGTCTCTTTTCCTATACACACCTCTTCTGTCTCTCTGCTTTTGATTTGTGAATTGAATTAAATAACATTTAAATATTTAAATTCACAAACAGAACTAACGGTTGCGTACCCAAGACATAGACCAGACACCTCGCGTGCGAACTTTTACAATATATTGTATGTGTATATACATATTTGAATTTCCTATTATTCAGAGTGCATTCCGTTTTGATGTTATCTATGCCCTCAGAGCACATCGCTTATTGTTACCCTAATTTATTGGTAATCCTCAAGAGCCTATAAAAGCGAATCTCTCCGCTCTGCGCCTCGTAGCGACGGAGCGCGCACTTTGCACGCACCCGCAACCGATAGCTGCCTCCACGCCTAGACCTTTTTCACTCATAAGACTAGACAAAGGGTTCCTGAATATACAGCTGTCTTCACCACGTCGTCTTCATCGCGTACGTTAAGGTGTCGTGATGATATCTCTAACATGTCCTACGCAATACGTTATGTTATTGCGGCTGACGGTCGCACGTCGTAACCTATGTATATAATTTGGTTATGCATAATATTTTAGTTAACTACGTAAGTAGCTGTAATGGCTGAGTAGTAGTTATGTTACCTCTGAAGAAGGAAGTATAAATGCCAAATATAATAATGGGTGGATGGACCGCTCGATTTTAAACTTAGTCTAATTAAACAACTTGCTTCATGCATCGCATATCCTGTTAAACTATCGGTTGCATACGTTGGTGGTTTTTAACTGTTCCATCCCACACTGCACCGGCGTGAAGGTCTAAAGGTTCTAGCCCTTCAAGGTAATAAAAAAAAAGTGTGATGTTAGGCGTCTGTGCAGCAGCATGATAAAAACAATACAAGTATATCATAGCGTAATGTATAAATTTCGAATTCAAATCATCCCTTCGTGTAAGTAGGTATATAGTTTATTTCTAAGGTTCGATTGATAATGTAACTTAAAGCCTTCAAGAAACGTGACGATTACATAACTTGATTCAAACCCATAAGCAATACCTAGTCTCACTGCTTTTAGTAATCTAGTAACTTACAAGTCACTTGTCATTATTTACCAACTGTTTGTATAACACAGTAAGTCAATATTTTACTGGGCATAAAAATGTTTTAGCCACAGCATACATAAATTATACTTTTTATTATTTCATTTTCATTTATTTTATAATTAATTACTATACATGTACAAATAAAAGTCAATATGACATACATATAAATTTTATGGTATAGGTTTTACAACAAGAATCAACAAAATTCTATTAAAAGTGGCCGTTTTAATATTCCATTGCATTATTTATTACTAAACAGAAATACAATTTTCACCTATCAAAATCCTATATATTAATGTGGGGAGTAGTCGTTTTTTTTATCGAATGTGCGATTATGACAAATATTAGTTTTTCATTTTCAGCATAATTAAAAACGTTTTCATTGAAAATATTTTTAATTATGCTGAAATTATTAGGTGTATTAGGAGCGAGCTCGTCAAACATGTCAACATGGCGTCTTTTCAGCGGCCCTGAAAGGCTGACTTAGCACTGACTCCGCTTAATCTCACGTAATTTGCGCCTTTAAGTTCAACAACAAATTACTCGTCGTTCTCATTTACAAGATGCTTAATTAGATAGGCCGAGAAGAAGTGCTAAATGTTGCACACATAAATATTGTACAAAAAAAAGTGCAGTATCTGATATTAATTATAATTGACAAGTATTATTACATGTTGGATGTTTGAGAATTCTGACGACTTAGTTAATCTACAAATACACCTCGTGAAATGCACTACTTTTTAATATACGAGCTACTCACCAACCACTTGTAATATTCGATAAATAAATAGGTACAAAGGACGTTTAGAGTCACTTTAGCTAATTCATTCATGTACGATACTTTTTCATTTGAAAATAGGTAACTAGCCTAAACCAGTGATTAAACAATTGTTATAAAATTTATAATTTTGTAGATTATTTTTAACTTCCCGCTAAAATAATTAAAAATTTTCGCAAATCGGAAAGTTACTGGTTTTACCCCGTTTTTTGAAAATCGAGTATTCATTAGAATGCCGATTAATTTGACCATTCCCGTGAGGGTGTCACTATGTCTGGGTGTGTGTATGTGTTTGTGTGTTGATGTGTGTGTGTGTGTGTGTGTGTGTGTGTGTGTGTGTGTGTGTGTGTGTGTGTGTGTGTGTGAGAGAGAGAGAGTGAGTGAGTGTGCGTGTGTATGTGTGTGTGTGTGTGTGTGTGTGTGTGTGTGTGTGTGTGTGTGTGTGTGTTGTGTGCGTGTGTTTATTTGTGTATTAGTATGTAAACCTCTTATAACTTCCGAACAGACTTGACAGACTGAAACAAAAAACTTTGGGATTCCAAAGAGTTCCAGCAAACTTAGATTTACTGATAATTTGAATCGATTCGGACAGGTAGATCCGGTCAAATTTTCTCAAAAAAACTACTAAGAAAAATGTTTCAATTGTTTTTTTTTGGAATAACTTTTAAACGGCTTTACGAAACAATTCCAAAAATTAATCAGCTCTTAACATAAAGAAAAACCACATTGGTCGCCGTTTGGTCGGACAAAATCGGTTGATTTGTTCGCGAGATATGGTGAATTAAAGAAATGAAAAAAATAATTAAAAAAAAATCCGTAGTTTTATATCTGATAAATTTGCGTTTCTAAATAATTTATAGGACTCGCAAAACTGTATCAATTGCTGTTAACCGCGTAAAAATTAGTTGGCCTATTCAAAATTTATAACAAATTGAAAATTAAAAAAAAACAGTTTCATCAATTCGTTGAAAAAGCATTATTATCGAATCATTTCAAAAGCTCATTTTAAATATTAACTTACAAAACATCGGTTATTTTTGAAGACTGAGTTTGAAAGTAGCGAAAATTTGCTGGAATGACCTATAAAGTCAACTGTTTTGTCGAATGTTTGAACTCGAAAAGCTTAAAGATAATCAATTCAATTAATACCATTGTGGGAAGTTTTAGGAATGGCCTGCAGGGTCAACCGATTTTTTTTAGCTGGTAATGGAAAAAGTGACCTGCCAGCCAGGTTATAGTTATTTTGTGAAATACAAATCTTTCAAAATGAGTTAAAAGTAGGTCAGATTCTTTTAATTCTTAAAATTTACATGATATTCATACAAAAATGTCCCCATGTTTGAACGGAAAATAAGATGTTATTGTTTTTAATAAAATCATGAATACAAGGGATTGTAAATACTAAGCGATTGCACAAAATAATATGATTATATAAACAATTTTGATATTTTCTGCGAAAATAGAATGGTTCAAACTAATATTAATAGTGCAAGAAAAACATCTTTTCTATTATCGTCTAAAAAAAATACTACTACATAAAATGTAGATAAAGTTAATCACTTCCCTAAAACACGTATTGTCATATTGACCTTATTCGGCCTATTAGAATTATATAAAAATTCAAATGAAATAAGAATTTAATAAAATGTTCAAACTTTAAAAAGATCTTTATAGCTATACACTATGAGTTAATAATTGTATAAGCAACCCAGTGGGTTGGAACAGATACCCAAAAACGTATTTTATCTTAACAAAATCTTATCACGTTTGTTTAAGATCCCATTCAGTTTGTACAGTACGGCCGGCTTTCAAAATACCTACAGCAGAATTGTGCTGCGGCACTAACCTTGAAAGCTCAGAAGTTAAACTGACGACGATTTCATAACAGTTTATTTTAAACTTAAGGAAGGACTTTTTTACGTTTCATGCTTTTTATTGTTAAAACTTACCTAACACCGAAGTTGTTTTGAGACATGATAAAACTTAAAAGCGACGAAAACATACAACTATAGGATTTAGCACGCGAAACAATGAGACTAAATGTGAGATGAGTTAGGTTATATACGAATATTGTCATTTGTTGAAATTGAAAACGCCGAGTCTGAATAATAAAATGTACATCTCATTCTCTCACAGTTTAGTTCTCTGAAGGTTTCACTTCTAAACCTTCAGAGAACTAAACTGTGAGAGAATGAGACGAATGCAGTGTCGGGAGTGGTATAGGGTTTATTTATTGTAATATTGGTTCCAAGCTTAAAAGTTATTTTTTAATATCCAGACTTAGCACATTTTTTTTTTGAAGTAAAGATTGTTTTGTAATGGTAATTTGACGTGTCATTCCAAATTGGGCAACTGCTGATGCAAATAACTAAAAGTACATAGTTTTCTATTGTTAACTTTATCTCAATTTGTCTCTGCCATAATTTTTTAATGAACATACATCTATCTGCCGATTTTGAGAGACATCGGAATTGTCGTATATTCGCTATAGCTAGCAATTCTAAGAAAGTGGGTATAAAGACTTTTTAGCGATTTTTAGAAAAAACATCGTACTGTAAAACAAAAGGGCTTTGTTAGAATTTAAGGGATGTCGCAATCACAAAATGGTCTTCATACTTGTTTACGCAACGTAAACTATAATAATTTAAGAACGCCTTTGGAACGCTAAGCTACGTATTATGAAAATATTTTATTGCACTTTACGTGAATAAAAAACATAATTAGGAAAAAGCAGACCGTAAGAGTCATAATTAAGTATTGTTCATAAAATTTTCTTTTTACTTTACAAAATATGTGATTATCTACTTATATGTAAAACATTGATTTTAACAAGAGTCCTAAGTTGTCAATGAAAAATTGAAACAATAATAATTGAGGTTTTATTTCAGTAGCATGGGTATGGAGGCGAACAGAAAGGTGTAGATTAAAAAAAAAATCAAAATTGTGAATATGAGGCGAAAAAAGACGCCCGGACGCCCGTATGGAGGCTTATACCGAACGTTATCATTGCATTGTTAACATCTGTCTCTAGTAACATTTAACCCGCACTGGGCCAGTGTGGGGGACTTAGAGTGCAAAGGTCAATTTCAAATTAGTAGATTGTAGAAGCCAATGCTTTAACGGCGAATCGACTGAAACCTGTCACGTTAACAATTTTATTTGTGTAATAAAACGTAGAATATGTAATTAAAATCAAAATGCATTAACGACAAAGTGTACTTATGTATTTTACGATGTCTTCACTCGAAGATTGACGTTTCAAGAACATTTTAATTTAGGATACAGTTATTGACACGAAGATTTTTCGACCCAAAGGATGTGACGTCAATGTTCTATAATGAAACAGTGTTATTTCTTTGTTTTGATCTATGCCTGCAAAATGTATAGAAGATTTAATATACGAATTTCACGGAATTCTCATATATTTTCAACATTGAAGATTGCACCAGATATGTAAAGCTTAAGGCTTTAAGGCCGGACATTCACATCTAGATCACGTCGGCCCGTTTCCGCATTCGGAATTAAACCAGAGCCAAGCCTGCTCCCGAGTCCAGATCTAGAATTTTTATTGCGGGTTCAGCACGTGAGTTACTTTTAGGGCCAAGGTTAACGTTTTTTTCCTCAATATTCTCAAGGAAATGTTCTCTTACACTGTATATAATGTATTAAAACCTTTTGACTAAAAGTTACGTTTTTCATCTGATTCACAAGTTTGCCCACACTTTGAATGCAGTTGTTTCACTAAGTAGCTAACCTTGGGTTCAATCGTTCCACAGTACTTTAACATCAAGAAAATTTATATCTTTCACTACGAACATTACAATCTAGTGTTGTTTATAGCTGCATAATCCATTTTATTATAAAACATTTTTCCTGCTGTTTATATTGTTTTAGTTTTTTTTTTTTTGAAATATACAACTATTTAGTGCAATTGTAATTTGACATTGTGAAATGATGATGATCTTTTTAAATTTAATACAAATTTAATGGGGACATTTGTGGTTACACACATTTATCGATTCGCTCTCGATATTCAAACTCAAACCCTTGTTAAAAATTGTCATTCCATTTTAAATGTATATACTACTTGTTGTATATGTATATAGTATATTCAGTATATATATATATATATATATATATATATATATATATATATATATATATATATATATATATAGTAAATGTATATACTACTAAATATTCCAACATTATTTTACATACATTTTTATTTTTATTATATATATGTATGTTAATTCTTTCCTTTCTGTAGCGATTAAAAATCATAACGATATCAAGCGCGGAAAATTTCGGTAAAGAGACGTGTGCGTGGGCACGTAAGCCTACGTACCTTTGTGTGAATACCTAAACGAGACCTAAGCGAGGACTTTATATATTTTCCATCCCTTATTTATAGTGTCTTACGATATAGATACACAAAGTCTGGAGCTTCATAGAAACTGGAACCGGCGCTGTACCGGGAATTTAAGAAACCGATCTTCGAAGTTTTTTTAGATTTGACACTACTCAGTGAATTAGTGAGTGCCGAATTTAGTTGCTTAATTGAAATCGATCCATATCGAAATTTTAAAGTACAATAACAAAAAAATATATACTCTTTCTACTAATCTTGCCGTTTAAACACGTAGAATTTAAGTGAACGCATAAGCACTTTCGATTCCTCTGCGCCTGCGATTTTTTTCTCGCGTTCGCGGCGTGTCGGCCCGTGAGTTTGTAATTACGGAACATTTGTTACTACGAGCTTACTTTGCGGTTGATTAAATCCTTCATTATCGAACAATATAAAATAATTATATAACCGCTTCTGATAATACATATTGCGTCGCATAACTGTGCAATATTTAATTAATATTTATCAACAAAAAAATAATTATAATATAATTAAATTGCCGACAAAACATTCGGGACATGCAGTATCATTATCATAAAAGTGTTGTTAAATAAAATTAATGTATAACATTTGCCAAAGAGAGGACTTAACATCGATGGTGATTTGTTAGATCCGGGCCTGTCTTCGTTAATTCGTGTGTGACAGATTTCTTGATCAAAGAGAAGGAAAACAACCCGATGTCGATTGTGACAAAAAGGGCTGATATATTCCTTTCATGCTGAGATCGTGTCATTTTTCAAAGGTTTTGCTTTGGCTCAGAAAACAAAAGCCAAATATAACAAAATTTAAATGAAATAAAAAATACAAAGAAAAGTCTATTGAAAAATTAACGCGAGCAATTATTAACATACAGAGTTGATTAATATCAAAATTAATAATTGTAACAGAAGGTTTCAAATTTGTAGAAGGATATCGTTAAAAACGAACGAACCAACAGATGATGTTACATCTGAATTTGTAACTTCAAATGAACAAACTTAAATCTAGCGATTGCGTTCCATGAAGGTACATTCTTAACCTAAAAGATTGTTGTGAAACAAATAGAAAATTGGCCGGCGTACCGGAGCTCAGTGATGAAAATATTCTACCAAAGTGAGATGATGAATGACATCATGAATTCTTTCTAAACCAATGAACCAATCTACGATCAAACTGTCAAAAACCACGAAAAGTAATGATATTAGGCAAATATAACCGGCAGAAAAGCTGTTCTATAAAATATTCTTTTGATTATTTCGATTAAATTAAATTAAATAGCTAACATCGTGACGGATCGTCTATTTGACTATAGACAGATTTAGCAATTATTCTGAATGATTTATGAAAATAATTGAAGATTGAAATTAAAAAAAAATACCTGTCAGTAATAAAGTTTAAGCGATCACCCATTTCATATGTTTAACACTCGTCGATCAACTACAGAATTTTCATGGAAAATTGAAAGTAGAACTGGGAAAATATATTGTTCGATTTGTAAGACAATCGACCATATAATTATGCTAATACCGACTGAAGAATAGTAAAAAAAAATGAACTGATTAGCAATAATTTTTTATGACATCATTATCGATACGCGTTAATAGTTGGTTAACGCTTTCGTCAAATCATTGATTTTGTAGGACAATAATTTTTCTAGAACCTTATAAAACTATCTGAAGATTGAATTAAAAATACCTGTTAATATTGAAGTTTAGACAATTGCCCATTTGTTTTACTTTGTTTTACTTGTCTTGTTTATTGGCTACCGCTATACAGGCTTCTCGTCGAAATGAAATAACTCACTAAAGTTCAGCTTGATAGTAATGATTTTCACAAAAAGGCGTTGGATCCTAAACTATAAGAAGAATTATTACGCAGTAAACGAACGGTGAGTCAGCTTTGTACAATCAAGTATGTTGAATAATTAATAATTATTCAAGGTCAATCACAAACTGCCAATAAGTAAAGGATATTGTGCGAGAATTCTACATAAAAACTGGCATCTGGTTAAATTCGACTAAAATATCCAAATTTTTGTAAGTTTAGAAAAAAACTGCATTTGCTCTAATGCCGTCATACGAAATATTTTATTCTATGAAATAGCTCACTTAACTTGCCCGCCCAATTGACAATTTTAGTGATAAAACATGAAATGCGTCAGGTTATTCGTAACAGTTCATGTATACTTTGCTTCAAGCGGCTTTGTAATTTGTAATACATAAAAAAATACAGAGTATTATTATAGAAATAACTAATCCTCATTTTTACAAAAAAAAAATTAGGACAAGAGATATCACAAATAAATTATGCGTACATTTAACTTGTTCATATTAACAGATCATAGTAAAAGATTTGCAATTTTATGAATTGTATTTAAATTCAGTTTCGGTTGCTTATATATTAATTGTTTTCTCGCATTAGCAATAGATTTCGCATGATTTATTCATGCGGAAAGAATACACACAGGTCCAAAATCGTAGGACAGAACGAGGCGAGGAGATCCAGCACCGAAGCGGCGGCAGACATTTCAGACTGTCGTTTCAATGCTCAGATGCCACGACAGAAAACGCCGTAACGGGGCGTAAATGAGACAGTCGTAATTCACTCTCAGAAGTGGCGGCGGACCGAGAGAGAGCGTGATAGCGCGGGCGGCCGCGGCGGGACGCGACGCGTTGATAAGGTCAAGCGCCATCGCTTTCGCGCCCGTCGCGTCCGTTCATTTTACACGAAACGAGTCGGCCCCGCCCCGCGATCTGCCACCTGAGCCACAAATGACCCACAAATAACCTCTCCGACCCGACGAATGTATGCGTCGCGTGCGCACGCCGCCCGATTCCTCCGGCGCAGTGCGGGAGGCGTATCGTAAGCGCGAATGTAATAATTCACTCGGTTCTATCAGCATTTTCATGTTGTTAATTTCCTTACGATACGATAACGGCGAGGCTAAATATCTTTTCCGTTTCTTTCGTATGAGATTTGAGTTATACATGAAGCTCTACATTTAAAGAATATTTATTTTATTATATTCGATATAATAGCTTGTATTTTTCCGAAAAAGATGTGAAGTAAAATATATTTTTAACTAAATAACTATCATCAATAAATTTCATTTATTGTCATGCCGTCTAAAAATGTGTAAAACAGGCGGTTATCACCATTACAAAGTCTGTAATAAACTGAAACAAATACAAAAAAATGTAATTTATTTTCTAAAGCAGTGCTATAGAATTATTAAGATCTTTTTAAAATACGGTTAATTTTTTTTTTCAAATCGTTAAAGTTCGTCGAGTTAACTAAAAAAAATGTTTAGTGTTTTTCATATTTAAAACAATTTCGAGTGTTTTTAGATTATGTCTTTCACTAATACCAATAACAACAACATGCTCTATAACAATTTTTTTTATATATAACACTATCTAAAACTAATTGCTGTTTCCTTTCTTTATCAAAATGTTAGTACATGGAATTAAAGAAAGTCAAACGAATTGTATCTATCGCGGCGTATGAATATGAACAAATATTCCATAGTCATCAAAATGTTTCGCTGTTACACTATTTACTAATACATGCGTTTTTATAGGGAGCAGTTTGACTTTCGCTTAGTAGATCACATGACCAAAACGACTCTTAACTCTTAATATAATCGATGTTGAAAGAATATTTTTTTTCATTTCAATATCAGATTTATATCAGATTGCTTAATAGTGAGTTAACTGTACCCTAGGACTTTTCATGTGTTTGTTTTCATCTCATATTATTACTATTCGTACATAAAACTCTATGAAAACTGTATAACTTTTAAAAGCAACATCAGATTTATTACACTCTTTAAAAATAAAACGTTTGCCATTTTCTATGGAGCAAAAATATAAACGAAAATAATCAACCATTAAACACGAGCTGTAGCTAGCTACACAGAACATAAGATAATAAAAGAACCTTCAGTCACGTAAATTATTAATCAATATTAAGCGAGGGTCGCTCAGCTTAAGTGTTGTAAGTTATTAATGGCGGCTATCACATCGCGGCTTAACACTTTAAGTACGGTCGGGAATCTAGCCATTACCCGGCTAAATTATGTGCCCGCGACCGCCGCGCCTTCTACCGGACAAATGATGCTAGTTTTAAACGCAATTCCTCAATCCTGATGCACGTTAAGGAGATTTAAAGGAGACTGCCTTGGGTGCCAGAAACTACGAATCGAAATTCATTTATGAAAAGTTATTATATGTAGAAAAAAATTTAGAATTGTTTAAAAGAAATAGTAGTCGACATAATCTCAATACTAGAAATAAAAATAAACTGAATTCACATGTAACCGACTAAGTAAAGTCTCAAATTCATTTAGAGGGCTCTGTGTGCGCCTATTCAATAAGGTTCCTGTAGATATACAAGATTTACCCCTACAACAATTTAAGAGTGTTATTAAACAATCACTCAGTAAAAAAGGGTACTATGCAATTTCTGAATATTTAGAAGATAAAAATCATGGGGCATAAGCGGCTCGACTTCTTACCGCGCTGTGTCATTCTCAATGGTTCCGTATTTGTTTTGGCTATGTATGTGAAAATTGGAAAAGAGCCACCCTTAAGTTTCTTGCTCGTTCTTCATGAGGGAAAACTGCCTTCCGAACTAACTATAAAGTGTAAATTCGCAAAAAATTATGACGTATTTCAAGTGTTATTTTGTAATCTATGAAATAAAGATATTTTGAATTTGAATTTGAATTACGAAAGCAGTGTTCTGTGTCAGCAAATGGCTGTAATAAAGAATTTAAAGTGAATTTTAAGTATTTTAATTTTGAAAATCCGTAGTAATCAAATTTAAGGATTTCAACTATAAACAATTCGCACTAGATTCTGACTATAAAAATTTAGTATAATTACTTATTACCTGGATTCAACTCATTCCCTATTACTGGTATTCGAATGCAAAATCGTTAGATAAATTTTGTCATATTCATATAAATAATGAACTAAAAGCTTATATCATGTAATTTAGACTGTTCTTTGAAATAAATATTACTAAATAATTCAAGTGGCGAGAACACAAAAATTCATTTTGCTTCCTGAAAAATTTCAAAACGACAAAAAAACTTATTTGTCACAGTTCTACACTGAAATGACTGTCGCAGCTAGTTTCTTAGAAATCATGTAATATAGGAGGTAGATAGAATAATCCTCTGTAGCTAGGAATTTGATAAAATAATTGTGATTCTAAAATATCGGGCAAGTACGAGTAAAACTAGTGTGGAAAGAGTTACGTACGATTGTGAATGTTATCTACAGTATTTATTTTTAAATTTGACCAAAAATTTTTTGTGGTAAATAAAACAACTGAAAATGCAAGTTTTGCGCATATTTTTGAAGGATTTACTTAGTTAAGGCCATCAGCTTCTTATATTATAGGTTTTCCTATAATCTGAAAAAAAAAACATATATACTAATTTTTTTTTGAATTTCAAGCCTCAAGAGTTTCGAAGAAATAGGAGAAATGGTCAATTGAATTCAGTTTTGTTAAGTTAAACTATTTATTTTGAAAGTAAAACATATGTATTTTAGACCCTCATGACTATTCCTTTCATTTGATATGTCTCTCAGTAAAGTTTGCATAACTTTTTTTTTTATTTTCTAATTTGCGCCTCAAAATTGATCCATACCAACCTTTTAAGGTTCCGTTTTTTTCATTCGGACATAGGGACTCCTAAAAATTTAAAAAGAAAAAAAATTATTACCTTGTCGTGGTGGGAACACTGATATTGGAGTGTGAAATAAATGAAAAACAAAAAAAAACAACACTGACACCATCATATTATCCATGAATTATTAAAGCACTGGAAACACCCAGCAGACCGTGCGACGCATCGTTGAGGCAACCTGCAGACATACGAGAAAATTATTGTTGTAAAACAACGTATACTGCGACAGACAGAACAAGGAATCTAAAAAAAAATAGCTAAGGTAAATAAACAACCCGCTGAGCACGAGTCGAACTTCATGCAATGTGTTCCGTATTATAAATCAATATGTTGATCCTTGGTGAAATAAAGCAAACATATTTGATACAAGTTTTTTTTTTCTCGACTATTTTGCGTTTCTCGTCAGAATTTAAATATTAAAAAGTTTTTGTATAAGTTTTTCTGTAAGAGTGAGATCCTATATTCTGTACTTGTTTCAAAATTTTGAATTCAGTCTTTTCTTTTGATAATACCAACTGCATTGACAAATGCATTATGTTTTTGAAAAATTCTAGCTGAGCACCATTATCAAAGACCACGTCAGAAGACCAAAACCAAAAGAATTCATGTACATACGCTACATGTTCCTCGGAAAGTCGTCTATCATTGTATATCGACCAAGTCACAACTTTTTTCATAATAGATTCCAAGGAAATATATTGGGACAGACGGACAAACACATGAACACCACAATGAACCTGTAAGAGTTTCGTTTTCTTTTTGCATCTACGGAACCCTAAAAAGTTCGTAAAAGCTTAAAAACACGCCAAATTAACAAAAAGTCTTTAATACCGAGATTCCACACAACAAAAACTTGAAAAAAAATAAAATCAAAAGACATAATTAAAATATAGTTCACAGTACCATCGAAATTATTAACAGTGCTAATCAAATTGCGAAACCACAGGTGCAGCAAGAGACAGATAATGACGAAATGCATGCACTACGTCCTACCCTTAAGTCCACGATCATTCTTTTTTTCAGTTATTATTGTTCGCCTATGCTTCTCCCTGATCTGTTTTTATTTATATTCTAGATTGTACTTATGGCGATAAACTTGACATTATTTAAAATGGATGCAGCATTACCGGTGTTTATGAGTAGCTACCGCTGGTAGTATACGTTTACTGGTCATTAAATTAAGTCTTTTAGTAGAACAGCTTCTGCACTATTTTTAGTAAATATGTGTGACATGTCAAATATATATAACACATAAAAAAATGAAAAACGTTTGACCCTAAAGGCCGTCCCTGCAACTTCCCGCTAATTTTAACCGCAAAACTATAGTAACGTACTTTGTTGTGGCGTCTTTGAGCTCTTCAAGCTCAAAAAATACGGTTTATATATTATTTTCAGCTTTTCAAGCTCAAAAGTCTGGTATACATTAAAAAAAATATTTTTTTTTATACAAATTGTTCGATTTTAAGTTGTTTTATGGCATTTAACGTCGTTTTTTTAGATCTCTTGGGCTGAGCTGGGCTGGGCTGAAACATTACGTACATTTTACTAATAAAGTATAAATTCAATTTAAAAAAAAACACAATATTATAGTCCACGCGAGTAAATCCACGAGAGCATCCCTCTAGTATATATTGAAACACGCGACAGATCGAAAAGTAATACAAGTATTTTGCCGTAACATCCCCGAAAACAGTCCTATTTGAATGATCTTTCACCTCAAAAATGAAAGGGACAAGCGTTGTAATAATTATAATGACGACGGCTTGTGTGGGGGGTTGAAACGGCACACAAGGAAATCTTTGTATTTGCAACTGTTGCTGACGGTATATTACCACTATGTAAGGTATGAGGTCAACGCGGTTAACGGATCCCATCTCATAAGTTATGAGATAAACTGAAAAGGAAGGCTTTGCCATAACAACGATCGTGACGTCATCATATGAGGCATCAAACGGACGGAGAAAAAATTGGTTATTATAAGATAAATATGATGAACAAATGAAATTATTTGTTAATAATTATTTTGAAATTAAACTAACAAGATTTTCGAGTTCTCTTAATAAATGGATCAATCCAATATTTAAAGTCATTGACAATTGATTATGTATTAGTCTATATTTTCCATTATACAATCGCAAAAATTTGTATGTAATCGATAAACTAAATGGATATCAAATAAGGAAGCTCTCTCAAAATATATTTAAGGCCTATATTTCCAAATGATATTCAGTTCGCATGGCCGAGTCAAGAACAAGAATGAGGTATTATCAGAAGTAAATCAGGCGTCGGGTCGCGCGGCCGTCCGGGCCCAGCATTTATTAATCTTACGTTTGTAGTTCTTGAATTTATGGACAAAACTTTGCAGGAATAGGCAATTTGTAAGACTTTAAGCCGCCTTATGCAAATTTAGTGAGCTGTTTAAACAATTTCCTCAATAAAATATATTTATTGTTGGGCATAAATTCTCCTACGTACGTAGAAAATTAAACTCAAATTATTACTCTTAAGTTCTATTGTAAATCTACGTCTGTTGATTGCCTTTAAAATTGGGTAAGTTAAGCACGAGATAAAATATACTGAATCCTAACTAAATGGTACATAAAAAAGAATCTTGAATAGTGGCTAGACCTTACCTACGGTTTTGCAACACAATTTTAGTATTGTATGTGTTTACTCGGTCAACCACATTTTTCCTAATTATTCAGCCTTAACTTGAAATTAAAAAAAAACTCATAATGGAATATTTCTCTAAAATTTAATAAACTCTTATTATCTTTTCGTTTCAAATAAAATTTTTGAAAATAACATTCTATTTGGCACAATGCTAAAAAATAATAAAAAAAAATATTCCCTGAAATATCAAAAAAAAAATACACATTGTTGTTGATCAATAAACCCTTTCTATACTTATTAAACAAATCGTCATCTTTACTAACGTACAATTCGATTCAGCAAACTTGTTCCGGGAACTAAATATGTCAAAGTGTAAAAAATAAGGGTAACAGACGAAAAATAAGCAGATCAATAATTTGTTACTCTTCGTTAATAACAGTATATAAACGGAACAATCTCAGAACTTGTTTAATCAAGAAACATTCTTAATAACTGATAATGTTTCTATGCAAATTTCGCGATCCAGAAGATATATAAAGAGGAACATCAAGAAGATCATTATTACACCGCCCAACTCCGTCTGCCCTCCGGGCTGAAATAATTAGCAGTAGAACTTCTGTTCCCGCTGTAAGAATCCAGCAGGGGCTATTGTTTTTAATGAATCTGCAAGTTCGCCGCGCTCCGATCCGAGTTCGCCGCTGAACATTACCTGCAGCTAATTTCGGACCAGACGCTTTTCTTGTGGAACTTTTTATTTTTTTGGAAACTTTTCAACAACTCCTGTGAACTTCGACGGTAACTTTTAATGGAGAATGGGAGGGAATTTCAATTTTGAATTTTTTTATTGCTTTTTCTTTTTTTTATATACATACATGCAAATTTAGATCGAAACTCTGGCGACGTTGACAGTGAATAAAAAATTTTTATTTTAGTAGAAAAAAATCTTTCTTATCTAATAAAATTGATTGTGGGACTAAAATATTTTTTTAGATATTAAGGCAACGAATCACGTACTAAATTATTTTGAAAATTGTCAGCATTTCACAAGAGTACATTCTCTTGTGAGAATTACTTGTGAAATTTCCATCAGCTTTCGATTCAGAGTAAGAATTGTATTTTAACACTAGCTTATCATCTGTAAATACTAGATTAATTGAGTGTTGTTGTCCGACTGAGCAACAGCACTGTTTTGGAGTAGAAAATACTGGGTCTAAAGCTTGACTACAAACGAGTCGACCTATAAATTTTTTAATTAAAATCAAATCAGAATATCCGCTCCGTGCTTTGAATATGATATCAAGCCGCCAGTGATAGCTAGCAACCTCCAACCTACACTGAGTCAGAATGGTGAGCTAAAAGGCCCTTCAATTTGAAATAAAATGAGCGTGGAAGGTTATATTCTATCATGCTATGCACTAAATCGGACGTAACATAAAAATAGATTTTATAATATACAAATTAAATATGGCTTTATCTTAGATTCCATTGTACTGAAGTTACTTACTGTTAAATTTATTTAACTGCACTGTCGTTTGTGTAATATTCCGTTACATTGTATTCAATTGCTAGACATAGGAA
Organism: Eumeta japonica; assembly: GCA_005406025.1. Taxonomy (NCBI): domain Eukaryota; kingdom Metazoa; phylum Arthropoda; class Insecta; order Lepidoptera; family Psychidae; genus Eumeta; species Eumeta japonica. The sequence goes on along the minus strand of BGZK01000581.1, from coordinate 92,295 downwards.
GTTATCTATCTATTAAATTATCTATATACTTTAACGTACTTTTAATGTTTCCTCCTTAATAAATTAACAATTCATGAATAAACCAATAAATACTTATAAAGTCATTCTAATAATACACGTCACGAGTAGAGCCCATCTAAATAAACTTAGTAAGTGCAAGCGTAAATAAAGGCCCTTAAAAAAAAGCAATTTTCCGAAAGCATTTTGAGTGATCATTCCTTATTCATGTCAAATGTGATTTGTCCGGACGTGAGACCGCGCGGGGCGGCGCGCGCGCCTCGCTTTGTTAACTTAATAGCTCTTCCGAGTCACTCTTCAATCTTCGCGCGTTGAAATTGCGTCAATAAACATGAATACGGAATGTATCTCATACTTTTCACTGTCACTGTTACGCCGTGTTATGTTATTACTGTGCCGTTATCGTGGGATATGAATCAGGTCTTTATGGTTCCGCGGGAAATTAAAGACTTTTATGGATATCTTCACGCCCACGTGTCCGTATGTCTGTTTGTCTGTCGCTGCGTTCGATTTGAAATATAATAATGATATACTAACTTTCGCTTGTGGCTCCATCTGCGTGGACTCAAAATATTTTTTTCAATCTATATCGAGCGATCTTCACATTAACCATGGTTTTAATATAAATCTAGAACAATACAGAGGATTTATATAATTCATGATACTAATCCTCTGTATTGTTCTAGATTTAAATCCCACTACAAATCCCAATCCCAGTACATATTTTACAGATTCCACTTGGACTTAGGCCTTCAATCTCTATCCCATTCTGTAGGGGACTTAATGTACATAGAGGGCCTAATAATATAATTTTGTACATCATAGCAAACATATCTAAAACATTCAATGAAAATCAGATAGATACCACAAAACTTATAAACAAGTAATTAAAGTAGGGGATGTATGCTAGTTTTTAGACAAAAAAGTAATACAGAACGTTAAGATGAATTCATATAAATGAAGAAATTTTTATAAGTGGTACAGGTTTGCTCAAGCCTTCCAAAATCAAACAAAATTACGAAGTTTACTTCTTTATATATTGGTATAAATAACATGTGATTACTTGACGGCTTGCAAAATCTTTCAATTAATACTTAAAAATCAAATAACATTATAAATAATTTCGACATAACTATGAACAGATCAATAGAGTTAATATATTACGGAACCACTGTAATTTGCATCTAAGTATTTGGGATTTCTATAACTTGTTACAAATGCTCTGCCCGGCTGTCAGAATAGCATTAAAACCTTTAGGCACGTTTTCACTTGAATATAGTACTAAATACGCCAAACTCCTTAAACCTTATATTCACTGTTTTGTGTGAATTGTGCGCCACTCCGACAGCGCTAAGTTAAATGTAAATGTTTGTAAAATAAAAGAGATTTTTGCAACTTTAATTTTCTAGAACCTCTTGCGTTACCCAAAATCAGATAGCAAACCTGAAAATGCAGCAAATAAACTGCTGGCAGTATTTTAAAACTATTTAAAAGTTTTTCCATCTCGGTACTCGCTGCAGCCCGACCCGCGCGCGCGCCACATCGCCTCAACTCGCTCCACGCCCCGACGCCGAGGCGGTGAGTTAGATGTAGATGTACCTCACCCGATACATGCCACACATAGAATTATGTGCCTCTCTACCTTGCCATTGTTTTTTTTTCATCTTTTAAGTATTGATTGTCATTGGGCACTTCTGACGGAAAATTGAAAACGATGTATTTGATGTTTTTGGAACATTAATCTACAAGGAAGCAAAGTAGAGAGCATTAAATAGAGTTATATATATAATCTATTGTGTGTGTATATATATACACACAATAGAATTTTAGATATATATATATATCTAAATTTCACAAATAATAGAGATTTTATAGAGTGAAGACTGTTAGTGTTAATAAATTTCGATTAACTAACCTGTTATGGAATTAAACATACGTGAGACACATAAGTATTAAATGAGGAACAATGGCGAACTACGGTTATAAGCGAAATGATAAAATAGCAGGATGAGCTTCCTCTTAACGTGACGTAGTACTTGAGAAAAATATCGTACGTGAAAGTTTACGTCAAAAACAGGAGGAGTTGCGAACGTGATGTTTAGCCAATAACGCGCGCGAGCGGCGCCGGCTGTGACTAGCTGCACAGTGGGCTTAACGTAATTTTATGAATTTATAAGAAATAGACAATAAATTAAAAAATATTTCCGTTCTTTTAGTTTGTAATAGTGAACAAAATTTACGAATCATTAGGCTAATGCGTTGTAATTTTTATTACTATATACAAATAATTTTTATTTAAAAAGAGAGTAGTGAAACTATAAATATAATACGGTTAAAAAGTAATTGATTCAATTCAATATATATTTTACAATAATACTATGAAATTTCTTAACTATGTTGCTATAAACTTGATGAATTATACAACATGAATATGCAGTAACATTAGTTATCAATAAATAATTTGCAGATAAACTTTTATTGTTAATAATGCTAGTAATGTTTCCGAATATGTACTAAACTTAGTAGCAACTGTTTGGGCGTCAGTAAGAAGAGTCTAGAATAGACAACGCCCGTTGAGAATCCTCCCTGATTTTGATCGTTGTTTGACGGATTGGATACTTTTTTTCCATATTGAGTTATTCAGTGTTGTAATATTGAAAGAACTAATTTTATTAAGTAAATTACATTTTTATTTACTGTTTAATTATATAATTCAAATATTTATAGTTTTTAGCTATGTCATTTAATTTGTATTCTTATATGTATTTTGAATTAACGCATTTTAAATATAATAAATTATATGTTTTAAAAGTAATTAGCATATTTAAATTTTAATTGTCAATTTTAATTATTTCAACTATTATACGTAATATAATCACATGTTACCATATCACTATGTCTATTATATAATATTCATAATCGACTAAAACAGAATATTTTTGATACCTACTCATTACAAGAACATTAAATAAAGACTTTTCTAAACACAAAATATAAATAGCCTTATAAAATCGTAAACTAATGAAATAGTTAGTTGTTTTTGAAATCTATACCAGAAAACAATATGCCAGACGTGATTTCATACTAAGTTTCATAATTTGACTCAATACTTTAATTTGGATTCAATATTTTGTTGAATTTCGTTTTTTCTCGTTAACTTTTGTGTTCTTCGGTTTCTTTATTTCATATTTTTAAATTGCTTTGCTTTAGCTGGCACCGATTAATTATTTGATTATTTTAAGATTGTCTAGGAAAGCAAATTTTAATAATTCAAGTAACTTTTACCATAACATTTACTAATGGCTTAAGGCAATTACTTTTTGAATACTGTTCTGTATGCGGCCAGTTCCGGATACAAAAATAGCAGCCCTCGTATATGTAAGGAGGACGCACTCAATTCATAGTAATAACGTAATACATTACGACGAATTGAGGACCTCTTCCTTTTTATTGAAGTCGGTTAAAAAATATCATAAATGTCGATAATGTTATGTATCTATCATTCTAATTTTTATGCTATAGTAAGGAATAAAGGATTATAATTTGTCTCAAGAATTAATGTCCCTAGCAATTTCAAAAAAAAAATACTATAAATTGCAAATTGTGAATAAATATTTTATTTGAATTTCACACTATAAATCAGTTATCAGTCTACTACGACCCACTGTGTTTCGAAAACATTAATCTAGTATTATATTAAAGTAATAATAATCAAAAATCGAAAAATGTTATTTACAGATTCGCAGAGCAATATTGTTAGTATGTCAAATATATTTTTTATTTTCATATAACCTTCAGTCAAATGCCCAGAATGATAAGCGTAAAAATAAGAAGCAGAAACCACGTGCAAACGTGTTGGTTGCTTGAACAGAACTGAGGGCTTTTAAACAATATTACTATTCTTATGCTATCAACATTAGGACGATGCTCCCTTGGCTAGAAATTAAGAGTGCATATTTTAATTTGTATTTTTATTTTATTTATCTAATTGCAAATATTTAATTAAAAATGTGAAAAATAGTTGCCCTCGACAAGAAATTTATCTTTCTCCTCGTGTAATAATAACTAGCTGGGCGACCGAGCTTTGCTCGAATTATTTTTTGGATACACTAAGTGTGTAAAACACTGTTAACATACCAAGTTATAAAAATAATGTCACTTCATTTCGCTGATTAAAAAATAGTCCATTATCAACAGTAAAATATCAAGTGTCATAATATTAAAATTATAAAATATGGTTGCCTGAGGCGATTTTAATGTTTCCAAAATATTTTTTTAATGATTTCTGTGCAATTTGTAATATTCGACATATTTTACTACTTACTTAATGCTACTAATGAGATCGTATTGAGATCTAATTGAGATCGTAGTTTTATCTTTTAACACAAGATGGCACTCGTTTCCCATTGAATGGACCACAACTGACGACTGACACATTTTCAAATTAATATTCCAAAAACAACCATGAAAATAAAAAAGAACTAATATTGAGGTTATTTTTGATTAAATTAATTTAAAAAAAAGCAACCGGGAAGTGGATCAAATTTAACTTGCAAGATAAAAATGCTTGTCATAATAATAAAAATTAAAAAAGCGTGAAAAAAAAAAGAAATTAAAAAAAACCAACATGCACCCCAGGCTCGAACTAGGGATCTTCTGCACAGAAAGCATACGTGATAGCCGCTGCTCCACGGCAACTGTAAAGCACGCGGCGAAATATCTGTATATTTAGTAAGTAAGCATTCATATTCCGGTTTTTAATTTTTTTCTTGGAAAATCGCGTTTTCCCGGAAAAAACACCTATGTTGATAAACTTGAAACACTAAACTTTATCTAAATAAAATTTTTCATGAAAATCGTTAGAGCCGTTTACGAGATAGCTGGTATATATAAACAAACAAATATACAAGAATTGCGCGTTTAAAGGTATTAGATTATAATTGCATGTCTCAACTTAAGTTTCAAATATATTTTTATTTAAAAATTTTAAGTCGTTTTTTTCAAACAATTGTATATGAAATGGTCAATATTTTTTTACTCTCCTTTGCAGTTTGTGTTTGTATCTAGAGCGACTATTTTTTACTTTCTAGTATATGTTTGAATTTTTCACAAATCACTTGAAAAATCGAGTTTTTTGAATCGGCTACTGATTGAAGTATGTAGCCGCCTTAAATAAGTAATATAAAGGGATCTTTGCTTTTTTTATCTCGAAACTCCTTAGCATAGTTGCTTACATTATCTATAAGTTTTAAGTGGTCAGAATATTAGATACTTATTTACATATACCGTATTTAACAGGCTTAGTACTCTTTATTTATTATGGGATGATATGTTTATGAACTTTCGTATATTTAAGGAATACCCAAGTTTTAAGTAGTATATATAAATACCGAAATTTAAAAGTTTTCAGTTATTTTTTTCTTGGCAAATTGTGCGTTGTCGAACAAAGTGCAATCAGTAGTGAATTGTAGTTGAATAAACATCTTTTGTTTTTAGGATCTCTTCCACCATCTCCTTTTAAACTCACTTTTAACAAAAAGTCACTTTTAATATTAATTTTATTTTCCACGTTCTCCTTTTAACGGTTTTAGGTCTAACAATACTATAAAAGAAGGACGTGGAAGGTATAATTAATTTTAAAGTTGACTTTTTGTTAAAATAATTAATCGCTAATGTTTATTGTTGTTGTTTTTCAGCCCTCAATCCCCGACAAATGTAAAAACAATAGATCTAATTAATCTAGAATGCGACTACGGGATCGGAATTTAGAGCAAGATCGGAATTGAAATTTAGAAAGACAATGAATTCGCTATCGACAGCAGAACTGGAATTGAAATTAAGAATAATATGACAACAAGGATCATAATTGATAATTTTTATAGATACAAAATTCTGTGTCTACGCGATCGATACCATTGACAACTTATATTGACTAGCTCGGGTGCGCGTGCGCATAGAATGAGTTACTTCATCTTCTGCGTTAACCGATCGCGCGGTCCTGCCGTCAACAGCGATTTCAATTTCGCTCTCGTTCTCAATTCCAATCCCCATTTAGATCTAGCTCCCGATTCTGATGAAATCGCCCCAGAAAAACGTATACTTTTACACTGAAAACACACTTACTTCTGATTTATTATTTTGTTAAGAAACGATCTCGCTTTCGCTAACGATGTCGGTCCCGTTTTTTTTTTTGTGATTCTAGACACAGAACGGTGTTGATCTTAACATTTCCTTGGACGTTAATAAATATTTAATTAATAATAATAAATATTTACAAAAAGTAAGGAATTTCTTCTATGTTCATGGGAGCCGTCGCCAAATTTTTATACACTGAAACCTGGCCAAATAACATTTTTCCACAATCAAAAAAAATATATACAAATTAAACCAGTTGTCTTGAGTTGTAGGCGCAAAAGTACAGACTATTTTAATATGAATAAAATTTTGGTATGAAGTTAATATAAGTCTTACAAAAGTGCTTTGAATAAATTACTGGCAACCTAAACTACTGGAAAAAAACTTGTGAACTGGAAAACTTACGTCTTTTCAAAGTCGTTATAAAACTATATTGCTAAAAAAACTATAATCAAGAATATATTTTATGGATGAAATGTAGAAAACTACCATTATATTTCATTTGACAAAGATTCGTATCTTATTTTATAAATCTCCAATTATATAGTAAGTCTTCAATATATTATTGTGAATTCGTCTTAATAGATAAATAAAAACGATGCCCATTTTTCTTTTGACATATTAAAGAGAAAAAAATTCTAGACGTACCACTTCCACTTAGGCGATATGAACAGCGCACTCCAAGAAAACTCTAAATAGGCATGTTTTTTCCAACTTGATCGACAAACGTTAAAATATTTCAAGAAATTTGCAAGAAACACGTATAAATTGATATACGAAAACTTAACTCACGAATAGTCTTACAAGTGAAGGCCACATCAAAATGTTTGATGACAGTTTCTGCGATCAGCATTCACGCTTAGACGCCGCGGTATACGTGAAGAAGGATAACTTAATACTGTCACGGAAAATAAAACAATTCAATTTTAATTTACTTCCATTATTACTTACAAAATTCAATTTGAACCAAGAATAAATTACAATATTGAAATTGTTATTTCCATTTCTATTTAAGTCAGTGAATTATATAGTAATTTTGGATTCCACAATTTTTCAGATCAAAAAATGAAAATAGAATATCCCTAATTTTTCTTTAGCCTTCCCGTGATCCTTTGTAAGCATACTGTTGCGTTAGGTTTAAGTATTTCCCTTATAACAATAAGAGAACAGACTAGATTAAAAGTTCAAAATCTGTAGGACAATATTCATTGCTCTGGAAAATGAATGAACAAGGACTCGCTTTTAGCGCTTATTTGTTAAACTGAGTACACCTGATGGAATTTCATCATCTCTATTACAAAATCCTTTATCGTTCCAAGAGCTTTATTTTACTATAAATGGCGAAAAATGTACCATAAATTTAAAAGCGCCATCATAAGTTACGGACGGAATATAAAGTGGAACATTAGTATTAGAAAATGGGTAATATTGAGGGATACTAGATGGCAAAATTTAATATTTCATAAGATTCTAAAATGTACGCAAACGGAACAAGCTCTTCGATTATGTTTCTTAAATTGCCTCACGTATTTATGAAAGACACCATACGTTGACTTACACTTCGCTTTTACGTTACGAACATATCGTATAATAAAGTGCATGAACAGTGAACGTACAGTGTGAGATATACAGTACTTTTGTTCATGAATATGGCATGTAAGCGTTCAAAATATTACCGGATACCAGATTGGTTTGCATTGAAGATCCGGTGTGATAAATGTTTTCTGCGTGGGTTACCTACTTTACTTCAAAGAAAATATAAGCCGGAATCGTATCATCTACTCAAATCGTACAGCAAAATTACATAAACTAAGAAGTTCCAAATGATTTGACTTGAAAAACGTAATTAATTAGCAATCCAGTTTTGGGCTGGATACATAAATTGTGTTTCGATATTCCAGAGCAACCATTAAAACGTATCGCGTGCTCGTACTGTGTTGTAGTTTTGAAACTACAACTAGAAGCGTTGAAGCTTAGAATTTTCTTTAAAGCGTCCTATTAAATTTTTAAGTGCACCTTACATTTTATCTTCCTTAGAGAAATTTACTGGAATGTACTTGCTTGTTAGAAGGGATTACACTTTTAGTTTAAAGAACAAAACGACTATCTCTCAGGGTCTGCATATAATTCTAGAGAATTTATTTATTGTAATTAATGTAATCTCTTTTGTGTGTGGCTCCATCCACGGAAAATGAGGATAGTGATCGAAATTTTGATCCTTTTTAAAACCTCTAAAGGTTTTAATAAGGACAGGCTTAGGTTTGTCTAATCCTAATCCTGATCTTTTGTACCTGATAACGGTTTTCTCTCTTTTAACCTCTCAATTCATATTTCCTTTTCTCTCATCCACATCATCTCAAATCTTATCGCCCCTCCTGCCCTTTTAAGTAAAACGACTGAATAATCACGGCGGGTATGAATAAATGAATCTTTAATATGTTAACCTAATATTGTGTGGCTTATATTTCATGGACAAGAAGTTCTACCAAGTACCAAATTTCATAAAAATCTGGTAAGGCCCTGTGGAATTATAAAAAAAAAACATATAGATAAACAGATGACTGGCAAAAATTTATATTTTGCGCGACAGTATGGTTTATTAGTATATGACTCTTTTAAATCGGTGGACTGGCCAAAAATCTCGCGTAAGCAAATAAACAGAAAAACGGATAAACAGTACCTTATATCTTATGTGATTATGAATTCTAACCGAAATTTGACATCAAATCAGCTTTACTATTTTCAAGTTAAAAAAGGACATACAGATAAATACACTGACTAACAAGAAGGAGCCTATTTTCTTCTTCATGGTTAAGGATTCTATAATTCTAAAAATCTACTTGCCGAATTTTATTATTAAAATGAGTCTTGTTTTTTATGCTGGACTAAATCATGTTGAATTTCCATGTCGTACCCATATGTGCCTTTGAATAATGCATGTTGCCAGTGATCATATGTGGGTTAAACTGGAAGTCAATAGAAAATCAAAAACTGAGCAATATAGAAAGTAATTTTTATTATCATTGTTTTTCAATATAGTGTCCGTTGAAATTAATACATCGATGAAACCACTGAGAGAAAGACTTTGCCCACTCGCACTTAGGGGTCGCTTCGACGGCCTTTTCATATGCAGCCACTGTTTCCTAGGCGTCCGTAAACCACTTACCTCGAAGTTTTTCTTACTCGTTTACCTCGATATTTAATTGAGTGAGTGTATACATGTATAGAGAAAAGTTTGACACTTAGATAGTACACTACATAACCACCAGGTAGCCTTTATTTATGAAAAAAATAATAAACCTTTTGCCTTTATTGAGTTTCTTGCCTATTTCTCTTATTTTTGTATTTCCGAATCTATAGTTATTAACCATATTTATTCTGATTTTTTTATGAAAATGGAAACATCTTACGTTAAATAAAAACTATTTCTATCTTTTTTTCACCTTTATCAATATTTTACCTATAATATGGACAAAACTTTACTTTCATATATTACAAAGTAAGTTATAACCGTTCATCGTACTGTACCGAGTTCAAATATATTTTGTATATTTGAGAGAAAACTAATCATTCATGATGTACCTACCTAAGTACGAAATGACATAATTTTTATTTTGCTCAAAATACACAGTGGATTTTATCGCAAATATTCATAATCCTCTCCCTTATAAAAGAATTTTTCCAAAGAAACCATATTTATTGAAGTAACCATTTCTGAGAAAAATGGCTTAAAATATCTACGTAGAAATGTCGTACTGAAAATCTTAAAAATAGCCGACGCGTAAGTACCGCGCCTCAGTGGGTTAGGAGCTAGGTGTCCAATTGCGTACCCGCCGTGCGGCCAGTTAATGATCAGTCGCCAACTTGCACTGATAAGAGTTTGTCGCGTCGCCCCGCGACTTAACCGTGCTTGTGCTTGGAGTCTGGCCGAGCATTTGTTAGGGTTGTGTATATATTATTTATAATCATATTTTCAATGATACATTTTTGTTATTGTTACACTGGCAAAGTTGTTCCACAAAAGGAGATTATGAATATTTGCAAAAAAGTGCATGATAAAATTCATACTGTATATGTGTTATTCGCGTATTCAAGATTGAGTTAACGTTTTAAGCTAACTCCAATCTGAGTAGACATCATTTAAGTTGGCATAATTGAACTACTGCATACATGCCTTGTCTATGAGCTATACTTCATCGCGTATAATATCTATATGTTTTGGACAACTAATATTCGTCTATCATATCGACCTACTACAGACCTTACTAATTCATGAACATGAACAAGTGACATTATCATACGACCGAGATGGTCCAGGTAAACTTGTTTTCCCTTATCTCTTGTTTTCCAATATCATACAGTCCACGCATTACCTACATCACCTACAACAGGCAGTAGCGGCGTACCTTTCCAAGAAGTACTTATAAATTAAAACGCTTGCCGTTTCATACTAAAATAAATAGAAATAAATGTAACTAAGAACATATATAATATAATATATAAAAAGTCCTAGTTGTTTAAGTTTTAGGTACACGTAAACAGAACCAGTATCTCCAATTATTCAAAATCATAATGTATTTGAATAATATTTAAGAACTTTAAAAAATATTTGTTTACCATTTGAGAAGAAGCTTAAGAACATGAAAATCATGTCAATAAATATATAAATAAAAAATGGAGATGATTTACAACCATCATCATTTTGCTAATTCATCCATGAACGTCACGTTCATATTTGGACCTCCTCAAATTGAAGTCGAAACTTATTTCATACGCTCTAATCTAATCGAATCTACGAATCGAATCACACGAAGGCTTCTAAAGGGCCTCGATGTATGCGGTCCGGCGTCCTATTCGGCGGCGCGGCCGCGGTCTAATAACTTGTAGGTACATGCAACCCGGCCAACTTTGATACACAATTTAAATAAACAGCGCAAAGGGGGCCGCCGTAAGAGTTGGGGCCGCCGTTGACCGCATTGTAATTTCGCCAACTTAACAGTTCCTAATTAAATACACTAAGTAAAGTTTTGGATGACCGGCAGAAAGGGCGTGTGGGCCGCAGGCTGTTTGTTTTCGTCCGGCGCGCGAGCTTTTTACAGTAAGTAAAACACTCTAACGAAATTAAAACTGTAGTCGTTTCGTGTCCAAGTAGTTTTGATGCAATGGTTCTGCGGGATTGAGATTGTAGTTCAGTATTTACATGGAAATATTTGCGCGAGGGGGATTTCAAAATCTAAATGTTATTGTTACGAACTACGTTTATAAGCTAAGTAAAGGCATTTTTTGATATAGACTATTCCAAAGTGCAATAATGTTTATTTGTTTGTTAGATTTGACGGGTTTACGTTACGACCTTGTTACATAAATTGATGTATAGGCACTTGCATATACATCAACACCTCCTTGATCATCCCTCAGCACGAAATGTTACCCATTTCAATGATTGCACGAAATTCGTTATCGCCGTTTACCAAACCCAAACTGCTCTCTAACGCCTAGAGCTCAGAAAACTCTGAGACGTAGCGCCGAGATGAGGCAAGCAGGCAGGTCAGGTTGCCGGTTAGAGGCTAATTAGAAGCTTAACTAGGAAATTACAGGTCGCAGACTGTTGAAGCAATCACAGAATGGGAAAACGTGTGTAAATTCAAGATTGTACTTTGTTTTATTGTTTTAGAGAAACGTCTGTCTAATCTCACTTTAGCTAAACATTTGATAGAAACCGGTTATAAAGTCAATAACTATCACAATGTCGAAGTTTCGCATAACTATGAGAAGGGGTTACGTTTAAATATTTTGGAATCTTTTGAAATTTTTAAACGTAAATTTGATAATAATATGCTCAATGACCAAATTATTATTTATAAATCGGCGTTGTTGAACGCTTGCCTATAACGTTTCAGACAATGGCTTGGTGATGATTGGTCTATGATAATTCACAAGCACGTCTATTCGTGATGGTCCGTTGCTGCTAATGGAGGGCCTTTTGTCACGCTTTGACATATTACTGGTACGTCGCTTGAGATGGTTGGGAGCGCATCTATTGGTGGTTTTAGATATAACTGTTTGCACTTTCCTGAAGAGGTGCTGATCTGGCATGAAAAGAATTTAGAAATATCATTATAACTATATTTTTATAATGTTATTTCCTCTAAATATCAGACTAATATTTATAAAATATTAATACTTGCTTAAGTGTTCGATATCTGACAATCTTCTCGACTCAATGTTCAATTAATTGTATAGGAATACGTAATAGAAGAACAGATTCAAGGTTAACATGTTTCATGTTAACACATATTTCAGGCAAGCGTCTTTCGATCTTTAATTCCTTTGATCTGGTGCGATAGCATCGCCAGGACGTCAGCATTAGAGGGAATAATTTTTTTAGAACAAGTTTTTAAAACACATCTCAAGCATAAATATACACACAAAACAGTTGATTTCAGATGCAGGAAATTACAACATACAAAAATATCCACTAGTTCTCAATATAACTGCAGCTAATGATCACAAATCAATTATCATCTGACGATGGACTGCTGAATGCTGCTACATGTGATGAGGTAGACTTGGATTGCGATAGCAGATAATGATTAGTTATATCACTATATCAGTTTATTTAAGTTTAATATATTTATCCTATGTGTTTTTTTTCTTACTAACACATAAATGTAAGATACATGCATAAATATAACCAAAATATTTGATGAATACCTAAAACAAATAATTTGAACTGAATAAAAATGATTACAAAATATTCGAAACATTAAGTGCAAAATCGAAAAATACTGAACTAACATTCAGCTGTGTAAAAAATAAATGCAAAATAGTATATATATCTAATGCATACGGTCAGAAAATACACAAAGAACAGGAGGTGGGTAGTTACATCTGCACACGACTCCTCCGAAAGCAATTCTTTAGACCAGCACTTTATTTCCTATCTCACTTTATTTAGAGCTACTTATGCTAAGCAATGTGTTAGCTTAATATAATTTTATTTCTCTGTACGTGCAATACTTAAATAATCGGCTTTTAGAAGGTCTTCTCGTGTATTTATAACAACATATTATATTGCGTTCTGTAAGGAGTAGCGCAGTATATTTTAGACAAAGTTAAGTCATGACATATTAAGGATTTTCGCCTAAAAGAGCAATATTATAAATAAAGCGTAATATTCTTGTAACGTAGTTGGGTATTTCTGCGAAAAAAATCGATAAATACAATCGAAAACAAAAAAATATATAATTTTACATAAATGACCATTTTTTTTTATAATATAATATATCTATACATATATATTGAAAATAGGTTGTCTTTGTTCGCCAATCACGTAAAAACTACTAAACGTATAGACATGGGACTGGGACCATTCGATGCGGGATGATTTGTAGATGGTTCTAGACTACTCATATATAATGAAAATAGGTTGTCTTTGTTCGTCAATCACGTAAAAACTACTAAACGTATAGACATGGGACTGGGACCATTTGATGCGGGATGATTTGTAGATGGTTCTAGGCTACTCATATATAATGAAAATAGATTGTCTTTGTTCGCCAATCACGTAAAATCTACTAAACGTATAGACATGGGACTGAGACCATTCGATGCGGGATGATTTGTAGATGGTTTTAAGCTACTCGTTTTTCGAATTCCGTAAATCCTTTATCATTTTATTTATAATAAAAATTACCCAGCGAAGCGGGCGGGACAGCTAGTAGTGTATAAGAGCTTCATCTTAGCTGATAAGGCGGTCGCTAACTTTTCTTACTTTTAATCAGAATAGTTGAATAATAAATAAAATCGATTATGAGGGAGTAATCTAAAGGTGGAACAAACGTTCTTAACTTTTATATGTTTATAATTTTTAAGTTGGTATGATTAATTTAAGAAACGGTTATCAATTTTTTTCAAGAATATAAATTCATTCATTGAAAAAATTAGTTTTTAACATTTGGAACTTGTTTAAATTCGTAGCAGCTATTTTCGGCTCTTATATTTCAAAAAACTGCGATATCGTTATGTTTTCCTTTGCACAAGTATAAAAAACCTTGGGATAATATAATACATTGGGATAATAAGATACATTGGGTTAATAATATTAACGATGAAAAACTAATATATCGATACTTTGCTCGTAATACATATAATAATCATTGCATCATTATTATATGTATTACGAGCATTTATAATTTTCATGAGGGAATGAAGAAAATCAAATATAATCAACAAAATTTGGTTACATATAATCTGACTTTGTTTTGTAATTGAAGGCTAATATTGTACCTCCTAAAGGCTACAAATATATAAATTTTAATAAAAAATAAAACAATTAACTTCAAATGAGAAATGACGCGTGAAAATGTAATATTTAAATAATTCAATAAAAAATCATTGTACTTCATTAAATCTTTTCGCTTCGGGCAACAATGATAATAAGGTCACACTGACCCGAATTTCCAACTGTCAATAATTCATTAACAAGGTAGCGAAAAGTCAAATGCAAAAATACTGGACAAATGTTTATAAAATGTGAGGGAATGATTCTGTTTTGGTAAATTTGGAGGGATTACTCTGTTTTGGTAAATTTGGGAGGATTATTCTGTTTTGGTGAATTTGGTAAATTTGGTAAAGTTGGAGGTAAATTCTGTTTTGGTAGAACAAAGATAAAAAATCAAATTTCATACAATTTATTATTCTTTACTCAATGAAAGTAATATTTGTTGTTAAATGTAGCATTTTTATAATTAACATTTATATTATAATTAACATTTTCCTAAAGCGAGATGAATTAGCGAAATAAATGTCGTCGTATTATTGCGTGTGGGACATGGTGACGAAATGATTTCTAGGGTATTCGGTCAACTGATATTCTTCACCTAGAAACAAGAACACTAAAATCACGCATGGTACATGCAGTTATAGTTCTATAGTGTTCACAAAACAACAATAAGCTGATGTCATACTATTAGTAACACATGAAAGTAGGTATGGATATGATTTTCAATTTTATTTGGAAAACTACCCAGTTGAACTTGATTCCTGGTGAAAACACAATCCATAAGCGTACTTGCTTATCAATTACTATTAAAATTTTATTACACACAACTTAAGAGTAACTGATTTAAATTTGAAAAGCAATACAAATTTTGATATGTTTTGAATTTGTTGTCAAACCAGAAATATTCGAAATAGCTCCAAAACGGCAACTTTTATGTGAACCCCGAACATATTAATGATTATTATATTGATGAGACTTTGTTCGCGACTTCGTCCGATGGATACAGAATAGACAGAACAAATCATTTCGTTTTTTTTTTATTTAGCGATCTTTCTTCAATCGTGATTTCAATGTCGATTTATTTGAATAAATTATAGCACATCTAATTAATTTTAGTTTGATTGCAATATATATCGCAAATTCATGCAAATATGTTTTACTTCAATTGCGCATATGTCATATATATTTTTTTTGTTTTATTGATCCTAATTAGTTCGTTAATTGTCTTTACAATAAATAGCTTCGAAAGAACTTTAGCAATAGAACTAATAATCACAGTTTAGAACAAGTGCAGGTATGTGGTTTCTATTGTAAAGTTAAATTGCGTTAAGAACTATCCTTGTAACAGCTAATTTAAAAAAAAAAACCATAGTACCACGTATCGCATACAAGAAGAACAGTACCCATAATCACATCGTACATAAATTATGCAAAAAATATACAACTGCGTAAGTCGCACTTCCAACAACAAGTGACCCACTATTTAACTCGCTAGCAGACACATTGTCTAATTTCCTTATCCAATTTAACTTTAATTCGATTCCAGTAAATTGCCCTATTTGTTAAGTTTCTCGAGTTTGACTTGTAATTTGCATGTATTACAACTTTTTGCGCTATCCCGCCGGCTCTCGGGAAAAGCGTTAGTACATCTGCGACTGCGCGTGCGGTTGGGATTTAGTAATTAATTCACGAACAGCCGACTGTTCTGTTGCACATGTTGAAATGCTGCAAATGAGGGCGTTTTGTATTCAAGAGCGAGCCTTCTAACTCTCTCGAGTCGGATGGTGATGCACGACATTTAATACGAGTTGTCAAACAGTTTAAAATTGTCAACAATATAGGAAGAAAAGGACGAAATATTCATCAACCACGAAGTTGTGATGTTGGTCACTAATGGGATTGTGTAGAGTCAGCGTAAGAAGAAAAACGGTAAATGATGTCAATTCGTATTGTCAATTGCGATCAAAATTGTCTATATTTCATTTTGATAAATCAATCGTTGTCACAAACATATGATAGCTTGTATTACATCAAAATGGTAGGTAAAATAAAATTGTCTCAAGTAGAGATGTTTTTATCCTGATAAGAATGTAATGTAAAAGTTATTATGAAGTATAAACGTACGATCACTTTTTAATAAGAAATGGCAGTGAAATTCATTCGTACCATCTACTTTAACTTCACTTCAAATGACTCAGCGAACGCTTAGAGCATTTATTTGTTTTTGCTACAAATCAAATCTCTCACTTTGTAAAAGTTTCTGAATATTTCATAAGATATCAGTAACTCAAGGCAATAAGTAAAACCATAGACACTGAATTAAAATTACAACTATGTAACAGTTCCCTTATTTAATTCATTTGCTTGTTACATTAAATTATCATTCGCAACGTGTCACGAGTTCTAATAAATCCATATTTCAAATAGTTCTGAATAAATAAAATAATCACGTACTTTTTTGGCAGATTCAACCAATATACTTTTTGTTCCCGATTTCTTAATAAAAAAGATAAGTAAAGAGAATGAATAAAAAACGTGTTTTTGTGAAATGCGATAATTTTGTCCTTCCGTCTTTAATTAGCAAGATAATAGTTATAAAAAAAGCTTTTGCCGACATAGGACGTCCGGCAGAAGTGAAACATTTAAATTAATATTAGAATCTATAATTAATGAATGCCGATAAGAAAAATATGTAATAAAATAATAAAAAAGAATAAAGTTTATTAATAAAATCGATATGCTTTCCTTATTATTTTAAATAAAACAATAATTAGAGAATTTCGTGCGCCAAGTCACTGTGCCAAGTGTTAGTTTTTTTGCATACAGTTGACTTCAATCGCCCATTCCTTCCCTTACTACCCTCCGCACGTAACTTCGACATCGCGACTGGAGCGATAACGGTCAACCGCTCCGGACACACACACACCGGTGTAGACTTAAATCACACATTCGCTCCGTGTGATTTAAGTCTACACGCGCATAAATATCCCAAGGCTCCGGCGAGAACATGGAAGGATGCGAGGCGTTGCTCTACTCCGCGGCCTGAAAAAATATATCCGCAAAAAAAAAAGTAAATGGTGAATATCATAATTCCCACTACAGGAATATTTATACCTATTTATAAATAGAAAATATAATTCAATTTATAAATAGGGATTTCATATCAAATTTTTTTAATTATTATTTGTATTAATTAGCTTTAGCTATCTCTACAAGCTTTACTTCAACGCCGCCGCTCTTAGCAACGAATTGTGTCTGTATAACATTACAAAATATACACATAAATGAAAAATTGCCAGCTCATATAGATACAGTACGTCACTAGCGTAAATGAAACTAGTGACAACCTGACAAAATATATATATATATATCTTTATACATTTATCTTTTTTCCTTTTTACCACCTTTGCAGTGCTGCAAATGAAATAAGATAGGCTAATGAGTTTCGCTATAATTTAGTTTGTGCTAAACACTAATAACAAAATTCACTTACGTATCTATTTTGACTTTAGTTACTACTGTGCTTTGAGTACTGTTAACATCTTTATTTCATGTTTTTCCATAGTATGTTACCATATTCAATTAGGAGCTATATTCGGTAGAAGTAAATATAATAAAGATTATAAGGTAAACGAAGAAAAAAGATCCTGACAGCTGAATCTGTTCTCAATGAAATTCGTATAGTTTTGGATCGAGATTGAATTGTGAGCCAAACAAAAATCTAGACACTACAGTAATTACAGGATATCACCGTTGAATAATTATTAAAATACCGTAACACGGGCTTACCTGGTTATCTGAGATTCGGATGAAACAATAAGAAATTGAAATATAGCGTACCACATTAACCCTTAAAACTGTGTAGATGTAGTGTGGATCTAGTATTATAAAATTTCCTAATATCCCGACAAATAAGTATCCTCATCCTATTTAATACGCACGTCGACACGATCGATAGCCAATTTTCCATCTGATAGGTAACATATGAAATTACCACCGCAGAAAAAGAAGTACAGCCGCGATTGATTAAATGGATCGCGCGTTAGGGCCCACGAATTACGGGCGCATCTGGGCTCGGCCGAGCTCCGGCCATTCGTTTCTTAAAGACGGGGTTAATGGGAGCGAGTCCGGACAAAACGTCCCACATCCGTCTCCGTTCCGCGGACAGCTCATCGCTTTGCATCTGTTTCATACGAAAAATACATATCGAGATCAGAAAACTAGGTATTTAAGGATTAACGAGCGCGTATCCCATAGGATACGCGCTAGCTCTTTTATTACACGTATATATACATATATATATATACAGTGGAATCTCAATAACTCGAACCTCGTTAAGTCGAAATCCTCAGTAAGTCGAAAAGATTGCCATTCCCTTTCGATGAACCCCTAAATAGGCGATATCTCGAATTATTTAGATTGTAACTCGAACAAAATGTTATTTCCCTACGAAGTATTGATAATACATATTTATACTCTATAACTCGAATTTCAAAAAAGAGACTCCGTAAGTCGTAGTTGGTAAAATATAATGACGTCTTACTTGGAATTCCTTGAAATAAAAGCAATAAATTCCAAAATGAATGTTCGAGTTCGGGGCTTCTAATCTATTGTTTTTGTCTTGTACACGTGCAATAAATGAATACATTCATGAAACTTTCTAAGTAGCACAGCTGTGAACGTTATGTTTGTTCCTTGTCGACACAGTCATATGTATCTCGAAGTTATTATTAAGTCGAAAACTCGTTGACTCGATTTTTTTTGCTTTTCCCTTGACATTCGAGTTATTGAGATTCCACTATATACACACATATATATATATATATATATATATATATATATATATATATATATATATATGTGTGTGTATATAGACATGACAAGACTCGAAAATACTGAAAACTTGAATGGGTTAGAAAGAAAAAACAGATGGTACGTTCACAAATGTTGCGAAATTCCGTCGGTGCTTTTTAATACCTTCAGTCAGTCTATAAAAATACAACAATAACACAATGAAAAAAGCGGTTGAGGTATAGTGTTTCATAATGTATCAACAAAGAATGTGCGAAATTTATTAAACTGACATAATAATACAAAATAAATGCTTTCAAATAAAATAAACTTTAAAATCCTCTTAAAATTAATAAATGAGCAAATACAATACTTTCAAATTTCCACGAGTAACTTAGTTCATTGTATATTAAAATAATTAGTGTTACCCTAAAGTCTCTTTAACTTAGTTGGTTAATTAATTAACTTTCTTTGTTTATTATTTATTTCTAAATGACCAGGTTTTTTTTCTGGGATGCATTATCAACCAGTTTTTCTTTATATTAAATAATTTGTGACATTAATGTTATTATGTCACTAGTTTTATTGTTTTTAGTCAATTAAGTTTAAGACTAGACTTAGAAATTAAATGCATTAAAATTATTTATATATATTTTTTTTTAATTGTTCAAAACAATAATAATTACCTTATGTCAAACTAACCTTTTTTCTATGAAATTTATTGCTTTAAATTCATTCCATATATTTGGATATGATTACATTGCTTTCGTAATACAAATATACGCTGCCAGAGCGTTGTCTTTCAGAAATTTATTTATTTTGTTCAGAGAATCCCTCTAGAGGATCTCGACCTTTTCCATCAAGTGCGGCTCTCCACTCCAAACTTTAAATAGAAACATATACGTTTTGTTCACTTCCATTGCTCATCATCCTTTACTTAATTACTAACTAGGAGTCAATTCTTTTTGCAATATTGAAACGTTTGCTAAATTCTACAATAACGTATTATAAAAAACACCATTTATAAACAATGGATAAGGAATATTCATTTCCATGATATTTATCTATTTTTGGCGAAACAAAATCTACGATGATAATACTTAGTGTTAGTTATAATTAAACTGAGCCAGTTTAGTTGTAGTGATATTATGTCAAATAAAACGCTATAAACGTCTGTCTCCATTCTAAAGATGAAAGTCCACTTGGCCTTAGGCACCGATGTTTATTGCCGTTATTCTGAAGTACAACCTATCGGAATCCAATACAATATAGCTCTCCAATCACGAGCTTTAATTATACGCAATATTAATACGGAATATAAGGGTCACATAGTTGGGGAAACAGTGCAGATAATACAATCTAAATGAAGGCAGTTATGTTGAGATATCAAATCTTCATTGTCACAAATCAAAGGGAATCGTCTTGTACAATATAATCTAGTTCGGATTCTGCTTCGGCTTAATAAACTTTCTACAGCGATACAGATGTACACGATGTAAATCTATAGATCTACTGGCTGTGATGGTCTAGCGGTTGAGAGGGTTGTCTCTGAAACGAAAATCGCGCACCAGATTCGATGCTGACTTGTGAGTTTTTTTTTAAGTTAAGTCGAACTAAATCGCTTGTGCGTCGGATAGCACGTCAGTTTGTCGGCCGTCCTTGTTACATATGTAACGACGGCCATCAGCGAGCAGCGCCCGACCCACACTGGGCCAGCGCGGGGAATCTAAGACACCGCCGCCCTAAACTGCGATAAAAAAAAGATTAACGGTGCCTCAACATCGAATGGTCTTAACAAACCAAGCGCGACGACAAAGACAACAATTTATTCATCTTATTGTTTCTATATATAGATAAAATAAAATAAAATTCGGAAATAAATTAAAAACCGGCCCGAGTGCGAGACGGAGTCACGCATCGAAGGTTCCGTACTACAATACATTGTATTGATGTTAAGTATTTTTATTCATTCATTTGCAGATTTTACGCACGAGCTCCACTCACATTTGGCAGATTTTAATTTATCGTTTTCCTTATATAACTGTGATCACGCCAAATTAGATAGTATTACTATTTTTATAATAGAGCAAAAATACAGAAAAGATACTGATAAGCACTAAATATGCACTCACTAATGAGTGTTAGTTTATAATGAACACTGAAACGAACTGAAACGAAGCAAACTATGAACTTCTTATAGGTTTTTTTTTTAATTCTATAAGTAAATACATATTTTTCGTGCTTTTTTTTCGAAATATTAGGCGCCGTATTTTTGGAAATAAGGAAAAATGTCCAAATTTTAGCTTTTTTCTTAAAAAAATTAAAACTATTTATTTTAAAATTATAAACAAATATATTCGAAACCCTTACGAAAGAAATAAAACAAAAAAGATTAAACTTAACTTTAAATGGAGGAGACTTAATACCGTTAACGAAGTTATAGAAATACAGGCGGAACAAAAGAGTCTTATATAAAATTGGAAACTATTAAACATGTCACGACACAAACGTCATATACAGTAAAGACCTAATGACGATAGCTACACAGTTGTACGAAAATACAAATAAAAATAGCGAGAAACCAGTACTTAATAATCATAAACCAGCCCATGAATAAATCCCACCATTATTAAAAAGCGAAGTAGAGCTATCGATAAATAAACTATAATTATTAGGAAAGAGCCCAGGACCTGAAGGAGTGACAAACGAAATGATAAAAGTTGCAAAAGAGTAACTAGTAAAACCACTCACTGAGCTCTTTAACAATATTTGATAGCAAAAGAACTATTCAGAATCACAGAAATAACTCTACTATATGAAAAGGAAAACATTAAACTGATGTCCGTCTACAGACCTATCAATCTTATATACTGCCTGTATAAAGCATTCGCAACGTTCTTACTGAGACGTATAACAACGAAGACTGATGAGAAGCACCCTATAAAGCAAACGGGATTCATGAAAAACTTCTCTACCATTGACCACATTCACAAAATGACAATCTAACGGCTCACAGGACACAATTTCACCTCAAAAGTTGTTTTGCTTAAGAAGTGCAGTACCGAAATCAGAATACCGAACTCAGAATATAGTATGGCACGAAAAGAGAAAGCGAAATTAAATTTGTGACCTATTTAAAATGAGGACAGGGTTCAAAATCAAAAGTGCCTTCGCTATCAGAGTTGTAAATGAGAGAGATTACCCCCAAAAACAGGATCGGAATGAGAATTGAGAATAGAACAGTGATCGTGACCATCATCGAGGGCGTGATCGGTCGATATACAAGACGTTGGAATTCTTTTTATGTCCACAGGAGTGCAGCTGTGAGCGGAGTCTAGTGTTATGATAAATCTATCGACTGCCACCTGCCGATTTTACCCGAATCAAGTTGTTGACTTCTTCGAATAATATTAAGCAAGGCCGTCATGTGTAGTTAAAAGCCGTTGCGTTTTTGATGCTCCAACAAGGCGCTGACGACAGTGGTTCAACGCCGTTTTGCATCGAATACGGTCGTTAACTGTTATTAAGAGTTTATCTATCACTTGTAAGATAACGTTCAATGCTCTGATTGTCAAGAACCACGGTTTCAATAACTTGAATTTCTTTAACAGAGTTGCCAAGGTAGACGTTATACTATAACATATTTCATAGATATACGGAGTCTTACGGACGCTTCTACATGTTGTATACACATTTATGGCGTGTTAATACTGTAGCCGCCTCACTGCTGTCACTAAGTCGACAACTAAATCAGACACAGTACTATGATTACGGGCCGTCCATTACACCAGATGTTTCAATAGCTCGCACAGTAAATCATGACTGTCTAACACCGAAGTAACCCTATGAATTCACACAGATCACACAGCTTAATTAGACTAAGGACGATGTGACAAAGTAAGATGTGTCACAAAATAAGCTGTGTGACAAAATAAGCCATGTAACAAAATAATCTGTGACAAATTAATACATTACAAATATATTTAGTTCCTTTTTTGTTTGTTGCATCTGAATTTTTGTTTTATCATATATTTGAAATCTCCGATTGCGTCAATAAAAAAACAATAATCTTAGCATAATCCGTAAAACGTATAATGATGTACTCGTAGTTTACTGTAAACGTCTTACATCCTATGTGTCTGTGTTTGGCTGTGTGTCTCTATGTGTATGTGTTTGCCTGTGTGGCTGTGTGTCTCTGGGTGTATATGTTTGTCTGTGTGCCTATGTGTGGCTGTGTGTACGTGTGTGTGTGTGCGTGCGTACCAGCGTGTGTGTACGTATATGTATGTATACGTGTGTGCGTATATATAAATATAATCATAAAAGTGAAATACCGTGCAATCATAGGCCCTTCGCGGATTTTCAAAAACTAAGAACTTGTAATATGAAGTAGACTTTCTTTATGCAACGTATAAATTCGATAAGAAAAGGTTTTATGAAAATCTAACCCAAAGAGATTTTCAACCTAACCCTACATATACCCAAACTTTTTTCACGTATATATACATTTTGAAAGGAATTCGTAAAGTGAAGTATATTTCAACAGCCTACAATACGCACTATAGATAAGCGTGGAAGGCTTACGATGAAAGCCGTGCGAACCGAAATAAAAAGATTGTGGAAGGGTACGCCTCAACAGTGGGGCGATTAAAACCTGATAAAAAAATACATTTAATAAACGTCTATTGTAAATAGAAAAAACATTTTATTCGTATGAATAATTAAGTATTAAACAAATTGAAACAGAAAGTTACGAAACGCTCACAAAAATACATACATAGTAGAACATAAACGCAACACATGAAAATCATGAATATGATTCCAGCATGATTTTCAGTAAATTATTTCGATTTCAGTCCTCACGGAACAAAAAGCTGGATTGGTTCCGATCTTTCCGCTACTTGAGGAAAACTGTATTGTCTTCTCCATTTGAACTCCTGTTCCGCCGGGGTGCGCTCGGTCGCCACGCCCCATTACAACACTAAAATAGATATACCACCTTTTTGAACTATCTCAAGCCAAATTGTTTCTACACCTATTGCTATACACATTTTTACAAATAATCACTTATTACTATAGCACCTCTTTTGTTTTTAAATATTGTGCAGTGTTTAATATTGTAGTATGGAACGGAACCATTCGTGTGCGACTTAACTGGTCTTTTAAATTATAGCCATACAGACTTGCAGTACATGATGAGTATTTTCCGTGGGACATGAATATTCGTTATAGAGAAAAGTTTCTAAAAACGCGCACCAATGGTAAGTTACGTTGGAATGTTGTTCTGAATGCGTCTAATCATGTATAAGATATAGCAAACACAACAAAATTTATACATATTCTTACCCGATAACAACGAAGCCAAATAAAAATATTTAATTGAACAATGTATGTATATTATAATATGTAATATTACAACCCGTTTTCCGTCTTCAGCTTCGGACGTGTGGACACAAAATATATTTCTTATCTTTTACATTGAAGTTTCTTTTTTTCAGTCTCAACCTGGTTTTCGCTTTCAATTCTGGTCCCGGTACTATTCTTGATTTGTGTCTCTGTCATTCTCTTGATTCTAGTCCCGGCCACATAGTTCAGGTTTGACCCCTGGTTCCGTTCTCCATTTCTGTCCCGGTCTCGGTTTTTGATTCTGCTTCCTGTCCCACTTTCAACACTGACACAGTTACCGGTCACGGTTTCGATTTGTACAAAACCAGAGGCAAACGCTAGTATCATAATGAAATGTAGGTTATATTTCTCGAAAATATTGAAACTTTCTATTAGTGAAAGAATTTTTAGAATCGGTGTAGCAGTTCGGTTCAATAACACATAACACAACGAAATTGAGGATAAATTTTTTGAAGACTTCTAAAAATCTACCGATCCAAATGGACCCAAAGTTTCAGGAAATCTAAGTTTGATAAAACTCTTTGGAACGCCGTTTAGTGAGCTTGATTCGGTCAAGCCGTTTAAAAGTTATAAGAGGTTTACATACATCCACACACACACACACACATCCACACAGACATACGGACATCATCTCAGGGATGATCAGGGAAGCTTCCTAGACCCTCAGAACGTCGAGATCTGATGAGAACTCGATTTTTTCAAAATGGGTTGAAACCAATAACTTCCCGAAAATTTTAGATAATTTTCAATTTTCTTAGCGGGAAGTTAAAAAACTTAAATATTATATGTTTGTCGTAATTGATAATTGAGAAATCAGGATTGAGCACGACACGGAAAACAAAACGCATAGCGAGAATGCAGTAGGACTGGATAGCGATTTTGGGATCGAAATCAGGAGTGGAAACGCGATAGAAATCGAAGGTAGACCTCTATCAACACGATAGTCATCACGACTGAAGAAAAAAAAAGAAAAATAATAAAAAAATATGTTATTTAACACAATAATGCATAATTTTCATTATTTTTGTAATATAATGCATCGATATTAATATTTTAGTCTTAAAATGTCAACTTTATAGTGTATTAAGTCTGGGGATAATAAAATATTATTATACATTGAAGATATTAATCAATTAGATTTCAAAATGTTGAAAGTTGGAAATTCGCCAAAATAATCATGGCTCACTAATGCTTTTTTATTAGGGTTCAGTACCCAAAGGGCAATAAACGGGACCTATTACTAAGATTCCGCTGTCCGTCTGTCCGTCCGTTTGTCACCAGGCTGTATCTCATGAACCGTGATAGTCAGATAGTTGAAATTTTTACATATGATATATTTCTGTTGCCGCTATAACGACGAATACTAAAAAACAGGATAAAATAAATATTTAAGGGAGCTCCCATACAACAAACATGATTTTTTTGCTCGTTTTGGCTCGATGTTGATAACGGCAACAAGTAGACGCTTGAAATATTCACAGAATATTTAGTTATATATTCACTTTAAAAATAAATAATTAAATTAAAATTAAATTAGTATTTAAGGGGGGCTCCCATACAACAAACTTGATTTTTTTTTGCACGTTTTCGCTCAATATTGATAACGGCAACAGGTAAACGCTTGTTCAGTCACCATTTACAGATCTGATTCCAATTTAATATTTAATTAGTATTTTTGAACCAGATTGCTAAATAGTGATTAAAAAACTTTGTAAATAAATAACTTTGATAAAAGAACTTTTGCAAGACTGCTGCAAGGTTAGTGTAGGTATTTCAGTTATATTATACAATAAGTGATTTGTGTTAATATAAAATAAAGAGACCTTTGTTTTAAATTTACACGCCTCCAGCTTTCCACATTGTAATGTTATGGATTTCATTTTGCAATAAAAATACCATAACTATGACTCGATTATCGTGACGGGTAAACTTTTACTCATATACCTACAGGTTTGTACAGAACCCTCGGTGCGCGAGTCCGACGCGCACTTGGCTGGTTTTTTTTTTAATTTCTAGTCAGGTACTACTGCTTTTAGACAATCTCCTTGCTGCGTCTTCGCCCGAGAGAACACGGAATCGATTCTTTCATTGAACACGTGGTCAATCAAGATTCTGGACCCGCTCTTGTGTATTCTGAAAAAAAATAGTGATTATATTCATATTTTTTAGGAGACCTATTTTTAAATAAAATCTATTTATGTTTGTAAAGAATCTGAGTCGAACATAGCAAGTCTTATTGAAACGGATACGATTTTTTTTTCTATCTATTATTTTCTTGATGAATAACTCAAAATGTGAGCAATATTGTTTTCCTCTCATCCGGGCTCAAAAACGTTATTGCTCTAAACGTCTCAGGAAATTTTGGGGATGCCCTGAAAGTTCAACCATAGCCCAGACTTTTTTCTGATTGATGAGCTTCAATCTTGAGTCTGCTACTTAGGCTAATAATCCCAGTGCAATGATTGGAAGCTACAAACGATTATTGTAAAAGCAACCGAAATTGAGATCTTCTCGGTTTCAGCTTATAGATAAGTACCAACTGCCACACGGTGGTACTTCACGCTACAAATACCTACGAAACTGTATATGCAGGCACATTATAATTATTATGTAGTTATTATAGTTTTTGATATAGACATTACTTATAAAAATAAATAAAGATTTGAAGCGATTTGAGTAGCAAATCGAGTGCAACGCGTGCTCCAGCATTACAATTGTGCATGAATTGAGATTTCATAAATTAATACGATTATCATTCATTATTTTTTAAGAATAATGTTTTTTATTAAAAATCATCATAAAATTCGACTATATAAAATGTGGGTAATAATTATTATTCCAGTAATAAAATCCTGACAATATACTTTACATGGCAAATCATAAAATAGCGTCCCTTTTCACTCAATATTTTGAGTACCTTGTTGATTTTTTAAGTCGGGCTACAATATTCATAAGAATAATAAATTTTCTTGAACAAATAAATTTTACATGTTTATCCTTATTCAATTTTAGTACCAACAAAACATGAGCCAGAAAAAAGATTTTTGTCATGATTTATATTTTAATATTTCAAATGCTTATTGTCTTAATACTCGAACCGGCAACCGATGCGACCCTCTCGAAAAAAATCGCCTTCCCTTTCGTCCGTGGCTCTTCAACGTGAAGTTAGATAAATAAGTTCGCAGCTTCGGAAAACCTTTTCGCATTACACTGATTGCCCCCTTTGTGTTTGACTGCCGCCCGGTCACATTATATTTATTTGTTATCATTGACTTAATGTGCAAAGCTTACTTCTATGTGAGCTTCATTCGCTTGCTTTGTTTTTCGCGGAATCGCTTGTGTTTCTTTTGTTGTTCACACGCAAATTACAGAGAGATTTCATTGTTCGAGAGAACTTTTGTTTTATAGAGTCGATTTATTTCCTTTTAAATTGTCATATTGCCATTGTGCACTTAAAATGTGGTTTCTTAAAAAAAAATGCCTCTCTTCTATGGTGAAAGCCTATTGAGAGTAACATTAGAAACAATAATGCCTTGCATCCTAGTCCTTCCCATAAGGAGGCTTCATCCAAACGGGAAGAATGTGTGAGTGTGAGAATTAAAAATTATCTACTTTCGAGTCAAATTTGATCAAAACGGATTTTCGCCTACAATGTTAACGCCCCAGATACACCTAAATAGACTGACAAGCGAAACACATTTTTAAGTAATATTTTTCTGAAATACGATAAAGATGAAATAAAGTAGAAATTAAGTAATCAGCATTTTCGATTATTTTAGTGGATGATAGTGGATGATATATGACTCAACAATATTGTTATCAGTTAATATTAGGCAAATTATGGAACTCAAAAATAAAAGAACGGTAAAACGTGCTTCATGCTGCGTACTTGTAACAGTGGGGTGATGAAAATTAACACAGTGCAATAAGTAAGTTATTTAAAGACTGTATATATGGATTAAACATGCTTAAGTTATCCAGCAAATGCTTTCAATATGCCGACAACCAAACAATCCTTGCGCATTGTCATACAGTTGTAACAGATGATAATCAAAATGAAAGATTCTATGTCTATTATATAGTTACAAATAGTTACAAACGATATTGAGGATCATGCGACATGGATAGAGAAATAAATGCTAAAAATAAAAAGAATGAGATCTCGCCGGCAGTTGCAAGTGGCAAAGATATGCTGCGGTAAGTTCTTTTAGTTAATCGTGACGGAGATTAATTGCTGTGGTGGATTAGGCGGAAGAAATATGGAAGTGGAATCAATGTAATTATATAATAGAGCCACTGCATTGATTGCAATTCCATGTTTCATATATGCATGAATTATTTTATAACAATAATATGGAGTATTAGTTACAGATAGACTAAATGAAATGACTATCACCTATCAATTATTTACTATTTCCGAATGTGCTTTCTTCTTAGGTAGTACTCTTAAAATAACAAAGTTGCAAATGGCCGTCAATGACTCTGACAAGGACACGATTATGAAAAGTCAGTAACTATTATAAGATCTACGTGTGTGGGTTAAACCGGAAGTCAATAGAAAATCAAACATTGAGCAATCTAGAAAGTAATTTTTATTAACATTGTTTTACAATATAGTGTCCGTTGAAATCAACAACACATTACTTCATTTGATGGAACCAATAAGAGGAACAGTTTGCCCACTCGCACATAGGGATCGCTTCGATGGCCTTTACATATGAAGCTACTACTTCCTCGACCACTTACCTAGAAGTTTTTTTTATTTTATGTTAGGAAATAGGTAATAGGTAAGGCGAGTGAGCTAGTATTTCTATACTTAATGTCCCCAATTAGTTAGTAGTTTGTCTAGCGGAACGTAGTGAGGCAATGTCATGTTGAAGGAGAATCTTACTGCAAGCCCTTTTACCTGAATTCTTCCCAATACAAGAGGCAAACAATTGTTTGTGTACCCGTCTGAAGTGATGTCTTTTTGTCTTTTATATCAATTGCTGCATAACGACCTGTCATTCTGATGAAAGAAGTCATCACCTTTTTTCCCATACTTCAACCTCGTTTTGTTTTAGTAAGCGTCTCCTCGAAAGGAATTACCCACTGAGCGGATTGTCTCTTGAAATAATCCTTTTAAATTTTCCGCCAACGATATCTTTCGAACGAATCCATTGATTTTGATGCAATTTGCAACAATCGAGGTTTGTGTTTTAAGCAGAAAAGAGAATTAGATTTTGGAATTTATCGGTAGAGTAGTTAAACATTTATTCTAAAAAAAACAGTTATTGAATTTTTTTTCTACACACACAAACACATACACACAATAATTTATATACATACACAATCCATACACAAGAATTTATCAGTAGAATAGCTTAAAAAATTAAAAAAAAAAAAACACATTTAATAAAGATGTTCTCCACAGATATCTCTTGAACAAACGAACCGATTTTCATGAACTTAGCAACGATCAACATCGTTTCTAAGTAAGGCAACTGGATAGATTTTGAAATCTATAGGTTGAGCAATTTACAAATTATTACAAAAAAAAAAGCTTTTTAAAAAAATTCTCTTCAACAATATCTCTTGAACAAATAAATCGATTTTTATGCAGCTTGTGGCAGTCGATGCAACGGTTTGAGGAAAAAATCTGATTACATTTTGGTATCGTAGGTTATAGTTAGTTAGATATTTGCTAGACTTTGGTAAGTTATTAAAAAAAAATGTTTTTCAGAAAACTTCATTTTTTTCATATTTTTCATTTTTCAAACAAATTTATAAGAGTTCAACCTATCAAAAAGTCATACACACACGCACGGGCAGATATTACTTAGACAGTGGTCTAAATAGAATTCTAGGACCCCTAAACTCGATCTTAAAATCTGGATGAAAACTATAACTTTCGAATTTTATGATTTTTCTTCAATTTTCATAACAGAAAATTAAAATAAAACCCAGGCATGCAAGATGCAAAGAATATAGGTCTGAGCTTGGCCGTAGGATCTGTGCCAAATATTAAATAAAATGGCGAAAATTGAGAACACTCACTTCAGAACCATCACTTCAGCATGGAAACTTTTCCAGGACCATAAAGAAAAAATCAAAAATAGAATTATGCCCATAAATTTTTCGATTACTAAGTTATTGCTTTGAGTTTATACAAAAATCGCATAGAAAAAAAAAACCACTTTAAACTTTTCTAGAATTTTCCTATTTTCCGTGCGTCTTTTCTATTTTTGTTTGTTAATAATCTTATTTAGACTATTGTGAACTAAAAAAATCGGTCCGGCTGTTCTCTTACAAATGAACGGCATTTCATCTTTACTTATTTGTGACACACATTGCTGTGAGCTTAGCTGTAGGGTATATTTTGTCATAAAAGAAATTATTTCTTTCAAGAAGTAAGAAAAAAGTTACTAGAATTTAATTAATAAAAGTAATATAATTCTGTTCAATACTATATTTAATTTCGCTCGTTATTAAGAAGAATATCACAATTGCGAATCAGCAGACCGTTACCGCATTTATGATCATAGAGCAAATACTAGTCTCATAAACGGGAATGACATATTGTTTTCGTCATAAACAATATGAATATCGTTTCCGTCGCTTTAAAGTCACACACCTTTTGTCCTAAACGGATATCCAAAATTCAAGAGCGCTAATAAAACGTACACGTTACAACGGAACCGTCAAGCGTCGTTGTTTAACATATTTGTATCTAATTAGCGCTCGTTCCGGCGGGAGGGGCCGCGTGCGCCGAATGGCGCGCAGCCGGCGTTGTTTAAATTACTAATTTCGCAATTATTTGACATCAACTCCGCTTTCCGCCGGCCGCACGGCTTCCGATTATAAGGCGGTCGTCTGACTGTTGACATTGTATAAATATAAACAATTACAAACACGCACGTTATTATAGGCTTATTGAGTGTTTTATATTTATTTCGCCGCGACCTTGGCACTACACAACGGTCACCATAGACAAGAGCTGCCAAAATAACAAAAACACAAACGGAAACTAAATTGCTTCAACTTTAATAAATAAATGTAGTTGCGTTGTTGTATTTCAACACCTATTTTCTTTGCAACTACACTTTATATAATTCATAACAATGCATTGTTTCAGAATTAATAGGATTAATGTTTTCCTAATATCCATATCGTTTAGCATTGGAAGTGCGTTTTCGGGAGCTTCAGTTAGGGTAACCATTTTTAATAAAAGTGCGAATTAATAAAATAGATAAATGTAAATGATATTATAAGAGGCATTATTGAACAGACTACATTATTACAGAAAACTTTTTAAAAAATATAAATAACTAATTTAAAATTAAAAAAAAAGCCAAACAGTTTCAATTTACTTTTGTCAGACTTTTTCAAACAATCTGAAATTTCTCCATTAAACACAAATTTATTAAAATGTTGCCTTTAATTGTTTTGATGTATTAAATTATCTTTAGTTTGAACTATTAATCATAAAAATTGGTGGATATTTAATGGCACTTTTGTGATCCCTTATAAAGGTACTATTTCCAACAATTTTTAGTTGAATGATATCTGTGTACGATTTCACAAAAGAGTTGTAATATGTACAATAAAAGTTAATGTTATGCATAATTTTAATTTATAATTAATGAATAATTATAATTTTTGAAAAATTAACCCATATTATGTATTTTATTTAACGGGTAGCCCGTTACGTTAGCTCTTAGTTCAGTGTGATATGGCTCACGATACTGACCATAGTTACTCCCAAATAATATTATACTGTTAATAACATTTTAAGATTCAAAATCTTTTTTCGATTGTTTCAATTGGTGCTCCATTTTCAGCAATGATACTAATTTACTCTGGTGTGGTGATTGTAAGTCTAGATGTATAATTTACGTCAAAAGATGCATACTGACCAGGTCTACATGACATTAGCAAAAACATTTAAAAAGTGTGATAGTTTTATTTGCGAAAATTGTAAAAACTGCTAATGGGTGTGTTTGTGTGTGTTTGAGTGTTTTTAGAGAGTTTCAAAAGGGCAATTTTGAAGTTACTTAATTTTTTTTTCTGTTCTCATTTTTAAATTTAGATTCACTAAAGATCTGAAGTGAATTTTTTTCATTTTTGGTAAAAGTAGAAAATTGTCGAATTACGATTTCTTAAAAAATTCGCCGCTTCACGATTTAGACTTGCGTTGAATGTGTACCTTAGTTTCTACTTTATTTTTGTACATTAATTTCTATGTGCTCATTTTTTTTTTGCATTCATTAAAAAAACATATTTTATTTATGAAATTGAAAATGA
This sequence comes from Eumeta japonica, assembly GCA_005406025.1. NCBI lineage: Eukaryota > Metazoa > Arthropoda > Insecta > Lepidoptera > Psychidae > Eumeta > Eumeta japonica. The sequence goes on along the minus strand of BGZK01000581.1, from coordinate 59,378 downwards.
TTTGGGTTGATTCTTTTTATTTTATTTCCTTTTTTACTTAGCTCATTTATAATGTACCTGAAGGTCGTGTAGAGCAGGAGATCTTTGAAAAATCTTTGTAAATATCTGCTAGTCCATCATTAGCTTTAACGTACGTACTTATTAACTAAATGTATGAACAATCATTTTCAAAATCATAAAAATCTACCAAATTTACAAGCCAATATACTTCAGCAGCAACCATATTCATTGATACATACCGCCTCATATATTGCAGAAGACAGAGATAAAAATTTTCCGTCCAAAAGGTGCCTCACAACTGACCTGTCAATTGACTTATACTCGTAACGCAAACAATATTTTACGAAGGGCGTTGAATGAAAATGAGAATGAATATGTTGCCGGTAACTTTCCTTAAATGTAATTTTATTTTTGGACTTAGCAGGTTTTTTGGCACAATACACTTGGCATATGTTTTTTCTGTGCTTAAAATTCCTTTTTTAAAAAACTCTTCATCCTGAGCATCTAAAATTTCAACAGCGACTACTGCTTCATCGTCTTCGAATCTCTGCCTTTACAGATAGGCCTTCAACCTTGGAAATAGATAGACATAGCCAGATGCAAGGTCGGGTGAATATGGAGGATGCTCCAGTATTTCGAAGCCAGCATCTCTAATTGCAACACAACAACGGCGGACCTGTGAACCGAGATATTGTCTTGGCGGAATAAAACTATTTCTGCCAGTTTGCCTCGCTGTTTATTTCAAATTTCGTTACGCAATTTTTTTATTTGTTTTGCATACAAAGATCTCGTAACAGTAGCTCCACAGTCGACATATTCTGTTATCATAGAATAATAGGTGGGCAAGAACACCCCTTTATTATCACAGAAAAGAGAGCTTATGATCTTCTGGTAAAACGATTCACCTTAATTTTTTTAGGGGTTGGAGGCGATGGTTTTTTCCGAGTCATTTAATCCTTTAAGTCAGTAATTTCGTTTCTGTATCGTAATGGTGAAGCCACATTTCATATATGGCTGTAAATCGAGCCAAAAAACTATCGGGACCATGTAACTATTCCAAAGAAGCTCGACAAATTTTCAACTTAGTTTATTTTTGTGCATCGGTAAGCATTTTGAACTTGAAAAATCTTTGTTTCTTCGGCTATGAAACTTACCATCACACAACGTTCTGCTAAAACTTTTTTTTTTACTTTTTTTATGATTTCTTTGGTCACTGCCGTTGTTGGGAACCCAAGCAAGGGTCATTTTTGGTGAGTGTTCCTCCACATTTAAATACGTCGCACCCACGGGCAACTGTAGAATATGATTAAGCATTTTCCTAAAGTATCATGTTAAGTCTTGATCAACTCGTTCTGTACTGAAATTTATCGAGCACAGATAATAAGCGCGCAATTCATTTTTTTCCATTTTCATCAAGACAGACCGACAGACAGACTGTCTGCTATGACAAACTGCAGATAAAAACACTTCCATTAAAAAAAAAAATAAAAGGTATCCAAATTGTTTCCTTTTTCGAAATCTAGTCGATATTCCAGCTTTACCAGCCAGCATTTACTTTTTTTCGGTTTCAAAGAGTTTGTACCTCATTCTCGCTTTACGGTGAGCACCCTTCGTATATGTAGTTAATACCTTATAATAAAACTTCATAAGTCATGATCTGCACATGTTTGATTTCAATTTAGCATCTGTAAAACATATATCAAGTATTATAAGACATAATATCGTATATGTTTGTGAATATAGTAAGAATGTGTATTCGCTTACACACGTTCCCAATATTTTTAAGTTCATAAATGTCATTTTGATATTAAAATAAGACTCCATATGGTAATATAAATTTACAATTTTCCGCCTGATTTTTGTTAAAAAACTTTTCTAAACAACTTTTTTAATGAAGTACGGTCCTCAACACTTTACTAGAGGTTAATATCAAAAAATTAGAACAGACAGTAGAACCAAAATTGAAATCAAAAGCAGGAGCAGGATCGAGATAGCGATTTAAAGAGAGATCGGTCGATATGCTAAAAGTAACTGCACAAGTACTTCGTCTTAGTATATATTTATATAATATTAAAACTGCGTCTACCTAAAAATATTCCATTCCAAATTACAAGCAACCAACCTCCCGAGTAAGCTGTTTTGGGATGCATTAGAATATTTTGTTCGAGAAATCCTCGGTGCATGAATGTGATTTTTATGCAAATAATATTGTTTTCAATTTACATAATAATGTACTATTAATCCACATAATGAAAATGAAATAATGCAAATCAATCAAAACACGAAAATGGTTTTGATTAACATGCTTTCGTTGCAATTTAATTTATGTGCAACTGTGTGCACTAATTCGTACTCATTAGTCGTTTTGCATACATAATCAAACCGTTACGGTAAACAATTCAATAATTAGATTTTACGTTGTGCAACACATTTAGCACGAATGTACGTACATTAATTACAATTAAAATAAGACAATACTTACATATCAATTTAATATTTATAGGCAGTTATTTTTGGAGTCGATACCAGTCAAAGAAAAATAATCTTAATAAGATACTTAGTCAATGAATATATGTATGCGAAATCGAACGAAAGCTGATATTGCAATTCTCATATTATATATCGATTAATCATTAAAACTGTCCATCTTTGTGAATGGAACTCAACGTTAACCATTAATAAAACATTGTAATAACAGTAACAAAGCAGCATCACTCTGGTCTACGTCAGGTAATGCGCGGCCACCGACTACGCTATTACCGAGTGCATTGTAAGCTTAAATTTGCATTTAGAATAGTCGCCCACTGTAAGTTGAACTTACTTGCACTCCGAAACCGTAGTACCATTTTGCTAGCATCACCTTGCTAGTGAGCATCTAAGCTGAAACTGAGCTTGTTGAGTCACTCGAAGCGATTTGCATTAAAATAATGCAATCACTGATTACCAATATTGTATTTATTTGGAACTATATATAACCTGTGCACTCATTAATAAAGAGTGCATGTAACGATCGACATGTTTAAAATCCAGTGAAACATTCAGCGTCATATATTGCAAGAATATTCGTTTAATTAAACGAAGCGGTCGGCGGTTAAATAGCTTTGGGTCTCCGCCGAAAAATATTTTTGGAAGCCTTTTTTTTTTTGTTTAAATACAGTTCAAAAAAGCATTGCATATTTAGATAACGTTATTTATGGTACGATATATTTTATTGCCTATTTAGATTAATCTTGAATCATCTCGGAAATTCCCTAATTTTAAATTCACTCCATTCAATGATGTCGCCCCTAACACTCGTATCGGTTGAAGACAAACATCCGTCGGGCGGCATCACAAAAAGGTTTTCGCGGGAAACATCCATTTGCTTTTACAACAGAACTTGCCTTTTATCACTGTCTAGAAGCTGAAAAAAAAGGCAACAGCTTCAGTAAAAAAAAAAAAAGGTTCAAGAACTGCAGATCCGCGACGGCAGCCCCTAAGTGTTTCGTCTCACTTAAAACGCTGCCCCGTTCCAGTAAATTCCCGGTCGAGAGTGACGGGACTTCGCTCTTTAATGGCGGTGCTACGGTTTATGTAGGAATTTATACGGGCATTATGTACGGTCAAGTCCTTTTTGTATTAGTAAACATTTCGGTAATGAAAGTCGGGTAGTTTACAAAAAAAAAAGGCCTCGTTTCTCTGTCGAGTCGTAAATAGGCTTCTGTCTATACATACATACGGGTTTATTCAGACGAAATAGGTGTCGATATTTATAACGTCTTTACATATCTTAAGTAAATCATATCAATCAGAGCTATAAATAGTACATATATAGAGTAGACATTGGCAATATTTCTGTACAAAAGCTTTTAACTGTCAGTCGTCGCTAACTGTAGCCAAATTACGTTTTGAGTATATCTACTATTTGAGCGTCTGTTACCTTCGAAAAAAAGTTGTGGATTTAGGTTTTCTTCGTATTTTCTACTCTAATACAATACTAAAATTGAAATGCTTCTGATATCAATTAAACGGCCAGTCATTCGGTTTTGATATATTGTGACAAGTACATTGTTGCATTAGAATTGATCAAGGCTATATATAAAAGTTCGTAGGGTAAGTACAGCTAAAGGTATAGATAAGAAACTTTTTACATCAAAGGAATCCACGTCTGCGGCATTCACTTTTTTTTTCACAATATGATAGTCAATAATTATTTATTAAAGCCTGACTAGACATGGTGGCTAAAAATAAAATAATAATGAAATAGGACTAAATGATAATGAATCAAAATCAATTAAAAACTTCCTTTCTTGCTGACGTCACTGGGCACTAGTAGATTGTCAAGTTAGCAATTTGTCAAGTTAGCAATGTAAAAAGTCATTGCCCAAGGTATTTTTATAGTTCACAAAAGAAAGTTTTCACTGACTTTCATTTAAATATAAAGAGAACTTAAAATACAAGTTACATAAAAATAGTATATTATCTTATTAAACCATTAGACGCTTTTAGTAGTGCTTTTGCCTAGGACGTGGATTCGTTTAACCGCCGTTTTAGAAGTAACTCGTGAACGTGATGCATATTGCATAATTTATTATAAAACATTGTTATGTAAGTATCCACAGAGACGTATGTCATTTCCAAATAATTTTCTTTTTCATATCCCGTGACAAGTATTAAATATTGAAGATGAAATAAAAAAAAAAACTGCCTCAAATCGATCTTTAAACTTGTTATTTTGTTATTAAGAACAATGATTTCGTAATTAAATACTACTCCCACTTTTTTCTTTACCATAATTAGAAAAGTATTAAATAATTTTTAAAAAGAAAACCGTCTCGAAAACGTATTAAAATAATTAGTCCTTTTTGGAGTCGGTGACAGCTAAATATACTCCTGACGCGTTTATGTCTCAGTTTTCACGATTTGACATCATATCATTTTAATTCAGTATATCGTGTGCCATATTTATGGTTATGGATGTGGGTGTTGAGTTTTTATCTCATATTAACTTTTGTCTTCATCGTTTACATTAACATTTTTTTTGGAATTTACTCTAAAGTTTCTTTTAAGATGTACTTAATAAACGATAATTATATACAAATGAATTTTGTCATGCATCTTTTGGCAAATATTCATAATCTTCTTCTTTCTTAGAACAACTTTGCTAAAATAACTATAACAAATATACATCATTGAAAATGTACTTATAAGTAATATGGACAGTCCTAATAAATGCTCGACCAGATGGTAAGCGTGGGCGTGATCGGTCAGCCGGCTGCAAAGCATTTTGCGGCGTGTCAGCTATTCTAAGGCTGTCAGAACGACATTTCTACGTAAATGTTCTAAGATATTTTTTCTAAGAAGCAGCTATTTAAATGACTATGGTTTATTTGGAATTTTGTTTTCATAAGCGGAAGAAATTATGAATATTTGCGAAAATTTCCCTGATAAAATCCGTCCCTGTATAGCTTTCACAAAAAGTGAAGTCGCTGTGTTGCCCCTCCGTACGCATGTTCGCGCATGCTAAATCCATGTATTTTTTCTCCATTGCTATTTTATAGGCCTTTATTTTTAAAGAAGATAACTTAGACTTTCGATGTATATGGTGCCAAACGTTAATGCCAATAGTTTAATTTTCAGTTTTAGGGTTTCAAAGTTTTATTATTTTACATGTTTTATGTAATATTTCAAAAAAATATATATAAATAAATATGAAAAAGTGTTTTAAAATGCTTTCAGTATTATAATAGATACGTATATCTACCCTTTTTGCATATCAAATTATGGAATATATACATAAGAAGTAAAATATATGTTTAAATATTGAAGTCCGATCGCGCGTCAAAGTTGACACGCATATTTTTAGGGTTTTGTAGCCCCTGATGCCAAAATGGTAAAAACGAAACCCTTACAGTTTCATCATGTTCGTACATCCGTCCGTATCTCACAAGCATTTTACTTAAAAACTTTAAAATATATATTGATGAAATTTGAAGTATAGGTGTCTTGTATACGCAGCACTTAGTTTAGTAGTTAATTAACAAATATAAATATTTCCAGAGGAAGCACTCCATAGATTTAACAGTAGTTGAAAAATATTTTGGAAGTAAATATCGACATGTGGCACTTATTTTGACAGTTTTTTTTAAACACAAATGTTTCTAAGCAATATTTTTGATTAAGTGAATGTTTTCGAAAATAATTGATCCTGAAGTAGCGTAAATTGTGTCCCTTCCCTTTACCTTTCAAACCGTATGTCCAAAAAATATGAAAAAATTACAAAGGTAAATTAATTTCTGAAAACTGCGCTTCTCAACTAAAGAACCTAAGTGCCATGGAGATACGCTCTTTTGCTAGTGCACTTTTCCACATCATATTCTTACTTTTTGAGATTTTGTTTTAACACACTTAAAATTTAATACATAATAGTGTAATTAGATAAACACGATACATTAAAATAATAATGCGTTACCGTAAAGTCATTTGATAGAAATAAAATATACTTAATATAAAATTTGTATAAAAGATAAAAGGATTGGTCGTTTTTGAATATTGTAAGTAACAAGTAACAAGTTTTATTGCTACCTCAGTCATAAATGACGTTGTTAGTTGTGTAAAACAGGTATTAAATATATATTTATGAACTGTGATTAATTATGGAAATACAAAATCATTTTATCAATTTATTAACACCCTAAGACGTTGTTTTAACTTTTAAAACGTAAGTAGTCGTAAAACCGTCAAATCGATTAATAGGTTCATAGTATCACACAAAAAGACCCCTTCGAAGTCCGCATATTATTGACAAGTAACTACGGAATCCTACACTGCGCGTGGCCCGACATGTAATTAACGGGTTTATTGTATGCCTTCCACTGACACCTACTACAGAAATAACACTTTAAAACACATACGATAACAACATACTTCATGTTGATAGGTTCAAAGTTCATCACACAACACATTTTACGATTTCGAATGTAGCAAATTAATATTGGCGACCGCCTGCGGCTTCGCGCGTGATTCGTATAATATATATTATATTCCTATTCATATTCCGGCTTTTTTTACATTGAATAGAATATGCTCGCGAGGTTGTCCATGTGGGCGTACGACGAATTCTTCCTTATTTTATATATTTATTTCATTCCTGTCGCTCTTTCATTTTCGCTCTTAATCTTGATCACTTTTCCGATATTAGTTCTGATGGTATCAATTTTGATTCTATTTTCGGATCTAATCCCGATCATAACAAGAGTATAACGTCTTTCAGTTTGAATTCCGGGATACAGCCATTTTGATCCTAAAAAACTATTAACGGGAAAACTTATCTCATATATTTTTCAATGTTTGTATAGATAGATGTATCCAGATTTTCGGAATAAAAATAGCTATTTTACATATAAGGATTAACTCCCGGTCATAGTCTATTGAAACGGAAACCTAAGCGGCCTACATGTATACCTACTATTTTATTATACACGTGTGCTTTAGCACGCGTGATCGTCTAGTCAATATATATAGTAAAATTATGTAACGCGACAGAGCTTTACTTTAAGCCGGTAACAGAGGTTCAACTCTTCTCGAATCACGATTTGCGCCTAAGTTTCAACGGATTTTCACGATATTCCACGAGCTGATGTTTCGTAACCCGTGCTTATCACGTTCTACGAAAAGATGCAGCTGTTTGCTCTCTTACCGCGCATAAAGGGTAAGGGTGTTTCTCCACTCGTTCTGCATATTGTACCAACATCAGTCTACCGTAACGAGACCGATATGTAAGAGCGATCTCAGTCTAGCTCTCTGTTGCGTCTGGGGTACACGTGGCACATTTTTGCGCGGCCTAGTTGGTTTTATTATTCGTCACCGTGAAACCTCTTCAACCCTTGCGGTTGTAGATATAATCAATTAGATTTATGTGCTCTATATCAGCTGTAAAAAAAGAAGATTATTTAATTCTCTGAGTTTTCTTGAGTTTCAGTCACACTGAAAATGACTATATAAAATATAATGGTATATTCGAGACTTCTCAAGCATCGGAATCTCAGGATAATCGTTTTTAATACCTGGGTTAGGAACGTAAAAGTTTAGTATAAAAGTATATATATATATATATATGTATATTATAGTCAAGTCAAATGATACACTCATCAAAGTATCAGTAGGTATTAATTCAAGTCCCAAATACGACAAATAATATCCAATAAAATATTAATCCTTATAAAAGGAGTCACACCTACGATCAAGTTTCGTACGTGCGCTACAGCGCTCTGATACGTTTATATACATATTGAAAAGCTGATTTTATAAATTCCTTCACATAAATAAATTCTAATAAATTACACCGTAAATTACAATGCAATTAGCACATTTTACATAATACACAACAGAATAAAATAATATACAATAGAATTATGTTGCATAAAGAAATAGAATGAAATAAAGCAGTATACTCTTATAGTTAAGAATTTAAAATATAATTATCATTATCGAGCAGTACAAGATTTTTTATTATTTTTTCAGCACTTATTTTAACAAATTAGTCATTACGTGACTCTATTACAATGTTTAACTTTTATGTACCAGAACCACCTCTCTAGATAGGAATTGAATTCGCAATTAAGCTAGGAGTTTGACTTGATCTCCTTGCAGATGGAGACCCGTCAGGGACCCATGTAGCCCTCGAAGAACAGTCCTGATGCGTATCAGACCTGCTCATCTACCTCGGGCATTTTTACATATGACGATTTACCCTCGACCGATGCTGACTTGTATAGACCCTATAGGTTTCCTTTTCACTTTTTTATTTGCCAATTTTAATACAAATTATTGAAATATTTATTAAGTTTTGAAGACTATTTCTTTTAAGTCCCCATGTATACCTGAATTTATCATAACACAAGCCAATCCATAATTTTTATCCGGTTGTAATTTCAACCTTTTTAATATTTAAAGACGAAGCTGAAACTATCCATTAAAATTCGAGATAATCTGCGAGTGTAATGTATAACAATTTGTACACTTTTTCATGTAGTGACTGCACAACCACCAGAACTAATGTACGTACAATCATTGTTACAGGTCGATTTTTAATCCTGTTAGATTGACGTGTAATATGCTTGAACAAACTTGTAGTACTTTTGCCTAAAGCAACAAACATGTTGCTGAAACTCTTGACATTTTTTGAACCTTATCTATATGTTGTTTTGGATGACTCCACGAGTTCGAATCAAAAAAAAAATAAACATTTTTTCCTTTCTTTTACGTCATGTCCTTAAAATGTGATTGAATAGATATCAATCAATCAGCTAAAGCTTTTGGCAGACAATTTTGTTTTCATTGATCTCATCGTAAACTTAATGAAACATCTTTTCACTGGATAAAACATCCACACCTTAAATTTTTCACTATCCTATACTAATATATCTCGATATTACAGTATCCATTTCTCTTTATGCTTTACTGTATTTTGTGTTTACAATTCAATTTATCAATAAATCAGCTTTTCCAACACTCGCCGCGTCGACGCGCCCTCGACGCCCGATTCCGTAACTACCCCCGCCCGGCCCCGCCCAGCACTCGTTGAATCATATATTTTCGTGCAATGCATTCGAAATAAATACTCTTTTAGATGAAATGAGAATGTACAGCCGATCTAACAAAATGTAATCACACAAAGGAAATAACAGATAAGAGTAATGCACAAACATAAAATTCATAAGGAAAACTACACAATCTATACTAATATTATAAACGCGAAAGTTTGTAAATGTGGATGGATGGATGGATGTTTTTTGCTCTTTCACGCAAAAATTACTGAATGCATTTCGATGACACTGTACAATAATACATAGCTTACACATCAGAATAACACATGGGCTATAATTTATAAAGATATAATGTGCATTATCCAAAATATAACGATGAGTGTCAAGTAAGTAGGAAAAAAATCTGTCATCTGTGAGCTATTTTGGCGTGCGCCGCAAAAACCGTTGGAATTACACGTATATAATGTATAATGGAAATGTTCATTTTAAATAGTCCTACAAAAAAGTCTGTGACAGCATATATCTATCTTTTATGTGTAAGCCATTATCGCCAAAATAATGAACCATAAATACAATAATAATTGATAATTTATTTTTAACGCAAATTTGGTAGTAACAAATTGATCCTTATGTCAAAATAAATACTTTTATCGCATCTGGTGTTTAAAGTAGACAAACTTTGTCTTTTTGAATAGTTAATATTTGAATAGTTACGACCATTCAAGACAAGCAATATTATGGTGCGGTTCGGCGGCAGGGTCAGACCATAAAGGTAACAGGCACACATTTGAGCACGCAATGTTTTTCCCACGGCCAGCTCTATGTGGCTTTCTCACGCGTTTCTAAATCGCAATATCTGCATGTTTATACAGACTAAAATCAATCGTTTAACATAGTTTATAGGAGTATATTGCAATAGCCACCTATAACTTTTGCAATATTTATCAATCATCATATACTTCCGTACCTATCTATCCTTACAAACTGTAGCGTTTGAGAACGTGAGAGAGTCAAACATATGAAAGAATTTGTACGCTTCGGTAGTCTGTGTACAAATGACGGTAAACATAAACAAGCGCGTTGGCTATTCATAATGGTGACTCGATCCCGACGCTTATGTACGGTAGTGAAAGTTGAATATAGCAGAAAAAAAGTTAAAGTAGAATCTGTGAGTTGGAAATGCGGACCTCGGTACGTGTGAAGTGCCTTTGAATGATAGATATAGGAACAGTGACGTCAGAGAACGGTGTGGCTTGAAAGAAGATGTATAGTGACTAGAATAGATAAAGAAATGTTGCCATGTTTTGGCCATCTGGAAAGCTGAATGACAGTAAGCTGACAAAACAAATCTATAGAGTATGTGCGATGGAAAAATGGGCAAGAGCATGGGCCTTAAAAACCAAATCGGTGGCATATTGAAAAGATGGATGTCGATGAAGCGATAGAGGTATGCCAACTTCGTATCATGTGAAAATTTGTAGTCCTTTTCTATCCTTCTGGGAATAAAGCGCGATTTATAAAGAAATAAAATATAATATTTTCTATATCAGTAAACTACCCCATTACGGAAAGCGAAAAAAAGTTCACATTAAACCACCTCTCTCGGATAAGTACACCTTTTTACGTTCAAATAATATCCTAGATTCTACGACTTCTTTCACTCGATCGTAAGCCTCGAGCATTAAGCTGGAAGAAGGCGGGGCGTAAGTCTTATGTGGGTTTAAAAGCGGTCTTAATACAGCTGCGCTATCGCGCGGCCGCAGCTCACCGGCGCTACGGGCGTTTGTTGTACTGAGTTTACACTAGTAAAATTGTTTATTTATGACCTTCTTTAATTTTATACTAACAAAAATCATCACCTGACATTTTACCTGACAGTTGTAATTTTATATGTATTAAAACTTCAGGTTTTAATGTGGATATTTGTATTTTAAATTATATGATTAGTTTAAATCTTACAAGCTTAATTTAAATATATTTTCCAGATTTACCGAGTTACATTTTTTTACATAATTCAATTTTAATGACAATTAAATTATTATTGACTTAAGCTTATACAGACCCCCAAAGTCTTCGTATAATATATTCAAAAAGTAATGGATGATATTTTATATAAAATCAGTAAAAATTGTAAATATATTGCTGTTAGCGGAGATTTTAATATAAATTTAATATAAATTCTTGTTTACGTACTAGAATGACATCTTCATTACGATGTTATAATTTATACAATTTATTTTTGTAACCGACTAGATTCACAGCTACTTCATCACCCTGTTTGGATAGTATATTCACAAACATAAAGCCAGAGTATAAGTCAATTATAAATAAATTATAATCTGACCATTTGGACACATAATTCCGTTTAAAATCAATAATAAAAAAATATATATAAAATGTAAGATCAAAATTGTGCCTGTGAACACTGGTCGTTTTGAGCAGTTTAGATGTAATGTATTAAAAAAAGGTGTCTGATTTGTCATATTGCAAGGACCCTAATGAAGGGGATAGTTCACAGTTAACTATAACCAGGTCTGAATGCAGCAATTTCTCAGATCAAAAAATATTAATGTTAATAATACCTTATCATTTAATGATTGAGCGACAGTGGGCATTCATACTAGCAGACGTAAATTATAAGCACTTTATGAGAAAAGGACGTATAATAAATTCGGATATATTTGTCAATTACCTAAGAAATTATTCCAAAAAATTTAACCGTGTGCGCGCAATGAACAAATCAATATTTATCAGTAATAAAATAAAATTATTGATATAATTTTAAACAAAGATATAAAGTTGTCTTTTCTTTTAAAAAATCTTTGCTAATATTCACTTTCAGTTTCAACTACACAATATTTGAAGTCGTCGCCCGCTCCCGCCGAATCTTTGTTGAAACGTAACGTCAATGTTTGTGGCATTGCGTTTGCATTTACCTATATCCATTACAATGAGGTTCTTAAAGCATTGAAATTTATAAGTATGAGAAAAACTTCCGATCTTGATGGCCTTTCTGTAAAAAGAAATGATTCAATAATAAACTACACTACTCCATGTCTAGTAATGGTTTTTAATGCTTGCGTTGATTGTGGTTTGTTTCCACACGGTAATAAAGCAGTAATTCCATTCCAACAACCGAAGTCGGTGTCGAGCTTATTCAGTAGATTTTTGATGCCTAGGAGGATTCACGAGACGCGACTGGTGTTTTCTGTGGTTTATCCAAGGCATTTGACTATGTTCATCATGACACATTGATCAGGAAACCACATAATTATGGTGTCGTACGTCGATCCCTTGGAGTCTTATTCCTTATCTCTTGGAGTCTGAAGTCTTATTTGAGTGAAAGTATTCATAGGGTTGATATTAATATTAAAAGGTTGTCAGAATCAATAGTCAATATGCATGTGCAACAGGGTTCAGTTTTTAGATTGTTTCTATTCCTAGTGTACATAAATGATCTACGACATCTTGTCAAGAATAGTCATGAGATTGTATTGTTTGCTGACGATACCTTCTTACTTTTTAAGATTATAGGTTTTAGACGAAGTATACATTACTATCTCTGAAACAATTGAGTGGTTTAGTATTATTAATCTTCTGCTTAATAAAAAAAAACAAAATTTGTTAAATTTTGTTTATCTAATTCTAAATTTATTGACACAAGTGTAATAGCCAAAAACGAGATACTAGATACTGTGGACACGACCTCATTTCTTGGTCTCACTTTAGATGCTAAATTACTTTGAAATTCTTATAGTATTAATTTAGTGTAAGATTAACGAAAAGCATTGGTTCTGCAGCATATTCTATCAAGAGAATTCGGCAACTTATAGATGAAGCACCACAAGACTAGTTTATTTCAAATTTTTTTTCATAGTTTTATCACCTATGAAATTTAGTTATGGAGTCACGCAGCCAATTTAACATAAATTTTACGTGCTGTAGGAGCAAACTATTCGTGCTGTTTATAATTTGAGACCAAGTACATACCTCAAAAAAAAAATTTAGGTAAATTAATGTTTTAACTTAAGCATCACAATAACTATACTAAAACTTTGTATATGTCAAGAGAAATATATAAACGTTCCAAAAAATGAGCGATATCATTAACATTAACACTAGACATAAAACAATCTTACCGCTCATAAAACCGATTCAGTCAAATTAACAAATCATTTAAGGGGCAATGTGTGCATTTTTATAATATGATGCTCGCTGAACTTCATTTGCCGTTTTATTAATTTAAACGTTTCGTTCAAAGAAAGTTATATGGTATGGGCTATTATACAGTGTCTGAATATTTTAATGATAAAAATCCATGGGATTGAACCGCTCTGCAATGAGGTTGCTTCATATTATTTTTAAATGTTGACTAAATTATTAGTTGCTCAATATTTTGTATAAATGAGTAAAAAAAAAGCAACCCTCGAGTTTCTTGTCCATTCTTCTCAAGGTGAATTAGTATTTGCAATGGGTGGTAATGTCGAAAAGAATTTATTGATGACGTATTTCAAGTGTAAATTGATCACCTACGAAATAAAAATATTTCTTATTTGATTTGATATTCGATAGAAGTGGCCTAACCTTGCAATCTTGATTGTTGTCTCAAGAAGGAAACATATAATACATATACTTATAAAAAATGATTTATGAAAAATACAGTTAAAAGAAGTACATACATTGCATATAAAATGTAAAACCATATTTTTAAAATATTTTGTCCTTCAATTGCGCTAGAACAACTCTACAGATTGTAATCAAATTTTGCATAGATGTGGATGATATCCTGGAATAAAATATACAATATTTATTATTGAATATTACTGTATTTAACTCATTATCAAAAAAATGATAATTGGAAGCCGTAAACAAATTTAAAAGAGAGAATAAATACATATTGCTTTATTTATAAATTAAGTCCAGAAAAGCGGAGGTGAAAAGGCGCAACATCAATAGTTTCGAAGTGAAACTTCTCCAATACGTTCCGATTCGATTATAAAGTATCTTTTACAATTTTAAAAACAGTGATATCCTGTGTGTAATAATACCATATCTATACTATATTATGTTAAAAACGAAATGAAAAGGCCTATCAAATTGTGATAATATATAGTTACAAACATCATTATTCTGTATATATTAATACGTAAAGTTTACGGGTGTTTGCATCCCTTTTTCGAAAAAACCACACAATTACTCCACATAAATTTGATATCATTTGATAGATAATTTCTTGATGTATGTGCATCAATAATTAAAAAAAAATATTGTTACGTTTGTTTTTTGTAAAATAATTAATTATGAAAATTATATATATAGATATACAATAATACTGTCATTTGGTGACATTATGTAATTAAAAAACCTGCCAAGAGCATGTCGGACCTTGCTCAATGTTGAATTCCGAAGCCGTTACTACGAACAAATGCTCTACAGATGATACCACTGCGTTGTTGCACTTTTTGCCATGTCTCCCACACATAATAACTATAAGCACTTTAGTCGCCCGTAACTAGAGAAACGAGTAGGTAAGTCGACTATGTACTACATGACTATACACTCTTAAATTAATGTAAATGAAAGTGTACCAGCAAGAGCGGATTTTTTATGGCCCTTACGTCCTTTTATTGCCAAGAGCAATTTTTCCACTTTAAATAAAAAATACCGTCTATTAAGATGCATGAAAATCGGTTGATGTGTACAAAAGATTTTGTTGAAAAAATTTTTCTAAAAATGCTTTTATAGAATGCTTTTTAGCGGCTCTACCGATAAATTAAAAATCTAACCAATCACTATCCTAAAAAGAAACCGCGACCGTTGCAAAATGCATTAAAATCAGTTGGTTCGTTTGAGAGATAACGCCAATGAATAATTTGTATAAAAAGAATTATTTCAAAATATTATGTGAAATTCTTGCTGGACTGATTTTTAGTATTCTGTAATTAACCTAAAATTACATCGACTGACGCGAAGCAGCTAAAAATCGAGTTAAGCTTACGAAAAATATCGTAGTCGAAATATGAAAAAAATAACATTTATTGACTTCCCGCTATTAAAAATGATTTTTTTTATATAAATTGGAAAGTTACCGTTTTTATGACGATTTTACAAAATTGAGTTTTCATCAAACCTAAATGGTTTAGGGTCCCAGCAAGATTTCTGGGAAAACTGTCAAAATGTAAAAAGTCAAAATAGATACTTTGACCTTTTTCGGTGTAAAATCTGTACATCTGTATGTACTCGTATATGTTAGTGTGTGTGTGCGTCTTGAAAAAACTGTCAAAAAGTGTTTTTGTTTAAAATACTTTTTAAATTGCTTTACTGACGTGTTCAAAAATTTAGCACTTGATAGCCTTTCTGCTTAATAAACAAAGTCGATCATTGCAAACTGCATCAAATTCGGTGTATTTGTTTGAAAGATATCGCTAACGAACAATTCGAAAAAAAAAGCTTTTTTTGAAAATATCATGTGAAATTATTGATGGATTGATGTTTGGGAGTCAGTCATTTTTTTCTGTTTAAAAATATGCTTCGTAAAGCAGATCAAAATCAAATAATGCAATAGAATATATCGTAGTTAAAAATTAAAAAAATAAAATTGTGTTTTATTTAAATAAATCTAGATGTTTAAACTTGAAGAGCTGAAAACAAATTAAAATTATATTTTTGAGGCCGAAGAGTTTAAAAGCTCAAAAAACGCTTTTTTGAGCGTAAACTCAATACTAGGTATATTTATAAAGATTTTGAGCTCGAAAGTTATACTAAATTTTAGAAATGGCCTATAAAATCAACCATTTTTCGAAAAGGTTAAAGATAAGTCTTTTTCCTCTATATAAAGAAACATATTTTTGACATAGAGGAGCTCAAAAACACATCGATAACTATCATAGCGGAAGTTTCAGAGATAGCTTGAAGGGTCAACCATTTTAAAATTATTTTTTCGTTTTCCAATTCACTTTATTTTATATTATGTTCTGACAATAAATATACACAAAAGTTCGTCATATAATTAAAGTAAAAAATAAATCCGTGACTAGCGACAAACTTCTATTTTATTAAAAATAAGTAAGGACTGCATACTAGACGCTTATATTATTGTCGTATTGTATATGTTATTCATTAAGCTATATATATATATATATATATATATATATATATATATATATATATATATATATATATATATATATACTAGCTGGCCCGGCAGACATTTTTTGCACCTTTCTTGTAGGTGACTTGCCCGTATAATTAATGCCCACATTTAAATCAGCGTGGACGTGAAATGATTTTTTTTTTATGGATCGATCATGTCAATTTAAATCCCGTTCTCGTTTTCGATTCCGATCCCAATCGTACTTTTGATCCCACACTCGTTTTCGACCCTAGGCCCGTTCTCATTTCGGTTCCGATCTCGCTTTCGATTCTGATTCTGGCCCGGTTCTCGATTCTGCTCTCCGTCCCATTTTTAATTCCGATTCCGCTACCAATCACAGTTTTCTATTTCAACGAATACAAAGGTTAGAATCACCATAAAATACAGCCAATATTGTTTGAGGATAGCGTAGCTTTCTATAAGTAAATGAATTTTTAGAATCAATGTAATAGTTCGGTTCAATATTATAAATACATGGTCAAAGCCAGGGACGAATTCTAGTAGGCATAAAACACAAAACATGAAATATCCCGCTCACACTTTCATCCATTTTCAACCTTTCTTTTCTAAGAAATGATAACGCTATGTCCATTATAATTCCTATTCCATTCCTCGTTCTTAGTTTCGTCTCGATCCAATCCCGATTCTAGTTTTGCTCCCGATTTTGATTGCGGTTCAACTTTATGTTCAAATTCAATAAATTATCCCATTTTTTTGGCAATTTTATTTCACTCAGCACTATCTCAATAATCATCGCAATAAAAAGTATACTAAATTTAGTGAAGTAAGCTCGACCTTCCAGTGAAAGTAGCATCGTATTCTGTTCAGTCGATCCGAAGTTTTACCAAACAAACAGACAGACAGATACAATGGATTATTTTCTTTTATACAAACCTCGTCTTGACAATAACTAATACAACAAAAAAAGAATTATCCAATTTGGCGCAGTCGTTCAGAAGTTGATGCGCGTACATACATTTTGGCGATTCATTTGTGTAATGTAATGTATAATATACTGAAAAAAATAATCCCAACCAATTTCGAATTTAGCCTGGTTAATTACATTAGTTGCGATAGCTGAGTAACTCGTTGTATTAAAAAATCAATTGCATTAATCGAAACAATATTTAGATTTTTTAACACTTAACACATCGAAAACATCTGTTCGTTCAAAACTAATGATATGAATTCGTTACATTATTAAAACTTTTGGTTGAGATAAACAATTTATAAAGTAAAAAACTGTTTTAGGCACGTTGGATATAAATTAAAGCATTCATGACCGACACGGTCACGTGACGTGTTAATGTACACACTATATCTATGAGATTGCGCTTGGCTAAATTAATTGCTCAAGTTCATTGTTACTATGCAGTAAAAAGTGAGGATAAAATATGTTAATATTTTCTTATAGAGAGATGGCTTAAATAACTGAAAAAAGAAGTCTTTATAACAAAATAATAACCTAAAAATAGCGAACTACATTATTTATTGAAGTGAAGACTTCAATCCAAAATGTTAGACACATTTTGAAAGAGTAAGATGTTGTAAGTTCGCGTCACTGACATGTTAATGTTAACAGTAAGAGAGTGGATTGGGAGTATAAGAGGTGTACGCGCCGGTACAGCCCTAAGGAATAGTCAGTTCGGGCGGTCACCTGGATTTCGCCGACGCTTCGTTCCAGGCGTCCAGGCGCTCAAGTCGCGACCGTCTGTTGGCACTGTTTTTAATTGTTTTTGTTGTTTTCACTCCCGCCTACATAAATTTTGTATATAAACCGAGTTGATCGCGCACCGGCTCGCTTTTTACTTTACTTCACTCTTACACGCGTGAGCAAAGTACCTCCGATGCGCCGGCAAACGAATCTGTCTGAAATCTCGCGCATGTGCCCCCAACCCCCGCGTCTGTCAGTTGTCTTTTGCTTATGGGAGAGACAAACTATAATATCAAAGGTGGGAAAATGACGCAAACAAATGGAAAGATTTTTGTGTATGTAAAGATTATATTTTTAAATTTGGTTCAATTATAAAATTATACTTGTTTTGTTTATTTAAACAAATTTTAATTTTGAAAACCTTAAATTTTGCAATTTAAACCTTACTACATAAATTGAGTGTTGTTTCAAATTTCCTAGACTTGTATAGCTCATCATGTCTTTTGATTAATACATAAACTGTATAAAAAAGTATGTCATTGTTGCTTGAAGTGTTGATAGATGTGTAAACCAGAGTAGTGTTAATAGTTTTTATTAATCAAAAATAATATTTTAATTATTGATATAACGATTAATTTAACAATTTCAAAAAAAACCCTACATTGTGATATCATAGCTTTAAGTATTCCTTTCGACAGTCCTCATGACTGCCCAGTCTTTTCTTTTCTGTGTATATTATAACATAATTTACATATATCAGGAAACGAAAATTATCCCAAAAAAAAATGTCATAATCTAACTCAGCGTTCTGCTGATTGTAAAATGTGTAATGATTTTAATTAATGTCAAAAGCAAAATAACTGGGTTAAGTTTCGAATTCACTGCATTCTAATTTGAATTAAAAACGCTTACCACTCAACCATACGGCCGTTATATTGTATACAATTATCGTACATCCGCGTAGAAACGAAAGGAAAATTACTCTCCTGAATTTGTACGAGTTCCTTTATGATCAAAGAACTCGGCCGTTACCATATCGTTTTGCTGTACAAACTAGGTTCCTTTGATAAACATTCATTTTTCGTTTTTCTCTTTTTTTTTTCCTTTTTCAAGCAAAAAAACAATCAGCACGGACACGACGGACGCCGAGAGACGCGCACGACATCCAAATCGAGAACGCTCGTGCAATCAAATAAAAATTACGAAACATTCAAAGATAAGGCAATAAATATTGCCGGGCCGTAATCTCGACATAAATTTCCTACCCCTTGTCTATATCCCCGGCCGGGAAGTTCGCTGAAGAATGAAATCGCTGAATAATTCAAATATTTCCTTCGGGGGAGTTAATTCATCTGAATTCGGCTCTGTACATAAGCGCCCCCTATCTGTGTCTATATAATTAATACGGTAAAGATTGCCGGCGCTGTGAGTGATGGGCGCGGATGCCTCGGCCGGCTCGGGGCGCTGCGCCGTCGCCGCGTGACTTGTTCCGCGGCGTATTTGTCGTTCGCCTGTCTCCATCTTTACGGGTGACAAATTATAAAACGAATATATACATCGAGCGTATAAATCGATACATACAGTGATAATAATATTGAGTTGTTTCTTACGAACTCACAGACGTTTAGTAAAATGATTTGGTTATGAGCAAAAATGGACGGTAATGAAAATATATTTTGGAGTCACGAATTCAAAGAAAACAAATACAAGTTGATTGTATAAAAATTATAATACCACAAATAGAGGTGCAGGTTTTAAAACAAAAAAAAAAAGTTCTTATTTTTTCTTCGATAAAGTTAAAAATAAAGACTCGTATTATTTTTATTCACGTTATTTTTGAAGTGACATTTTTTTCTGTTGCATTTTAAAAGCATGCTCGCCACCAGAAAATGATCATCATGGCTCATGAACATTCACAATCCAAGAGGAGTAACCAGTGCATTGCCAGGCTTATAGGAAGGAACAGGATATCTATTGTGGGGAGTGGATATATTCGACTTAATCGAATATAAATTAATTTCGATTTAATAAAACAAGTCTGACGTTTTTAAAGTAGGCGTAGTTAACCTTTAATTAATGTTGTGGATGTACTTTAAATTTTTATTTCAATCTTTTCGATCATAAATCATTTCTTGTTGAGAATTAATAAATCTTTTATAACATAAAAATTCACGATCATGGAATTAAATCTTAGAGATATCTTTTATCTTTGAAATTTTTGATGTGATATCACTCATAAATAATATAGTTAGTTATTATTATTGTAGTGTAACCATAAACCCAACACTATAAGTTTTTCCAAGCTAGTTTCCAAGTCAAAAATTTGTCATTATTATAATGACAAGTTTTAGGCTTGGAAGCCATTACTTAAAGTGCTATGCGATTTGAGCATAGTACATGTCTTACGTTTATTGGGTTTTCAATTGATAAGATTAAAATGTAAGTATTCTCACACTAAGACGTCAAGATGAGAATAAGCGTCCAATTTCATCAATCGAAGACAGAAACAGGTATATCTAGATATACGCTATATAAACTAAAATCATACTGTAAGGTCAGTAAATTAATTCATCATCAGACAAGCCAAAAACGAAACCGTTCAAAAACTTTCACGAACTGGGCGACATCGCCGTTCTGGTCTTCCGAGGGAATAAATCAAACAAATTAATTAAAACTTCCGCCTTTGAGACGCTGCGATCCGTAATTGAATAAAAAAAAACAAAGAAAAATGAGTAGAAGTGGCTTCGAGTCGAAGCGATGACGGTTTTTTGATAAATATCGCTGAGTGAAATTATAAATTCCCAAGTTTTCCTTCCGCGCCGAATTAACTTAATCCGGTTGCCGACAGCTCGCGGACTCTTAATAAATCTTAATATAAATTAATCAATTATATCAGAAAACAGTAAATTGGCAACAATTAACGATCTCTTCCATAGTACTTTGTTGATTAATTTCGGGAGTTATGAATCGATGAGCCAATATTTTTGTTTGATGTATACTGATATTATACAGCTAAGAGGTTGTTGGTACGTTTGAACGCACTAATCAGAAGAATTCGGAAAATTTATTTTTACGATAAATAGCCTGTTTATTTAGAAAGATTATACGCTAATCGTTATTCATTAATTTATTTTTTAGTATTGGTCTTTTCATTGTTTTTCTTTACAGACGTTAGTCAGTTAACATGATGCATTTGGTACATATAATCCGAATTCAACGCGAAAACTTAATGTGGAATCCGAGGCAAGGTTATTCTATATCAATATTGCTTTAATAATTTTTTGTTTTGACTAAAAACATTTATATTGTACTATACTTTAAATTTGCTTTTGTAATGCTTTCGATCTTCACAATGATTAATGAAAACATGGCTTTTTGTAATTTGATAAAACACATGTCAACTTGATCAACTTGGCTACAGCACGCAAATGGGTCAGCTCGACGGGTGAAATACCACACTCACAGAATACGAACGTCAAATAATAACTTCCGCTATTATTTTACGCCCAGTGAATGAGAATCCTGGTGGCTCATTCTCCCTTCATCGCCCCTCTCCCTCATCCATTATCCCATTTCCTTTTCCATCAATCCACTCCCCCTCCATGAGATACCTTTCTCATCTAAATGCCGTCAACACTTCTTTGGGGTTGCGAGTATCCATGGGCGTCGTCGATCACTAGTACACATTTTCGTTTGCTCTTTTAAAATATTATGCAAAATGTTATAACAAAAAAAGACATATGTATAAATATATAAATAATTACGGTTTGGCTTGAAAAACTCATTATACACTATGCTGAGACACGGCTCATTTATTTTTGCATCAAACTCCTTATAAACCAATAGCTTTGTCTTAACAGGCTCTAATTTGCAGGAATCATCGTATTTCGATGTCACAACCACGATGAGAATCTTAAGAAAGAATAAATTAATTCACCAAAAAAAAATTGAAATTAATATAATGCGCCGAATACCGAGGATAAACACACAAAAAGGCCCTTAAAAAATAGTCTGTAACGGCAAGTTCAGCTATCGCCACGTAAGCCCGCATCTCGGATTTCCTTTCGCAGTCGTCTCGGAGAACGGATTTCTTGCGGTGTGGTAGGCAAAATGATGGATAGCGTTTTCAGACTATCAGACTTCTTTGTTACAGCCAAGTTTTAGATATGGCGGTCGGAGTACAATTGAGACGGATGCACCAATACCGCTGCAATTTATAGATGGCGCATCCGCCTGCACATATGAGTTAAATACATTTTAATAGAGGGAGTGTGGAAAGGCACTTTGCATTTTTCACGCATGAGCGTTTGTTCGTGAATCTTCTACGCCCTGTTAGGGATGCAGGTACGGGCATGAGCTTATGGCTTGGACCCGCGCTGCTTCTCGTAGGAACACCGTCCTTGCGGGTCATAGGGCCGATGACTGATATAATCTGCCTTTTGGTGGACGGGCGCAGACTGGCATGCGCACTCGAAAATCACCACACGCCATCGGACGCCCTCCGAGATTGAATTGTGTTAGTCGGTGGAGAGGCAAGCGTAGTCGAGCCCGCTGTACCGCTCAGATGTGCGCCAGTCATCGGCAATCAGTGCGGTAGGAGTTCGAACGTCCTACAGCAGCTATCACGACGACATGACGGTGATCCAGATATCTTCGCTCTATTCTTCTTTTCGAGGTGTAGTGTTCTTCTTAATATACGATATCACTTTCTTCTTACAAAGTTCTCACTTGCTTGGAGGTCGTACTTGAGGGTTTCAACCACGGACGCAAGCGGAATACCAACATATCGGTCGGCAAGCACCATTGCGCATTCGTACTCTGGCAGATGGAGGGGGGCGAGCACCTGACATGACGAAATGGCAAAACAACGAGGGTAGAAAGGGCGAAGCGGGAGCAGACCCTGTCGCGCACGTCGCTAGTTGCCCAGCTAGCAACACGCGTCAGCAATCCGCTTCAAACAGATCAAGACGCGCGCACCGCCGATCACCGCCCGTTGAACGTCAGTGGACCACCGACAACAGTAGTCAAGGCAGCACGCGTCAGCGATCCGCTGCTTCCATACCTCTCGTTCCACTGCGGAATTCTTCATGATTAGTGTTCACGTTCACGACGAGTGAAATCCGGCTGCATAGGGCTCTGGACCCTTGTCAGAGTGGTCAGTCCAGTCAACGAGGTTTCTCCCGAAGCGTCGGTTCGCGATAGAATATCGCTCCCAGGTTGTTCGGGTGGGCGCCTCGTCGTCAGCAACATGGTAGCCGTGCAACGGCGGTCGCATTTAACGTCCGTCGAGAGCATAGGGTGACCGTACCAGTGCGCTTCATTTGCACGTCCGTGACCGTTGCGGTGCCGTGTCGACCTGCACTTTAGTTATTGAAGTTGTAGTGACATCGGCGTTTGCTGTTGTGTCAATCCAGGTGATCTCGGATTTCAAAGGTAGTCACTTATAATAGGTCGGTCCGGGGCGCGATGCGCCCGTCGTTTGGCAGCACTTATGCACGCAGGGCGGCCTAAATTTACCCCCGTGGGCGGTAAGCGCGACCTCTACGGCACCTTTTCATTTCGAGATGCCGGAGGTACTCACGACGTCGATCGCTCTCGCAGGAGCGGTGATTGCCCGGAGAGTTGCGCCACACATCCGTCGGCTATCGATGTCTGCCACTGTATCACGCATGAACGCCTCATACGCTGGGAACATCGATTCGCGGTCGTGCCGTAACGAGGGTCTTTGCCTCTGATTTATGGGGATAAATCAGAGGCAATATGAGTTGCATATGAAATTGTAACTTGGCGGGGTCCGCCAAGGCACGCATAAATTGTTATATTATTTAACAGGTCACGTAATCAGTTTCAAGTAATTATAAACACATTCCCTCCCATGTCTTCTTTTTACTTATATTATAAATATTATATAAATAGTAATCTTAATAAAAAAAACCGGCCAAGTGTGAGTCGGATTTGTTTCCGTTCCTACTCGTAAATCTTCCTTTAAAGATAGTGTAAGATTTCTAAAACAAATTTCTTGTGACTTAATACAGTACAATGTACGAAACTCTGCCACTGCGAAGTTAGTTACAAAAGCGTCGCAATGGTGTAAAATTGGCATACGGGGAAGAAGAAGGAAGGGTCGGGAAGTGCTAAACCTGCGTATTACTTCATTTATAGGCAATTCAGATCGACTAAGTTTCGTGCGTTGTACTGTAAAATGAAAGTTTCTATAGTGAAAGTCATTCTTTAACTATTCAATACGTGCAATGTATACATATATATAGTGCATGTGTAAATATAAAAACAGAATTCATTTAAAATTCATTAATGCTTGAAAAGCGACTAAACCTTCGTTCCAGGACTATATATTTTAAAGAGCGGAAAGACAGTCAAATAGTGTTCACGGGCACTATGTATTTGTACGACATGAATGTAGCGCCATCGGGCATACAAAGTAAATCTGTGCAAATAGTCACGTCTTTTTTTTTTGTTGGTGCATAAAAGAAGCACAAACCAACAAGCACACTTTAGCATTCACCATAAAAGATTTCTTTCTCGACGAAAGCTTAGGGATAAGTGAACTTATCAAACCAGCGCTGACTCAGACGGCACCAACTTATGACTGCTTTATTACACCAAACGTGTCTACGATCGGGAACAAACTACTTCCCAGAAATCGCATAACAAATGTATAATCACACCCGAGCCGTAGACGCCGGCGCGGTGTCGGCGTGTCGCCGCCGAGGAGTCGAGGACGCGCCGGCTGCGGCCGCGGGCCCCGCAAATAAGCAATTTACAATTCCGATCCCAGGAGTGAGCGCACCTATTCATCATTTAGATTTATAGTCCTTTATCTGGCCGATCTGTTTTCTTGTTTAATTAATGGAACTAAGAATTGTCTGCTGCGGTGTACGGACCGGATGCTGGGATACCTAACGATCGAACTATCGACGGATTAGGGATGGGACTCGCGGAGAGCGAGGTCGAGATGTCGACGGCGCGTGTTGGCCGAACGAATCAAATCGGCGGGCACGTAAATTGATATAGCGATTCAGTACTAGTGTCTTTCACCACAGCACCCTTTGATATGCATATCGATAGCAGACGATGACTCTTATGCGGAGTCATGACGGCGAAATTGGTAGTTTCATTTGTCAAGGTTATGCCTTCACGATAACGCGAATTCTCATACTGCGAACATTTGTTACTTTACTTTGCTAATGGACGTTTCTAGTTACCGCTGACATTTTTAAATAGCCGTACATTTAAAATTATTCAATTTACAAATCATCAAAGAGCTGTAGTCACATATTTTTTTCTATTTGGAAATTCGAGAACGATATCTCAAAAGTTCAATGTAAATTGTAGATTATATATAATACGCATCTTAACATGCGTGCGTTTAATATATGAAAAGTTAACCATTCGTACCTTGTTTTGTTGATTTAGATTTATACGCAATTCGCTTATTACTTTTTCCGTTACGGTAAAAAAGGAAGATAAGCACTTTTTCATAAGCAATGCCACGTTACACTCCACTTCCTCTGATACGAGGCCCGTGTACGCAAAACTAACGATCGCACGTTCGTCTCTCAGCGGCGCTGTGAAAGCGAAAAGTTTCCTTCAGACGAACATCCTTGAAACTGGAAAGTCCGTGCGCTGCGAAACGGCGAAATTACTTTTTAAAGTAAATAAAACGCTCAGTGTACAAATAACAAGCTGGGTGTCCTTGATTCGCTTGACTTCTTCTTTTTTTTTGAAGTGCGGCATCGTTTCGAAAATCGATAACTGAACGAGAATTGAATGTGATATTTCGAAAGTGCGTCACGTTTAGACACGTTTCGTTACATGAGAGAGAAGAATGATATAACGTAGAGAAAAGGAGAACAATAGCTACGCATTCCGACGCCAAGAGTTTTCGATAATGCTCGATTTTGCTCTGTATCTAATTTTCGTATTGCATGCTATATATTAAAATCAATTCATAGGAAGTTTCTTACAATTCTCCAGTTGCGCGTTAGAGCGGACACGTGCCATTTTTTTTACAGCTGTTGGTTATTGCCGGACGAAGTGGCAATCAAAAGGAAGCCCGGATTCGAGATGAAGAGCAAAATAGTCAAGAACGGAACTGGATCCGGTTTGGGTAAGAGCACCTGAAGAAGATTCGAAGAGGGACATGCATCGAAATGGACTATTATCCATATGTCCACATGATAGATGTGTTTAGTAAAAACCGGGATCGAAATTAGAATTATCGAGATTGCAAACTAGACTATTCCAGTCTATTCGATAGATCTACGTCTAGATCAAGAGAGGACTGTCAAAATTACTTGTCGTAGTTTTTTGATTGGAA
This sequence comes from Eumeta japonica, assembly GCA_005406025.1. NCBI lineage: Eukaryota > Metazoa > Arthropoda > Insecta > Lepidoptera > Psychidae > Eumeta > Eumeta japonica. The sequence goes on along the minus strand of BGZK01000581.1, from coordinate 32,706 downwards.
GCCTCAAAATTTCTACAGCAATCGAGTTATATCACTACCTACAAAATGTCAACAAGGTTTTGAACAAAATGGTACAATGTAAATAAGATACGATGAAAGTTATTTTTAATTTATATATAAAATACGAAAAAACTTTGCATTGATACGTGAGTATTTGCGTGCGAACGTGCGAGCATGCATGCGTGTGTGTATAGTTGTATGTGCCCATGTGTATGTGTATTATAAATGGAATGGCCGAATGAAATGTGATTTATATCATTTGAAGAAATTCATTCAACTTAGTTTTTTCTAAAAATTTGAACCGAATCGAAAACCTAAGCTTTTTCAAAAATAAAAGAAATTACACATTATTATTACTTAATAACGTCCGAATCATAAGATCAATAAATACCAAAACCTAATCAACTCTATTTCATGAATATTATGTCGAATACCCCAGGCCGGATCAAAATCGGTTGATTTGTAGTAGGAATGTCGTTGTAGAAAACTTTCTGAAAAAGTTTTTTTATTTAATAGCATACAATTTTTGCAACTCTGGCTTTTTTGTAATTAGAATCAAACTTTGCTATACATCAGGAAAAATCAAGTTCATATTTCGCGGATTAAAAGTAGATAGCAACATTAAACACAATAATAACATTTGAATTTTGTTGCAGTCTGTGATCGAACGACCTAAGAATTTAGAATGGTACGTAAAATATATAAAATTTCTAACACAAATAGTTGGGTGTTAATGTACGACTATTTATTTTTATTTTTTTTTTGTTTTACCAAGCTCTCTAGTAATTCCCTTAGATAATCACCGGACTAAGGAATTTCGAAAACTCACAACGTCTGAAATCAGCGGACAAGTTTTCCGCCCCCTTTCACCGCACGGGCCCCGGTAATGGGTCGTTACCGGGGAACTGCCCAGGAAAAAAAAAACTTGGAGATTACGTGATCTCTCGACGCACAAGTTGGAGGTGCCCGTACGTGCCGGGCCCTCCCGTGACTCGCCTAATTAAATTTACTCCGCCACTCAATCCCGCCGTTCCGAAGCAGAGATCGATCCATCAACTCAGGTCGGCCGAGAGGAGGTTTCCAGTTCAAGATCGCCGCGAATCGAGCTCGACTCGGAGCGGGGAGTCGAATGTCGATTTTATCGATTTAGACTTGACGGAATTACTTTTTTTTTTCGACGTTGCCCTCATTTAGAGGAATCGACAATTTTTTCTTGTATATTATTTTTTGCGCGCCACCTGGCGTATTAAACATAAATAGAAATCTATTTGTATTCTACTACGCCTCCTTTCATTTTCATGTTTAAAACACATTACATTCCCTAATTCGTAATAATTTTACAAACATTACTAACATATTCATCAATTTCTATCAGCGCTTCCATTTTCACACTTAATCCTAGTTCATTTTCCTTATACAATTGAATTACAAATATGTTGTTTTGTATACATGTATTTTTTGTGTCTCTCACAATTAAAAAAACAAAAATTTACTATTAATTTGATATAAAAAAAACTCTTACTAGTTTGTGAATGATATTCATTTAAGAATTTTATTCAAATGCAACGATTTTAAACAATCAATTTTCATTAATTGGCTGATTAATAAAAAAAGACTCTTAACTGACGTTTTATAGAGGCAGTCGTGATATTACAAACGCAGTACAGAATCCGCCATGGAAGTTAGATAAACAACGAAAGCATTTCTTAATACGTCTCGTTGTATTTGTTATGTAAACAATAACTCTACATCCAATAGAAATGCATATATATGTGTATTGGAAAGTGTCTGCGTGACAGTAAAACTTTCGTGACAAGAGCTATATCGATAAACCGTGTAATCAATCATGAATTAATCCGCTAAATTAATTGATGTGTAATGATAGATTTATAAATATACTCCATATTGCATACTCAGGTTGTACCTATTTAGTTTTCTGTGAACGTATAGCAATGTTTATTATTACTGCTTACCAAAAGAAAAGTGGCAGTGGATATTAAGTAGTTACTGAAAAAAAATATCTAAGTCCGTTCCACGAGGGCGTCGTAGATCTTACTCGATATTTTGTTCTAAGTTTAATTAATTTGCGTACGTGATAATTGTGTTTATTGGAATTGCCCGCTTTTATGAATGTACGCACTCAGATTTTCGTTTTTAGGACCAGACTGTAATATGTTCAAGTGTTTTGTAGAGATCGATAGAAATGTATGTAAGATGTAACTCGGCTTCTTTTTTTATTTCACGGATCAGAGATCCCTTTGCTCCTAACGGCGAAAGTGCATCACCTCTTTTAAATTCTAAGTTATAATAAACATTTTTTTTAACTGATCTGGTATTTTATTAGAAAACAGAGAGAGAATTTTGTGAGGGGAAAATTGCAGATATATATCAGTAATGGTAGACTGAGACCCGTGATAGCACAGCTAATTAAATTATGAACTTCCACAGTCTAGTTGATAGGTGCTCCGGTTTCGGGTGTCGGGTAGATTTTTGCACTAGACTACTTATACCCGACTGCGGCGTTTATTCGCAAGCTGTTTGACTTTCAGCTCTAATGTCCGAATCGATGAATCGTTACTTTAACAAAAGCTATATTCTACGCTACCTTTGTTAAAACCTTCAAAATTAAACTTATTTTAATCAAGAGTACGTTCCCTCCCGACCGCAATACACCCGAAAGCTCAGCCGAAGCTCCCCGGTGGCCACGTATCATCCTGATCGATAAGCTCATCGGCATCGCGGACACGTCCCCGGACAAAAGCGGATTATGAAACTTACGTAATTAGAAAGTAGAGATTTCGGCGGCGGCGCCGTCGCGGTTGTAGTTTTTGTTGGGGTCTTAGCGGCCCGCGCCGGGCGCGCCGGATCTGTTGTATTAGCCAAGCAATTTGTCCGGGAGGGGTTCGCGTCGCTGGCAACTTTTCTAATCTAAACTGCGAAGCCTGTCGCGTTCAATCTTGGCGAGGACGGGCCGCTAAACCCGTCCGCACAGCGCGCGCACCGGCCCGCGCCACCGTCCGCAGCAGCACTTGGACGTGAGCGCTACAACCGCCCCACTTATGATAGGTTGTGAGCTGTGGTTTCAGATAAATTTCTAGTGGATAGTCATGCGGTTCTAAGTTACCGTCAAAAGTGCAGAAGTTTATATCGTACTTATTAAGCACGTGCAGGACTGATAAATTATTTTTTACTGCGAATGTTTGAAAAGTCATTATGAGAACAAGAAACTAAAAGACGTGAAATTCCATTAACGCTTTTTTCTTAACTATTGAAAACTATTGAAAAATTTTGTTGTTGCTGTTTGAGAGTTATGCGCTTTCATACTGTGTAATCTACTGATTAATCAATTCCTAATGCATTTTTGCAGTATACACGAATCAAAAATATAAATTTTTATTTTAGAAAACTTTGATCAGTAAGAAAACAATAATTCTCCTTCAATATTATAAAAACTTAAGTACAATCCTACAATTAAACAGGAATATTTAAAATAAAATAAAAAAAACTATTATTAATATCTTGTAATGTCGTCAGTTAATTACTTTTGGTTAGTGCGCGCAGACAGGCGCATTTGCAAGTTATATTTTCTATGCCCAATAATAGTTAAACTCAAAACAGATATGTTGTTAACAATTACGTAGTTTTATTCCTACTGAAATATCTTTTCATATTTCCACTCTGAATGAAACATGAATTTAAGTAGGCTCTTCGTTATATATAATCTCAACTCCTATCAAACTCATATAAGTCTTGTCTCCTAAATATATAATAATATCATACCAATACTAACTTCGCTCCGAGAACACGAGAACACAAAGTCGTACAAACCACCAAAGACACATAATTTACTATAGCTAAAATACACTGGACTAAGAATCAGAGGAGTTTTCAAAAACAATTAAATCGGAGACCGGATGGAGTTCTTAGTTAACACTAATGGATGTAACTAAGCTAAAAGTAATTTTACTCTCATCCTTTCTTGTAAATCCCACAGATCTGGATTGTGTATCTGTGGATCAAACATATGGATTGACGCAATTTAATATCATTGGATAATTTTTTGCTAGTAAAAGTCCATCCGTTTAGACACGAAAGTGACTGTCCAAAAAACTTGCAGGGTCTTTAAGACCCGCTCAGTCCCCGCGGATTCGGCCCACACTTAATGCAAAATCGAAAGGACGGCTAGAGGGTTGAGTTTTCAATTTTCAAGGAGATCGTGACATGAATTTTAAACTATCCAGCCTGATCACTATCGCTGTAAGCTCGTCTACAAATAAATAAAGGTTTATTCTTATTGAAAAATAAAGGAAAAAAAAATAAGTTCGTCCTAAAATACATTTAAAGACTCGCGTCTTTAAATGCATTTGTTAAGTGTTTATTTTGCGCTCATCATTATGATTTCTTATCATAGTCTATGTAAATATGAATATATTTTACATCAGAAAAATCATGGTGAATTACTGTTTAAATAAAAATATTTTCAAAGTACTTTTAACAACGAGAAAGTATTGCGATTTTTCATATATTTAACAAAAAAAAAAATACGAGAAAACTTTGAATTAAGCTGGTTATACAGTTTAATTTAAAGTTTGTACACCTAACATCTGATAAAACTGGTCTACACAATTTATTTCCATCTGGACGAATTATTCTTAAAGAAAATAAATCTTGGAGCATTTTATGAGCGATAGAAGCCATACTAAATATATTTAATTTTTGTATATTATAATATTTAACCAACTAATTTGGTTCGCAGTGGTTACCCGTTGCGAACCAAATAAAGCAATAATTGTGTTGTCCAGTACATATCGTTAATCCGTAAAATGGAAAAGCCAAACAACCGCCGCCCGCTCACGCGAAGCTCGTGGCGGGGCTCGGGGGCTGCGCCGCTGCATTTTACGGGTGTGCACTCCTTTTTACGAGTGTTAATCTTTTGAAAGGGTTACTAGAATTTCCACAAAAAATGCATGTCTATTCTAATACTTTAAGAAGTGTTTATATTTTTTAAAGTATTGATAACCGTATTAGTAACCGTATTAGTAATATAATTTTTGTTCATTTGAAATAGACAAAACGATTATTGTATCGGATTATGAATAAAGGTAAATTACCTACTATAATATAATTTTATTTGTATTGCAATCATTAAGGATTATGGGAACACAAATGTCCTTTCATGGAGATTTATCTTATTTTGACTACTCGAGCTAGTTTTCATTACATGATGTTATAATATATTGGGAAAAATTACCAAAAAATCTTCACACAAATAGACCCACATTAACAACCATTCCTTACATTGTGATATAATACAATTGTTCTTGGAAAGTAGTTGAAAATTTTTGAATAAAAAATACATTAAATATTGTTGGACAAACAGCAGGTGTGGTTTCGGCTGTAAAATCAAGCTCTGAAACTTGAAACTTCGATGAAACTTCACAAGGATATAAAGAAGATTAAACATTTAATAACTATTCACTAGACTACGTTTAAAAGAAAAAAAGTTACATCCAAATAAGTACTTCCGTCAATACTTTTATCAGTTACGTATTTTACTGCTCTACGCTTTAAATAAAAACGACAAAGATAAAGAATATACAATAACCATTACGCTTAAGTCGCGGCGTGTACGCTGACGAAATATTTCTAAAGCTTAAAGCACATAACAACAACTCAAGACATGTAATAGGATTCCGAAGAGGTGTCATACAACGTTAGTAGTGTGTGTAGCCACGCGCGCCGATCAGCGGCAGGTGGCTGACGCCGGCTAATTGCCCCCTTGTTTATGCAAACAAATTGTTGTTGCGCCCAAGTTCGCTCGTTCCCGTCTCGCATTAACGTCGAACGAGCGCGCCGTAAGCCCTAAGGGTTCTCTCGTAAGCGACGTTTGTCACACCCACAGTCGCCGCCGCCCGCCCCGGAGCGCGCTTCTAATCACGCCCTTAGCCCGCGGCGCGCGCGGCGATCGCCGGTCGCTCGGCGAGCGTGACTTGTCCGTACGGGCGATGGCTTCTTGGGCAACTTCTCGTAGGCCGTATCTGTTGCTTTAGTGCAGTTATCACGTCCGTGTTGGAGTATGAGTTGCCCGTGAATACCTTGCAACTTTTTAAGTTTAAAAATATAAAGACTTTAGAATCGATCGGATAATAAATGTAGAACTTATTCTAAAAGCATTGTTTTAATAATTTTTGATTTCTTTTGATATTTTTTGATAAATTTGATCGATTTCAATGAAATTTTTCACGTTAGACGCGGTTTTCTTAAGGGCAACATTAGGTTTTATTTGAAAATAGTTTTTTTAGGAAATAAAAAAAATTACTACGAAAGTTACTCTTTTCAAAAGTTGTCGTTCAATTTCATTGCGATCAGACCCGGAATCAATCCAGTCAGTAGTTTAGAAATTATTTGAAAATATTTTTACCAAATTTTATTTATTAGTAATACAAATTTATGATATCGATTGATTTCAACTTTTCAGGAAATCTTGATACATGTAGTCCGATCCCAAAATGTCAAGGTTTATTCGTTCACAAAATGTCAAGGTTTACGCTCGGTGAGTCAGATGATCAGAAAAGTTTCTAGAACCTTTATAAATCGTCATCTGATAAAATCTTGACTATTTGAAATCGAACTGAAAATAATAGCTTATATTTATATGAAAATTTTTAATATTCATAGGGTAAAAGTAGTATAAAAATTATTTCCATGCTCTTAAACATTTGTTGACTGATTGAACTTTTAAGCACTAAACATTACAGTTTAAGAAACAGCTTTTGAATTTTTATATTTAATTTAGAAATATTAAACTATCACTTTACTCGATCGCTAATAATACAGTTTATAATTATTTGCTGTTCCACTAAAATTTGACTACATTCTTTCTCACAACTTTCCTTACAAACGTAAAAATTTTAGCCACCAACCGATGGAAAAATAATCATCCTATGAACAGGCCTTAGAAATCCTCAATTTATTTAACCGCCAGAGCATCATGAGAACACTGCTCGAAAATATAGACAATATCTTAAGAGATTTAATTGGCATTCGAACAGCGCCTTATATTTTAAATACGAAATTCTGTTTGAAATCCTCCTTCTGTGCAACAACAACGCGATGGGTCGACGTGAATTTATTGCATGGAAATAGGTCAATGATCCGATTGTGACATATGTTTATCTCAGAAAAAAAAACACGTTCCCTGCGGCATAGATCAGGAATTAATTCTATATTATCTCTGCTAAAATAGCATATGTATCGCGTTTTGACGATATTTAGATGAAGGTGTCCGGTCTTGGGTGATTCCCAGATACATTATTTTTCAAGAAAATGCACCGTTGCTGAGTAATATTATAAGAACTAAAATGCACAGTCCACTGGAATTAACTTCTTAATAAAATTTCGTAACTTGGTGTGTGTTTGCTATATATAGTAGTACATTGATACAATTATGTAAATTAAAATAAAATAAGTTCATAATTGGAAAAAAGTGACTAATACACCATATGATAAGCCCAATCGGAATTAAATTTAATCAGATGATAGTCTGTCTGTAAAAACTATAACTATAAACATTCTTATTGAGTTTTTGGGTATATTGGAGTAAAAGGAGGTTGACTTTTATATAAAACCTTTTATGAAGCGAGGGTACGATTGATTACATTTGGTATAAATATTGACGCATCTTTTGCAATAAAATAAACGAAGAAGTTGGGTTGTATAATATATAGACACTATGCAAGTTAAACATTTAATATTATGTTCCGTAACAGTTATAATTTTTTTTTATTGTATATATTCCTTACTCATTAGTCGTATTTACTGCACTTACCTTGAACGGTGAACTAAGCACCATCAAGTTAATAGCTTATATTACTCGGTAATACTTGCGGCTTGGTTTGCGTGAACGCAGAACAATTTCGTTACTTATTTAAACTGATTGGTGACATTAAAGTTAGAGTCAATCCGGGACCGAAATCGGGATGACATAAAAGTATTAATTTTATATCTATGAGTTTGTAAGGTATATGTGTATGTGTGTGTGTGTGTGTGTGTAAATAGTAACTTTTTCCCCACTTTCATAATAAACAACGCAGAAGCGATTCACCGAATTCGGGTCAATAAAGACGAGATAAACGTTTTAAGGAGGGAGGGGTCGGTGGGCAGGGGAGCTCAGTTCAGTTCGTTAACGAGTTTTTATCGGAACACAAGTTTTTGCTAAGCGTGCAGCCGCCAGAAAGATAACGGGGAAAAAAACTTACGAGTCTACGTGATCCTTTGCTGAAGTCTTTTATTATCGACTTCTTCATTTAGAGGAACCGGGATAATTGAAGAACGGCAAGAATCTAACAACTTTTTTCACTACAAACTTATTGCGCGTGCGTCATTAGTGAGTATAATGTATCGAAAATAACTTGATCGATTCATGAACGCATACGAGTAGTTGTAGTATTACCATCTCTACGGCGTAAAGCTTTGCAATTAATTTTTCCTGACAAATGATTTTCCTATAGTATAAATTACTAAAATCTATATTACAGGACAAAACTTATGTTCCAAAGACTTAAAATAGTTTTAGCGGTGTCCTTTTGTACTTCAAATTATTTGTTGTGAGATAAAACAAAAAATACGCACTAAATTATTTACAAAAATATCAAACTGCACTGAATACATTCGTGTGACTTTATCGCCTTTATTTTCTATAATAGTAATATTAAGAACAGCACAAATATATCAATACATATATTATTCTGAGATAATTTAAGTTTTATAAGATTTTATGTCTTTTGAGGAAAGTCTTTATTCATGTTAATAACTTGTATTCGCAGCTCACGTAGCCGTTACACGCGCGGTAACACCTGTGACCGCATTCACTCCGGCAACCTTCATATTTCATAGCCTCTAAGTATGGGCTCGCAGCTTCTTAGTCATTGTGAACATCCTGGCCGATGTCTTGGCTGCTAATGGCAAACGTGTAACTAACTTCACAGGGTAATAGTTTTTGAATGTAAACTGATCTTTCAACTATTAAAAATATTTTATTGATTTTACTCTCTTTGTGCACAGAGTCCATACATACCGTAATACAGGAAAGATTACGCCACGGGACGCCTTACAGAAGCGAAGCACCTACGCGTTTTTTTTAGTGAAAGTCAAAAAAAAAATTTGGACTACAAAAAAAAAAAGGTGGAGACAAGCTGGTTGATTATCGGAATTAGTTACAAAATAAAAAATAAAGAGATACGCAACTGAATAAAAATGACTGATGCTTTACAATTTGCTCAGAGCATGAAGTAGAAAAAGGCTGGCGATATTGATAGATGTGTTGATGACAGATGGACACTAAGGTAACGTAGTGGAAAGGACCACAAAGCTGGATAAAAGAGGCCGTTTAGTCGCAAGATAGAGTGACACGTTAGTGGCTGGAGCAGGAAAATACTGGACAAAAGTAGCGAAAAATAGAGACAAATAGAAATCTCTGGAGAAAAATTCTGTCCTATTAGAGTCCGTACGAAGAAACTCATTGTATATGAACAATTTTAATGAAAATTTAATAATTTTATTACAATTATAAATTAGTTAAATTCAATCTACAAAAAAAAACATAATGAAATAGAAATAACTAAAATATTACTGTGTTAAGTAAATATTGAAATTTCGACTATTTTTATGAGTTATATTTACATCCTAATTTATCAAAAAACCGTAACTATCATGGTAGGTACTGTCTTAATGTTTTTTGAACTATATTATTGTATGGAATAAGTAGAGTTTTTCTATTACTCTTACTTAAATTATAATACAACGTAATATGACATCAGAGGATGCCATATAGAAGCAAAGCGTATTTTTCTGCGAAAACAGTTTTCGGTGGAAGTATATACTAAATTTTATATTATTAAAATCCTCTAAGTGCGGTTGGAAATCTGCTGGAAAGAAATTCGCACTATAAATCATAGCCTTGGCCTCGGTAAAATTAAACAATCCGTTTTTTGTACATTTTCTCTGCACGACTGTTTTGTTCTCTCTAAAAAGTTAAGGAATAAAGATTTATGTCTAAATTTTCCTGCGATCTATGACTGAGGCCCTATAATTCATGTTGTTTTTCTTATTTTGAACTCAATAGTTTGAAAAATAGGTTAGACGGAATACTCGATTTTCATTTATTTATAATATTTAATTATAACATTTAAAGGGGCGAACGAAATTGCTGATCACTCAGAGAGCAGGTTATCTTCGTCCATGGACACTCGCAACCCCAGGGGAGTAACTAGTGCATTATTTTTACGAGAAAGTAACGGTATATCCGATGGATAGATGAGCGGGCCTCCGAAACTCTTACTTCCTCGACGAAATGCAACAGTGGTAGTTGCACTTCACATATTTATTCTATGAAAGTGCTGTATTCGGAACAAGTTGGCTTCAGTGTAACTCTACTATAATAGAGTGTGTAAATAGTTTTTAATCTTCTACACTTTGGAATTACAAAAAAATCTTTTGGGTAACCCTTCTTTTTGGAAATGGAATAAAAATGTTGTACGGAAATCAAAAAACTAATACTCTAGAAATCATCTGGAAAGGATTCCGCGTCGAATGGGCCCATGTTCCATACAGATACGTGCGTTGGTTTTCAACTAATACTGAAAATACAACTGTTTTCATTTTGTACAATATAAAGGAGGTTGAAAACGAGAATCGCAGCTGAAGTTATTGTAAAAGACAGAATGGGCACGAGGAAAAGTACCTTTCACACATGAGCACGACCGCTAATACTACAGAACTAGCGCCCTTGTTAAGCCCGAGCGGGAGGTGTCGCGCAGTCATTTCCTCCCTAATTGCTGCATATAAAGTTAAGCCGTCGAGGCGACGGCGTAGTGACGTTATTAGTGAGAATAAGTCGGAAGCCGTGACAAGTTAATAGGAAACAAAGCATGATGGATGCCGCGCGCGCTCGCCCGCTCCCGCTGAGATTGCTGTTATAAATCATAAAATCACTTCTTTCCCGGCGCCCGCGTCGGTTTTTAGTCCGTTGTTTGAAGGTAATTATCTATTATTAGCGGCCTATTAACGTGAGTACTCGCCTTTTAACTGTAAATTTCTTAATCAATAAAAAGAACTTATCAAACTAATATTAAATTTTGATTTGAACTACGTCACCAGTTAGCGGTCGCTAATTTTTAACTAAAATGAGTTATAAAATTTATTTGAAGATAGAGACAAAAGCGAATAAATAATTCTAGTTTCATGTATGGACGAGTTTCCGTAAGGCGTGCGAAAACAACATTCGAGATGGCGTTTCTCAATAATTCCGGTATCAGGTTGTGGACATTTTTTTCATTCAATTAAAATGACAGATGTATAATCAATCGTATATAACACCTAAAGTTTATAAATTTAAATAAAATGGAACGAAGCGCTAAAATATTAATAAGATGTAACCATTCATACCTAATATAATTTCACACGTCATTTGATCAACAAGAAAGAAGCATTGTGAGTACATCTTAGATTTAAACATTAGAAATGTTAAAAATGTATTCGCAGATATATAATGATTGTAATAAATAATTGATTTCACATATTTTTAACTTACGCCGGGTTGCACCAAGAGAAAATTTAATCCTATTAATATTATATAAATGTGAAAATTTATATTTGGATGTTAGTTGCTCAATCGCGCTTTGACGGTTGAACAAGCTATAACTGTGTATTAATACAATTTATAAATAAGAATAACATATAGGCTATAAATTATGAAAACAATAACTTTTGCTTGCGGCTTTCATGATCGTAGAACAAATTCTTTACTTATGCCGATTGGTTATTGCTAACAACAATGTTCAAGAGAGATTCGACTTTAGTATCAGTTCGATAACGTCATCGAAAGCAGGACCGGTATCGGGATCAGGAGTGTAAGTGAAATCGTTTCATAACGAAAATATTTACTGCATCACCTATGTTTTCGGTGTAAAAATATAGGTTTGTCTAATATGAAATCGAGAACCAGTCCGACAATGGAATAATGGTTGATGACATCGTCGATCGATATGAAAACTGCAAGAATTCGTTATAGGTCCACGCGGCCGGAGCTACAGGTGAATTATGTTGGAAAGAAACGGAATCTAGATTGGGACCACAATTAGAATCAAAAACGGTTCCAGAACTGAAATCGAAAGCAGGGATCATATCGGGATCACGATTAACAAGGTGAACGGTCGATGTAAATGGTGAAAGATTTGATATGCACGCAGACGGATCCACAGATCCCGCGGATCCACGGGCGAAAGTTAGTAAATTACATAATTATATAAGCCGTAAGATTTGATAGTTTGTCTATACATAATACTATGTATCAAAGGCATTTACGTTACGCGTTTAAATAAAGTAACCAAGTTTTTTAAAAAACTTGGTTACTTTATTTAAACCCGAACTCATAACTGTTTGCTTACGTTTATTTCGTAAAGTACATAATGTAAAATGACGTTTTGAGCTAAAAAATCTTTCGTTTTTGGTGCCTGATAAAGTCTAATTTACTAAGATATAAAAAAATAGCCCAAATTTTTGAAGCAGTACCTGCCACCTGTATATTTTGTTACTTTTGTTGGGAAAATCGAAACCATTAATTGATTATGAATATAGGGTTTGTGCAAATGGTGCCTTATTTTTTCCGTTGCGTGTGACATTTTTCTTCTTCATGACATAACCGTAGTTTCATTGATCCGACTAGAAGACTAGAAGTAGTTGTTACTACTCGAATTAATTCTATCAAAATTGATATGATTGATAAACGTAACATGTACTACTAGTTCTTCATTCTTACGACAAATTGTATTCGCTTGAAAATTTTTAATATGATGCAGAAATTTTATAATATTCAATTACGGAGTCTTTGTACTACTCAGCAATCAGATATAGCGTCAAAAGACTCAAGTAGCAAAGCAGACAGATGTTTGTTTCCTTTTTTCTTTTAATTTCATTGTCTAAATTCTCATGAACTTTCGGTAGCACGCACAAGACCTTTCAGGTAATCTATTGCTTTTGTCCGCCAACACCGGTTCCATGCCTAAAACCCTGAAAATAAACAAATAAATACCAGAAAGTCCAACTATATAATCAAAAATTGAGTATTTTTTGCGTAATTAATTATAATTCCGCAATAAATTATATTTGCCCTCCGGATGTTTGTACGCGCTTGCCTTTAATGAATAAGGAAGTAGGTAGAATTATTTACTTGTTTTATTTACGGTATTTTCATTTGAAAAGGTTCATCATTTCCTGATGGAGAGAAATTGGGGCTGACAGTTTTATTTATAGATACATGTATTAATTGCTAGCTTTTCAGTGATTCTTAGAACCCCGCAACAAAAAGATCTGAGGTTTCTTCGTAGAATACGTTTGTCTTTTCCTTTTAATAAATCTAAACGTATATACATCGTAAAGTTCAATATATGTCATTCCCACATTTTCCTTTTTAATTTGAATTACTAAAAATATAAACTATACTTTAACCATTAGAACATTTTTGAAAATCATAACACATATCTAAACCTGGTCACATTTACAAATATGGATAAGTAAGCATTTATAATAAAGATATGAACGTGATATTAAAAAACTTGTTTGTTCATAGTTGACTTTGCGTTAGTAATGATTTTGTCGTTTATAATTAACTATCAGAAAGACGCTATTCCAAGCGTTAACTTGCAGTTTAGATTTAATATTCCTAATTGGCACGAGAAAAAACGAGGAATAGCGATCAAAATTCAGCTTTTTTTTTTTAGCGCTCAAACCACCTTTAAACAATGACTATTTAATCATATACTGTTACCAGTACAAGTTTGCGTTAGTTGTTTCTACACCGATAACGTAGTCAAAACTTCCAATTAATGCCATTCTCATTTACTGAGGATCTCAAAAATTCAACATAACAAAGTGGCTATCCTAATTCAATATCTACCAACTATTGAATGTTAATCTATCTGTTTATAAAGTATACACTAATGTAGTTATCGCATATCTTATTAGCTACTTTAAATTAGCGTTTCTTGTATGTACATACTACATACATAAATTTGTACACGGTTGTATCGCAAACGGCCATAGCGATATTAATTGCAACTTGTAGTTTGATACAGTTTAGCTTTTCATCTTTATATACATAGATTTCTCCCCTGTAAAAATGACATAAAAAAATTCTAAGCGTTACGTTTTTTAGCACCTTTGTAAAGTAATTACATTGCTGTTATGTTATTGGATCCCGACATGGCACGAACTACATATCGCGCTACATAAGTAAAATATGTATCTAAGTATTGATTATTAGAAATTAACTTAAGTATTTTTTCCAGGATAACGGAACAAACTCGAAAGACGTTGAGCAAAGATCGGTTGCGTAAACATTGAGTCAAAATGAAAAAATTGAAGCAATGAAACCAATAATGTAAGGTGCAGACATTTTTTTTTTTCTATATTTCACTGATTAAAATAACATCAAAGATATCAAACAAGTTTCTTGAAAGCGCTTCAGCTGGAAGCGGGTTACTTATGTATAAGAGGATGGTAATACTATATTTTTTTTGCCTGAAGAAATAATATATTCTGTATTTTGTAAAATGAAAATTTTATAGCAACAACCTGGTATCGATTAAATTTCAATTACAGTACTAACTTAACTGGACTTCGGTTTACGCAGTAGTTCTGATGATTGCTCGCCAAATACACATCTTATTATCGGAGATGTGCATCTCCGATAATAATGCTATAGTTTTAATTGTATCATAAAAATGGGAGGAATAGGATGTCTGATGGAGGGGAGTAGGTTGATAGAGAGAAGTAGACCACAGGAACTCTCACTCACTGAACCAAACTCCACAACAGACGCTGTTACTTTATATTTATATTCTGCGAGAGTATATTATCTCACCGATCAAGCTTCGTGCTGCAGCAAAATTGGGAACAGCATAGATTTACCACTCAAACAATATATAACAAGTATCGAGGATTTACATATTTTAATTTGATTATGTCACACTTCTGTATTAATTTATTTTTATAGAGTTTTGAAAAATATCTAAACATTTTATACATCACTATAATTTTACATTACACGTTACAAAACAAAACTGTTCATACTTCGAACAATAAAGTTGAATGTATATGGAAATGGCATCGTGGAACAATACTTTTACATACATGCCACACCGGATAGCCCAACTAAATAACTGTTACTGCTAAGAACCGCGGCTTTCCCGGCTCGATAATTACCCGTGGTTGTGTAAAGGCAAGTATGTTTAACGCTTAACGAGCCAGCCAGAGGTAGTTTACTTTAAGTCGTAAATATTAACATTATACAACTTAAAAGATGAACATTATATAATCAGTGTTGGAAAAATAAAACAGTATTGTCAATGGATATCTTAAAATTTATAGATCGTCGGTGAGAATTTGCCTCTTCCTTGTTGATATTTTCGAAACAGACTTGATAGATTAATTACATATTGTTTTCATTTTATTCAAACCTAGCTTCCGTCCACGGCTCCGCCCGTGTGGGCAGAACGAAAATCTTAATCTTATATATCGACCGATTACGATAATTAATCATGATCCTGAGTCATATTCTGGATCATTCTCGATTCCGAACCGAGTTTCGATTTAAATAGGTTCCGATTCTGATTTGCATTCGACCCCGGTCCTACTGACAATTTCAGTCTCTTCATATTCAAATTCCAGATTCTAATTTGTCCATTACGATCTTGGTGTCGTTCTCGATTTCGAAACCTCCCGGTCTCAGCTTCCGATTCTGCTCCTCGTCCCGTTTGCAAATTTCGATACCTGATTGCGGTTACTGGTCACAATTCCATTTTGGACGAAGACGGGGAAAATCGTGGCATCAAAATTAAAATTGTCTTATTACTTTTGGCAGTATAGCTTTCTATGAATGAAAAAAATTTAAGAATGTAAAATAACAAAAATATGCAAATGGAGCCAAAGAGAAATGTTAATAATATGTTTTGCTAAAGGTGTTTCTTATTAATAAAATAATTCAGTTTAGTATTTTGGTTCAATAACAAAAATACCCAGATAACATCAGACACGAATACTAGTTCTGTTTTTCAGAAATATTCTCATTCGCAAGTGGAATATATTGCCATTTTTATACGAATTGTATGAATAAACACAAAAAAAAACTAAAAAATTCTCAATATTGTATTGTGTGAGGTGTTAATTCGCGGAAATCTATAGTAGACGCTTGCCTGCAACATGCATTAACATGCAGCATGCAACCCACCGCTGACCCTCGAATCTGCCCCTCCACTACTATTAAACTAGTGTAAACAGAATTGCATCAGCAAAAGAGCGCATCTTCATGGCACTTAGGTCCTTTCATTGAGAAGCAATAACTCAAAAACAGTATATCAGATTATGTTTGGAGTAATTTTCACTCGAGGTGTTTATTAAGCGTTACCTTCGTTTTCATATTTTTTTGTGGACACGGTTTAGAAAATAATAAGGAGAAACAATTTTTGCTAGTATCGGAGCAATTATTTCCGAAATTATTCTCGTAATTACAAAAATTGCTTAGAAACCTTAAAGTGTTTCTAGAAGAACTGTCGGAATATGTGCGACCCGTTGATGTTTACTGAAAAAAAATTTTTTCAGCTACTGACACATGTACGGAGTGCCCTCCATAAAAATATTTGTTTTTGTTATTTAACAACCAAGCTAAATAGCGACTTATACAAGACACTGAAATTTTATCAACGTGTTTCTTGTAGTTTTTTTTAATAAAAGACATGTTACATACGGACGGACGAACATAATGAAACTATAAGGGTTCCGTTTTTGCTATTTTGTTTCGGAACCCTAAAAATAGTACAATTGGGGTCAGTTAGTCATAAACCGAATATCAGTCGAAAAAAAAAAAATTGAATCTACAGACAGCTACTGCAAATTTATGTAGTATTTAGAATAGATAGATATTATCTCTAATACTGTACTCTAAATTGAAGGACCATATAAGCTTTTTCTTATCATCGCCGCCACCAACAGGCGTTATCAATATGAAAATAATTATTAGTACCTAAATGTTTAACCCCGATTACAAAATGTAAGTAAACAAGTTCCATAAAAAAAAAAAGAATTAATAACAAAAAACGAAATTCATGTTTGAAATTATATTCAGAATTTATTGACAACAAACATAGTTAAATTTTTGATTGTTAATGTGGAAATATTGACAATCAATCTGATGTTGTTAAAACAGAAATGAAATTGGTATAGCCATAGCGATCGGAGTTTTAGTTTCTTCATAAATCTCTTTATACTGACTTCATTGGTTTTATATTAAAAACTGCCGAGTTCTGTGAGTTGATACTTTCGCAATTTTCCTAAGAAATCAATCGTTAGAAAATTTTCACAAAACTAATTCCCTATCAATCTTCACAACAGCGGCCGTGAACGGAGAAACGAAAAAGAACTTTCGAGGGCGCTCCCGAAAGTTACGTTTCACAGTTCCAATATTTCCTATTTCAATGGGAATGTAACTCGCTTAAACTTCTCTGATGGGCCATCGGATTAGCATCGGGCCGCTATTACACGCTCTCTAAGATCGCCTCGCCGATTAAATATATGAGATTCGAACTGAAAACTGCAAGTCACCGCTCGTTTTTGGAGTTTAAATAAAAGTTTATAATGTCTCAAGTTTCACCTCCTACTTTGCCCGCGTGGTCCGAATACGGGAAATACATACGTTCCGTGCAAAACGGCAGATTGACCAATGAAGCAATACTCGACAGAAACTCGATCGATGTGGCTGTGAAAAAAACGTCGTCATATGGTGTTTTTTACTATGGATAAGCTTATACACGTATTGCGGAATGCGTAATGCGATAAAGAAAAGCGGTGCGGTTTATAAAATAAAGAATTATAAGCGGTTATGATTTGACATCGATTGCAATAGCATGAACTGTGCAGGGGAACCAATCCCCGTATTATTTACGGCTATTACAGATGATAATCATAAAAACTATGACGTATTCAAAAAATTCGGCACGAAGACAGGACTTAATTATACTATATAAAAAAAGGAGGGCCACTTCTTAGACGCATTGCGGTGCATTGGATCAGGGACTGAAATATAATTTAGAAATGCCACGGGAAATTGTTCGTTACGCCGATAGACATTTTCACCAATATGACCTGATGAACAAAAGACAGCTAAGAACGGAAATGGAGACACAACCTTGCGTATCAAAGTCTAAAGTGACTCACTTTCTTTCAGGAGAACACGCTCAATTGTTCTGGCACACCACCTCAGCTGGGGAGCACTCTCAGCAACCTGTTACGTAAACTAGTACAGTCCACTTTGATTCCCAAAAATATTCTTACATAATCATGGAAAGTTTATTATTAAGTGTGTGCGTTACGATGTATCGAATAATTTGGAGCAGATAGACAGACAATTTTGGAGCAGAATATAATATAAAGGAAAAGACTTCACACCAAAAGTACTGAACAAAATTAAAGAGTTAAGTTTAAATTGGAAAATAACGAAACAGGCACCAACAATTATTAACCTTCTATGAAAAGGAAGACGCTGGAACATTTTGATAAAGATAAACAACTCTACATCTATTAGCATAGTATGGATGTATTTTACAAAAAAGTTTTAGTTTGATAATTGATTTATTTCTCACCTTTACTTCATGTATATTTTAACTTTATTTTGTGATATGTTTCTTAATCTTATGGTGAATGTTATGTACACTAGTACATATATAATTAGATAGATATAATATAAAAGTAGACCAACATATATAATTGTTAGCCTCATTCATGGATATTTTGCATTTATGCATGTCTTACTGTTAGTGTACCGTTTAAAATAAAACAAGAATTAAATTTTGGATGTAGTAAGTACATGCAGTTGCTAAATTGACAGTCATATCTGATGTTAAATATCATATGATGTCAATAAACTGTCTGTTTGTTTATTCGTCCCATTTCTTCCGGTCTAATTTTTACCGTCATCCGGCTTTCACTTATTAATAAGTGAATACAACTACATTTGTTATTTTAATTCGGTACTTTGTTAGGTCCACAAGAAAATATTTGTTCAGAAGATCCTTGATATCCATTCTTAACAGAAGACGAAAGTCGAACAGGGTACACCTTGGAAAATAAGCGTTTTCCTTTCTTCGCACTTAATTGGACGATTAGATGGAGACTAGGCTGGGACTTTGTGGAAGGGCACTAGTTGAAGTTACATTTACATTTCTTAGAGTGGTAATTCACAGTAGAAAAGGATATGCTATTTATTTCTATAAATAGCATTCAGCTTGCAACTGCAAATTTCATTTAAATGTCCGCAGCTACTGTATCACATGCAAGTGATACATATACTGCATTATATTAAATAAACTGCATAGGGTAGGCCTTAGCCTACCTCTAATTGTTTTAGTATCAGACTCTGTTTTGCTAAATAATATAATGGTTCAGATCATGGTTCTTTGATTTACTCACTAATTTCAGAAACAGTGTATATTGACGAAACATGTTTTTTTTTTTAACCAATTCTTTAAGCGAGTTTTATACATGCGATTTTACTGGCAGTTTACGTTATTGATGTTTATCAGAATGCAAAAACTTATATAAATAAATACGTGTAGTTTAATGTTATAGTATTATAATTATGATTTGGAACTTATGAAAACAAAGTTGCCTTTACTAAAAATGTATTTTTTATTTGACTCGATAAGCTTTTGTAAGTGCCCATTGCTTCTTAAGTTTTCGCTCCAGAATAATTTAGACGGAATCTTATAATACTGATCGTGTATGACAGACCGACAAACTTGAAAACAGAGGATCTATTTCGTTGCGACACATAATTTTTTTTTGATGTCATTTCAATAAATATACAATAAAAAAATTGAGAAAATTTAAACAAAGCAATTTCTAAACAACTCCACGAAAATACGAGGCTATTCAAAACGCCCTCGAGCCGGTGGATTAACAACGGCTTATTGGAAATACGTTTAGTAAATTCTAGAGTTTTTAAGACGTCGAACACTTGTCGAACCGACGACGATGTACTGGCTGCTGAGGTCGGGCGAAAAAAAAAACGAAGCTCCCGATAAACGTAATGAGTTTTTAAGCCTCCGGGGAAAGCCACAGTTTGATCTGGGGAAATAAGGTTAATGTAGCCACCGGCGGGCGGCCGCGGCGGGGTGCGGCCGCGCATACGGCGTCAGGTCCCGGTACACGCGATTAATCTAATGAACGATTCGCTCCTGGTTAACCTTTAAAACGATCGTCGACGTTGACAAGTAATTAGAAATTCGTCTCGTATGCGAAATTATGACATCTCGATGTGTAAGGAACAATACTTCGATGATGGAAACGATTTCTTTTTTCGATAGAGCGGTCAAGAAATTTGCAATTCGTTGTATGTGTATATGGTAAGTCGGGGGTTCGCTGTAAAAGCTGAACTTTTTCGGTAATCGGGATCTTCAATTAAACGAGCGGTGAAGATCCGAACTATGTTTATTCGTTTACTTCTCAGATGTCGGATGTGCCTACGACATGTTATTAGTTACACCAAATTCCTTTCTTTGTTATAATTCTCATAGTCCAAATCTGTCTTTCTAGACACGCCTGGTTTATCTCTCTATTTTGTGTCGCAAATTGAATAAAATCTCATTATTCTAAATTAATAAATAGAATTAATGCCCAGTCAACCAACACTAAGGCTGGACGTCTCACGTGCCGCCTATACATTATATCATTTTGTTTTGTAGATGGAACCGTTAATAACCGACATAGTATAAAATCCTATGCCCTACATGGATAGAACATAAGATCTTATAAATCTTATAAGAACATTGCATTGTATGATGTCCCAATTATACCTACATTTGGACCATCATACAATGCGAGTGGTCTGTTACAATCACATCACATCCGTTGACATCGCATTTGATTCACATAATAATTTCTTCTTTCGTCTTATCTACATCTAAAACCATTCGTTATGTGAGGAACCGAGTCTGATCATATCACTATTCTTAATTCAGTTCAAGTCAAAAAGCGAACCGCATGAATGAACCGTTTCATAACTCCATAATCATAGTCGCACACAAACTGGATCTTCCTTTTGTACCTCACCTTTTCCACATAATCTTTAATAATTTTAAAATGGGTAAAGGTAAGCTTTTCGTCGTCTTCAAGTTTTTTTACCATGACTTCAGATGTTGAGCGAGGCGTCAACCACCTAGAAGTCCACCAGCTCTGCATGTAAAATGCAACATAAAAACAAGACATACTAACATTACGAGATTCGCACTTATATTAACGATATATCTACCCTTTTTACTAAATACGATTATATAGTCCAAGAAAATAGACCTCTCAATATGAATTTTGAGATAAGTATTTTAATTTTTCACATTAGTTTACTTTGATAGATCTAAAACGTACTGGTAAAGTTTTATTACCCCTAAAATAGATGAAAAAATAAGTAAAAATAACTAGTGATTTCAAATTCTGGGGGAACGGTAAAGATTAGAAAAAAAAAACTCTGTGACACGTGTTGACCCTTAGGCCATCCCTGAAACTTTCCGCTATGATATTTATAAATGTGTTTTTAAACTACTTAAATCATAAATTTTATCTGTGAGTTTTGTGCTCAAAATTTATAAACAGATTGACCCTTCAAGCCATCCTTGAAACTTCTTACTGCTTTCGAGCTAAAAGTGTTATAAATGTAAGAGCAGTAAATTATTGAGCTAATTATGCTTAAGAGATTGATTTTATTGCTTTTTCAAGCTCTCCGAGTTCAAAAATATGGTTTTATTACGTTTTGAGCTCTTATAATTAAAAAATCTATATGTATTAAAAAAAACACATTTTTTTTTTCAACTACAATATCTTTGGGACACGTCGTTTGATTCTGATCGTCTTACAGCATCCGACGCACGTTTTCAAACAACAACAGAAAAACGAACACTTTTTTTATGAACCGTATCTTTCAAACGAACCAACCGATTTTGACACATATTGAGATTGGACTTGTTTATAATTCATAATTAATCGTTGTAAGTCTACAAGCGAATTATATGTTCACGCTACAAATAGAGATTTAACGGCTGCATTTAATTACCGCAGAAATGTCACAGTTATCAACAATTTTCACTTTTGAAGCCGGTCTCTTCAATCTATAAAAATATTCTGACCGGTCCGCCTCTTCCTGTCGGTTTTCGTAAAAAAGCTGTGCGTAATTTATTTTGCACTTCAATTCCTCTCCGAACTCTATTGTGACATCTTCATACTCAGTTTAGGGCTATTAATTGCTTTTAATAAAAATCTGGCTGGACCCGCCGTATACAGACTTAAGTCCCCTTTTGTTCTGTTGGTCGCTCCAATTTCTTAACGCGGCCAGCGTCTCGTAGTTGTTATAAAATTCTTCAAAATCCTAGTCGGGTGAACCTTAAAAAATAGCTGCCATTTTTGCATATTTTTTTCCTTCCTTCCATAATCTCGCTTGCGCGTTTAGTCGGCGGGTCTCCGCCAGTGTAGAACGGAGTGTTGCTATAGAAGTCGAACCTTTTCGCTATTCGGGATCTTCAATTAAACGAACGATAGCGATACGAGCCATGTTTATTCGTTTACTTATCAGATATCGGGAATACACTGCCAATGCCGTCGACATGATATTAGTTACACCAAATTCCTTTCCTTGTTATTGCTCTCTGAGTCCAAGTCTTTATTCATAGACCACCTCGTCTATATTTGTTTTTGTTTCACGAATTAAATAACATTTCATTGTTTTAAATTAAAACATCTGACGCCCCGTGTTCCATTTATATACAACAATATCATTTCATATACAAATAGTGTATTTACTTGACATTAAAAATATAGCGAAAGGGGGTTTGCCTAAGCAACATATTTATTTCAATAGACCTAGATTTTTACTTTTATTGTAATTGAATTGATCTTGTTTTTAACCGACTTCAAAAAAAAAGGAAGTTGTATGTCTCTGTATATATGTATAAAGTCTGTGTACATATATACAGACTTTAGCTTTCATGTATA
Source organism: Eumeta japonica (assembly GCA_005406025.1). Taxonomy (NCBI): domain Eukaryota; kingdom Metazoa; phylum Arthropoda; class Insecta; order Lepidoptera; family Psychidae; genus Eumeta; species Eumeta japonica. The sequence goes on along the minus strand of BGZK01000581.1, from coordinate 9,618 downwards.
TCAATTTTTTTTTGTTTAAAAGAGTTACACCTACTTTCGAAATGGTCTCAAAGTCACAAAGTCAGAATCTGATATTTTAATCTCAGGGGTTAGTCTAAATGCATCATCAATTATTTATAGGGATTTACACTCTGTTTCAGCACTTTTTTTTAATTGAATAATTAAAAAAAAGTGCTGAAACAGAGTGTAATTCTAAAACTTGAATAAGTTTTTTGTCTGATAGTCATCATTTCATGCTGCTGACCTGGTGACGAAAGCTACAGCACTCAACGCTTAGGAATTAGTAGATAATAATGCGATATGTCTATAGAAATGACTCTTTAATGACTTTTAGTAAAACCTAGTACAAACAGATTCAAAATTACCTAATAATCTACCTACATATTTGCTTTTGTTTGTATAAGTCCAAGGTGACAGTCTAAGCAGAAACATATGGATATTCTTTAGCGATAACAATATAAATGTATTAAACTAATTTAATGTGGAAGTGAATCGCAATGTAATCTGCACGAATTGTACAACTTTTATGATACAAAAAGATGAATAATTTGTATGAGAATAATGTGGTAGTTGCATTCTAACTAAGAATGTAAAGACCCTGGAATGATTACCAGCAGGCAATAAATCCGAGATTGGAACACTGCTTCTCCACATGTTCTATACAAAGAAAAGGAGGTGTCTGGCCAATTTTATTAACCATCGTTTAATCCACCTGCAAAATAGCTAAGTGCAGTATAAAGCTATAATTATTCGATAAGTAAAAAATGTGAAATGAAATAACTTTTCTACAAAAACCCGCCTTCAAAAACCTATTTCAATAATTGTTTAAACAGACTCCAAAGGCAACTAATTAGTTGTATTCGAAGCTCCAAACTATTTCTTAATTTTATATGATTTCTCAAAATCAACACTGCAATTATTGTCAAGTTTTAAGAGATATTGTAGAAAATGTAGAAAATTTGGTCAAGTTATTTCTTTTTTCTTAGGATACTTCCGCTATTAATACAGTGATTTTTTTCTCGTCCCGGGTATCATCGGATATAGCATTCGATCAGGCATCAAAATCATTGAAAACCATTTTTTGATTTAGAAATCCATTTCCGAATTATTAAGCTTTAAGATGCTTATTCTTAAATTTTGTTTTAGTATCGAATATCGACGTCGTCATCTACCTGCTAAGTAAATAGTGATACTTGGGCACATGAAAAACTTAGTGACAATAACATATAATTTATAAATAGATTAAAAAGAAAACTATCTCAACTAAGTAGAGTTTACAAGTTATTGAGTAATAGTCGATCAACTTATAAAATACGCTTAAAGGGGTATAAAACAAAATTCGATACACATACCTCAGGAAATTTCTTAGATGGCATTGTTGGTTGTCTAAAATAGGTAGTAAACATAAATTTATGGACCACGTAAAATTATGAAAACATAAAATCATAACATCGTTAACACGCTTCCTATGTGGGCCCGTTTTGGACGGACGGTTATGTTAGCCTTTAAACCGTTAACTCGTGAATTAATAGGTTCATTGTATCAAACAAAAAGCTCCTTGCCAAGTCCGTGTAGTGTGACGGACAACTACAGAACCCTACACTGCATGTGGTCCGACGAACACATGGCCGGTTTTTCTTACTCTTTTCCGACAGAGATAGAGGCTAGGTCTTCGATAAGATATCCGCGCACACGAGAATGGGCGGGCAGTGTGTAATTTGTACCTATAAAAAAAAAAAACCGTTTTACGTGACGTTACTCGGCTCAAGCATTTTCGATGCTAACTCGAGTTGCCGATGTCCGGTGCGAGATTAAAGTGAGCGAGTGGCAACACTATCGATGTCCGTTGGGCGTGACGTCCGCATTAAGAGGAAGTCACCGTACCAAAGATTCGACAGAGGAATCGAAAAAAGTTTTAAATGGATAGCACTAACCTCGCCTTAAATTACTGATGACAAGTTGTCGATACAAAGATTTTAATTTGAGCCACAACACACAAAAGCAGTTGACGATCGAAACACCCAGTTTAGGCTTCTCATGTTACACACTATGGCCAGAATCGTGATTGCATAACCTAACTTAATACTCCGTCAACATAATTCACTTTATTGCTTTGCACTAGATAACAGTTAATATTTGATATGGACTGAACCCGTTACATCTAGGTCACAGTTTTGATTATTAAATGCTCTTAATATTTACCAAATCCTGTAGAAAAAAATGTGCAATTATTTTACGAGTAAATCTTCACATGACCTATATAGATTCATGATACTCGAGAGAGTACTAACTATCTTTAGGGTACAAATAGAGTACTGCTACTTCCGTGATCTATTGAAGCGATGGTGCAAATAAGTTCTTTGACGAATGCGATTGGAGTAACAGCTTTAATTTTCTTCGGTGAATACATGGCGGTGACCATAAGCATTGGTTGTGTAACCCTGATCTGATGTTTCATTGACAATTAATAAAAAAATTTAACGTATTAAACATAGATTCTTCGCTTATTATTATTATCTCAGGGCATTGCGAACACAATCGAGAAGTAACACTATTGCTACAACTTGGGATTCATGCTGTTAGTAGAATAAATGAATTTTCTGAACAGCAAACGTCAAAATTCGTTGTTTGGCTCTCGTTGGTCTTGTAGTGTCGATTTTAAAATATTACTCCTATGCTCTAGAGCATGTATTACAACTGTATTGAAAAATATTTGCAAAACCTATATGGAATTATCGCTTCGCAATAGCTTGCATTAACAACAGACTCGAAACTACAAGACTCAGAACAGACTCGATAATATCTAGAATACACAAAATAACAAAAGTAAAAAATACTTTTTGATATGAAATATGTGCTATAGTTATAAGAAACATGTAATTTATATGTCGTTTTATGTAACATATTTTTAATAAATTGAAATTGAAAAATTTTATATCTGTCGCCAAAAACTGATTTTGAAGACTAGTCACGAGATGTTCAGAAATTGGAATTGATTTATAAAACTTTGAAAAGCTTCTTATGCAATATGTAAGAATACATTATATGGAACTTGTATAGTTTCATCCTGCCCATCTGTCTGTCTATCCGTATGTCGGAATATCAAGTTCTTGTAAATTTATATCATGAAATATTACAGGCAGATGTTCTATGTCAACTGCCATTCAGTTATGCAAAGAAATTATGAAAAATATTAGATTACAAAAAGTTTTACGGATAGCTTTCCACATATAGAATTGAAAATTGAAAATTTTTTGGGCGCTCCATTCGTGCACTCCATTAAGTAGAGTGGTCCTTGTATAGATATTTTAAAATACACTAAAGGTTCTTAAGTATTTTTTCCCTGAACTGTATATTTTACGATCTATTAACATCAAATATAGTCGACTTCTTGTTATACCCCTTCTATAACTTTTGAAACACATGTTTTAAAACCGTGAAAGCATCATAATAACGGACCTCTACAAACAAATTCTACGAAAATTTATTAGAATAAAGTTACTTTAAAACTTTTCAGATATGTAGAATTTTCATTTGTTATTAAAACAGTCTAATCACCGACCCATAGGGGCATGTATCTGGATTTTAATACTAAACCTACCTACTTTGAACATAATATTGAATCTACATTATTTTATTTAAGTTTTTTTGAAATTCATAAAGCTTGATGCTGTAACAGTTTTATTAAAACTCAATGCAATTGCAAAGAGATCATTTCGTTACTTTGGTACGGAACCCTGAATGGAAAAATCCAATTCGCACCTAGGCCTCTGTTCAAAAGTAATTAAAATGCATTTAATAATCAATACAAATTGAAAAAATACACTTTACACGTACAAAGTCAGACAGCGGAATGGGCGCGCACAAAAACACGTCCAAGCGGATTATGCGAGGACGCAAACACATAACTTTTCTTGCGCCGCTCTCCCGCGGTAATTTCGCCGCAAACATTCGTGAGTAAGACAGATTGCGTCTGAAACGCCGGCGAAGGACGAGCAAACATTTGTGAACAATTGAGGTTATTTTTCACTCATATTTGAGTTGTGACGCGGTTATTCTCCAGTTTTATAACGTTGCACTCGCGGCGTGATGGAGACTCCTCCATTTTCCTTCTGGAATCTGTAATACATTAATTAGGCTTAGGCGTATGGTACGTATATAAGACTATTTTTTTTTTTCGGAAATCGATGAGTTAAACTCGAATATTCTTATGAAAGCTACGACTGTACGCGTGCCACAGATGGATATGATGTATTTCTAAGGGTACTTGATTTAAATGCGGAAACCAAATAACACCACGCTTTTTATAATATAGACAGGAAACTAATACAATAATAAAATCGATATTAAAGGATATGAGAGCCACTCCAAAATTATTCAAATACTGAAAAACTATATAAGCAAGACACACCAGATGTCCGAATACGTTCAAGTGTATGTCCAAAGTAGTCTCCTTCAGCTTCAATACACTTTTGTAGACGAATTTTCCACAAATAGAAAGCATCGCGTCCGTTTTTTATGGAAATAGAGACAAAATATTCAGTAATAGCGAAATCGATGTCTTCTTGTCCCCACGTCTTATTTGGGGTCAGTCCGCGCGCCCTTCCTGCTCCTTATTTTAATAAAAAATTAAAATTGACATTACCATTTTATCCATTTTCTTAAGACAATCAAAACTTATCGAGCATATTTAGACTATTAGATTGTGTATATAAATAAATGTTCACACTAGGAACATCGAACAAAACAATTAGATAACAGCGTAATATGATCGGACAGTCCACATACGTCCACCTATGTAAGAATCACTGCATCTAAATAATGTTATTCAATAACACTTTTTAAACTGTAAATAGGGTTAAAATTAATAAAAGCCTTTGTTTGTAAAACTACCGCAAAAACCGACGAAACGCGTATCAATTTGCAGCGATAACGGCCACAGCACCTGAAACAAACTGCAAAATTTCACACAGCGCCAAATTTCGCAGCCGCTTCAATGCATGTGTTGAATGACCAATTTATTATTGATATTAAAAACTAAAGTTATTACCTATATACACAATCTTAACATTATTTACTTCGCCATTTCATGTATTGAAATATATTGTTATTAATTGAGTTTTATTTTCTCCCTCTCTCTCTCTTTCTGAACATATATAGGCTGTTTTGTCTTTGTGAGCAGAAAAATGAATGTTCAGTAATAATTACATAAACTAATTGTAATAAACAAATATAAAATAGTTAACATGATAACTGAGTAAATGCAATAAAAAATAAATTTACGTTGCTTCATTAATAAAGTCAAATAATGAGCAATTTGCAAAAAAAAATTAGTTTCTATAGGGAGCTGGGCTATCATTATGACATCATAAAGTCAGAATTTCGAGTTCTATATTTATAATTTAATGCTAGTATTACAATAATATAGAAATGAGCATTATTACTGCATAAATATATTTGTATAATTAGAGTAAAATAATTTAATCTTCACAACTAAACGACGTCAATGAAGGTAAGTAAGAAGAGTTCTACACAACATGCATGAAAATTGAGCATTGATTTTTTGTAAACGTACAAGAGGCGAGGTATTATTTAAAGTTACGAGAATATTAATCGACAACGAAAGCTGGACAAAACCGCGTGTGGCACATCTTGGCTCACACAAATTCTAAGAATAAGAATAAATTATTGTAGATATATTACAAAACAATAAAACTGCATCATGTTTGGTTAATTTTTTATTTATTTTTTCTCATGTCAGTATTGTTTATAGCTATATACTGTACATTTTAACAAGAAAGAAATAACATTAATTAACAATAAATTTACATACCTATATAAATTAGATAAATTTTGAAACATGTTTTTAAAAAACTCGTTTTGTTTAAGTAACGTATTTTTAGTAATCGGGTAATTATTGATTGTAATTCAGTTATATAGCTTATTATTTCCGTGGCCTTTGAATAAATACTTCACCATTTACATGGATTCCCTCGCCATTGACTCCTGTTTCCGATCCCAATCCTCCTCTCCATTTCAGTGCTTGTCCTGCTTTTAATTCTAATTCAGATTTCGCTTTTAATGCTATATTCTATACTATACACTTACTATATCCTAAGTTAAGATACAATATACATTTATATGAAATCCCAATATAATTCATACAATTTAACATGAAAGAAAACCAAATACACAAATTACGGCATTTATAGTTACATTCTTCATCCACCAATATAGAATAATTTTTTTCATATTTTAGAACGACCCCATTTTACTCTAGCTCGATTGCAATTCCGGTCCTAGTGTTGATTTAATCCCCTCTTGTACGTTTCTGTTCACAAATAACCAATGTGCATAAAAAATAACGTTCTTGTTCTACGTTTACGTGGGTGAATCTGCGAGTATAAAAAATGTATTAAAATATTTAGGCAAATATAAGCAAAGAGTACATGTGAAAGGATAAACGATATCATTTAGCTGACCACTAAATAAAAAATTATCAGCTTATTTTCTCGTTACCAGCACCAATCTTTGAAGCTATTGAAGTGATAGCTTCGAGGAAACAAAAGCATTGTCACTGATATATGGTGTAAAAAATTCTTTGAGCAGTTGCAGCTCGATGGCGTCTAAGCCTGAGACTAACCTACTAAAAGAAGCTTTTCTTTTTCGTAATTTTAACTCCTAGTAATGCATGCAAAGTATTTGGGTTTGGTGATGGAGACAAATTCCGAGAAAATGTAGCGTATTTATCTCCAAAAGACAAACGTGATGCATCACATTGCTCTGCCACAGACCCGTCAGAACCTAGAAGAAGGCCCACCTTTCTCATATCACCCACTTCTTATTAGAATTAATTATAAATTAAAGACTGTCAGGAGTGTTTAAGCAGAATGACAACTAGTAATAATTTTGGGAATATGTAATTTTGAGAAAGAGAGAGAGAGAAGAATTGCTCTTGCAAATGTGGCTCCATTTGTGGGTACTTACTTTACGAAATAACCACATAGACAAAAAGATATTCTTTTCAATAGTGTAAGTAAATATTATACACAAATAACCCACAACACAATAAATCTCATTCGGATGACAACGGAACACGCTCAGAAACAACCGCGTCGGAGGTACGATCCATCCGAAGCGTTTACGCTAGCCGTCTAGATTTGTAGCGAGTGGGCGGATGTCCGTATCCGGTCGTAACGTAGCTGTCGGGGCGTATGCAGCACAAACATATCAACTCGGTTGTACAATAGCGTCGAATCGAGTAACATAAACACACGTCGCCGGATGCGGGAGGTAGCTTAATTCATCGCTGTATGGATAACTTTGTTGCGGGATGTTTTACAAAAACAGTGTTTTCGATAAACATCTGGTCGTACCTACATGTGCTGACTAAGGTTTAGAGCGCACAACGGATAATTTCCGTGCATATTTTGTTCGCAACGTCTGTGAACTGTCTGAATATAGAAACGCGCGCACTGCGTAATTTATTCCTTACTATATATATATATATATATATATATATATATATATATATATTAATAGCCTTATTAATTGTTATTCAAAAAAAAGTGTAGTGGAAATGTTGATATAAAATGGTTATAAGTGATTGAATCTATGCAATATATATTTGGTTATAATACTATGAAATCTTTCAACTATATTGCTATCAACGTCATGAATTATCTACATGAATGTGTAGCAACATAAGTTGACAATAAATAACTTGTGGCCGAAGATTAATTGTTAATTTCTGCACTCAATGTGATTTATTTATAATTTTTCAGAATATGTACTAAACTTAATAGAGACTATTCGAGCGTCAGTAAAATTATAGTCTGGAACAGAAATGTCCGTTAAAAATCCTTCATGATTTGTGTCTTTGTTTTAACGATTGGATATTTTTTGTTTTCCTTACTGAATTTATTCAGTGTTGCAATACTGAAAAAAAATATATAAAGTTAATTACATTTTAATTACCTACTTATATATTTTGGCTAGTTCATTTAATTTGTAGTCTAATATATATTTTGAATTATCGAATTTCCAATTATATTAAACAGTATGTTTTAAAAGTAATTTTTAATTAGTTTAAAAATTCCATAATTATATTAAACAGTATGTTTTAAAAGTAATTTTTAATTAGTTTAAAAATTCCATAATTATATTAAACAGTATGTTTTAAAAGTAATTTTTAATTAGTTTAAAAATTCCATAATTATATTAAACAGTATGTTTTAAAAGTAATTTTTAATTAGTTTAAAAATTCCATAATTATATTAAACAGTATGTTTTAAAAGTAATTTTTAATTAGTTTAAAAATTCCATAATTATATTAAACAGTATGTTTTAAAAGTAATTTTTAATTAGTTTATTAAAATATTAGTTGTAAATTTTAAGTGTCAATTTTATTTATTTCAAAGTACTCAATATAATCACGTTACCTTAGCAGTATATCAATAATATAATATTTATTTCCCGTAATCGACGAAATCAGCCAAATATTTTTGACATCTACTGATTGCAAGAACATTAATTACAAAGCTTTAAAACAAAACTGCTTTCAAAAATCTTAAAATAATTAAATAATTAGTTGGTAGTATTATTTTACGATTGTTTAAAAAGATAATTTCATAAATCAAGTCAATTTTTCTGTAACATTTACTTATTGCTCATGGCAATTGTGTATGCTGAAAAGTTTCATCTAAGAAAAAAACGCTCACGATCTCTGGTAAACGACAACACGATTCATCGTCCTCCAGTATATGAGTACGTCTGATCCATCGTCGGAACAGCCCGTAAGCAAAGTTTCAAGGCTATGTTGTTTACCGTTGAAGAGTTCCACCGTAGGATCTATTCGTTACAGCTGCATCGCTGGTGTACCAAAAGACGGTCCATCCTCAAAATAGCTCGTACTCAAAGTTCTAAGTTTACGATTGTTCACCTTTGACCGTTATACCGTAGAAGGGAACCCTTCGTGGCTACATCGTCTACTGATATACAAGGACGTGATTTATGCCTAGAACATCCTGTATCAAAGGTTTCAAGTTTATCCTATTAACAATTGAAGACTTCTACCATAGCACAAAAATTTTACAAGTATATCGTCTTCTGATGTACGTGGACACAATCCATCGTCAGAATAGTCTATATACAAAGTTTTCAAGTCTACGCTGTTTACCATTGAAGAATTCTATCCTAAAAGAAAACCCCAATTGACGCATCATCCTATGGTGTACGAGGACAAGATCCATCATCAAAATATTCTGTATATCAAATTTCAAGTTTATGCTATTTACCGTTAAAAAGTTCCATCGTAAGAAGGAGCCCTCACGGCTGCATTATTCTTTGGCGTACAAGAACACTACCCATTGGCTGAACAGCCCGTAGTGAAAGCTTCAAGTATATGCTGTTCACCGTTGAAGAGTGCCACCGTAGATGGAAACTTTTACTGCTGCATCTCTGGTGTATAAGAACATGATTCATCGTCTTGACAGTTCGTATTTAAAATTTCACGTCTATACTGTCCACCGTTGATCAGTTCCAGCGTAGAAAATCTTCATGGCTTGGTCATCTTCTGGTGTATGATTTACGTGAATATGATTTGTTTTAATTCAGTCT